>OX459097.1:6872732-7472732 GCA_949775045.1 Metridium senile | reverse complement strand
GGTCTCAGGCGTTGCTGAGATGTTAGATGAGATTATGAGTGTGAAATAATATAAGTAGCGCTGAGTTTTGACGATTTTCGACAAAGCTGGAAATGTCATATGAGGAGGGAGAATGGAAGCAATGAGCAAGCATGTTGATTAGCTGTTAGCGGTTGACTCGATTGGATAATAAGATATCTCCTTTCATAAAGAAGACCTATTACAAGTACTAGCATTTTCGCCGGAAAGGATAAAATGAACGCAACAAATACTATCAAACATAAAAAATATTATTATTATTATTATTATTATTATTATTATTATTATTATTATTATTATTATTATTATTATTATTATTATTATTATTATTATTATTATTATTATTATTATTATTAATTATTATTATTAAATACCACTTATTAACCGAGAGTGAGGTCATTACAGGGAAATCTCAGACAGAGGTCTTGTCGTATTGACCGAGCGATAGCGAGGTCAATACATCAAGACTGAGGTCTGAGATTTCCCTGTAATGACCGAACGGACGAGGTTAATAAGTTATTTATTATATGGCTATTTTAAAAAGCGAGAAAAAGTAATAATTTTTTGACATTTTACGACGCGCGCGCGTTGCTTTTAAGCCTCAACAAACTTACAGAAATTTTAATGCCAAAATATTGAAATTACTGGAGCTTTCTTCATCATTCCAAATCAAAGATCGTTTAAAGACAAAGGGTTTTGTCAACATCAAAGAAAGTCAAGAAACAAAAAACAAATTTTACAAGGGATTTTAGCTGACATAAGCAAGTGAACGATGGTTGTTGAAACGAGTTGAAATTCGTCGGTCTTGTGGACGTTTGCATCGGGAAATAGAGCCTACGGAAGCTCATTTTTCGATAAACAATAATAAGAACTTTAATCGTAATCATTGTCAACTGTTCAAGGAATTTATATTTGTCTGTGTCATGATTCATGAAGAAGATGGAATGATGAGGATCGCTGACAGGACTTTGAATCGAGTAAATCGTCCTTTTTAAGATTTTTGAACCTTTTGTATGCAGAAAAAGAAAGACAATTACACTTCCTGACTTCAAAAACTATTTTAACTTTAGTAAAAAAACTTTTCGTGAATTTTGAAGCTTTTTAAAAGTGAGTGAAAAGCAACGACATATCTCAACAAAAGATAACTCAACTCACCGCCGTGTTGTTTACAAGGAAAGTTAAAAACTACAAGTACACTTTCCAACTGTTATTGAGGTATGTGAACGAGCTTTATGTTCTTTAGAGAATTAAAAAATGAGCTTTTGAGTATTCTCACAACCTATGAAATATGTTTATTCTCTCGTGAGTTTTTGCAATATTGATTTGATTTTCTCAACTTTTGCTTGTCAAAATGTTTGCAAAAAAACCCCAATGCTTGCCACTTAGCCTTGAATTAAAGTTTTCATTGTTGTTTATCGAAAAATAAGTAGGGTTTTTTTTTTCACCTCGCGTTAGCCACCGTCCAGCCGAGAAAAAACAATGACCGGTCATTACAAGAAAATAATGACCGGTCATTATGTGTCAGCAACCAATCAGAGCGCGCGGAATTTTGATGCCATATAATAATAATAATAATTAACAATTATTCGCCGAAGGCGAAGTGATTATCGATGAATATTTACCGAGCGGTGAGTCTTCGAGCTGCGAGGTAGAAGGAAACAGCATTGAAAGTGAAAATATTTTATTTTCTAAAAACGCGACCGTCACGCGAAAGTGGCCGGCTTGCATTGTCTCGCTTAATGACAAAAAAACAACGTGAACATTTACTATGATACCTTTAAATAGCTTGACACCAAACTTTGTAGCTTCTTTAGTAGCTTCTTTTAGTTAGTATAAATACAAAAGTGATTACTTCAAAAGAGAAAGAAGGAAACACCATTGAAAGTGAAAATATTTTATTTTTTAAAAGCGCGAACGTTACGCGTAAAAATTGTAAACTTTGTCTCGCATAATGACAAAAAAAAAACGTGAAAATTTACTATGATACCTTTAAATAGCTTGACACCAAACTTAGTCGCTTCTTTAGTCGATTTTGGGACAGCATTTTCTTTAAAGTTTTCAATTTCATCTTCGCTAACAGTGACAAAACGACTACTGGCAGCCATTTTGTCCGAAAAGGTGATTATCGGCTGATAATCCGAGATAGCAAACCAATCAGCGCGCGCGATTTTCTATAATCACCTGCGTATTTATACTAATAATAATAATTATTATTATTATTATTATTATTATTATTATTATTATTATTATTATTATTATTATTATTATTATTATTATTAATATTATTAATATTATTATTATTATTATTATTATTATTATTATTATTATTATTATTATTATTATTATTATTATTATTATTATTATTATTATTATTATTATTATTATTATTATATTATATAAAGACTTACTTTGTGTGTTGGCCAGGATTGTTCGTAAAGTGTGTGAAATGGTAGCCATCCTTTTCTGTTTAACACCACAAGATACGTTTATTATAGTATATATTATAATTTAATGTTCCAAACGTGTTATGAATGTGACATTGCATATTGACAGTAAACATGATTACAATTCATCGTCTTGGATATAATTATGATCTGAATAAATTAATCATTTTTTCTGGGTATCTTTCTTATGTGTGACTTTATCTATTTAACTGAACACATACGATTATTTTACAATTTATCTATCTATATGACTTGAACAAAATGTGCCCTATTTCCATGAAAACATGCATGTAATACCTGTTTTCTTGTTCAGCATTTTCTCCAACAATGACTTTCGTTTCGAGATGTGGAACGATACCCGTCACCTGGAAACCAAAAATCATTTTTGGTCGTTAGTTAGAAAAATCGGATGCTCCTCTCCCACTTGATTGGCATGCATAGCGCCAACCCTAAATAGGCAAGACCCTGGCACTCCACAGAACGCCATGGCTCGGGAACACAAGGAACCCGCGTTTCTTTTATATACAACTGATCACCATGCGTGTATACCATATACACATATACTGAATTGAAAAAAGATTGACGTGTACGAAACGTAGATCAAAGATAGACTCCAGATTGTAGATTCTGGAAGCGGAGCTAGACTTCATTTGTGGATGGGATTTTAATTAAACAGTACAGATTCAATACACTTCAACAGTCTCAGTCTCCATGTTGCATGCAACAGCATGGTACTGAAGGACAAGTCTCATGTATGCTATTCATCAAAATCTCATTCACCACTTATGATCAGTCCCCGCTTCTATGATCCCGATCTATATAATCTACATCTCGAACACGACAACATTTTTTTAAGTAGGTCTATATATGATATACAAGTTTTCAACTGCTTCGATCAGCAATAACACCATAAATGAAGTTCTCACTTAATTTTGGAGAAACTATTACAGGTAAGCCTATTAAGTCAGTGCCATTGTATGCTAATATGCTTACTACCTCATCCACCATTTTCGCTGTTTCTGGATCTGCCACTATACACGTTGCCTTGGATACAAGTAATCTTGTTAAGATATCTTTGGTGCGTAGCTGTGTTGTGCCAGGTATAGATACGCTACCTGATGACAAAGAAGATAAGAAACGGTAAGAAACGGTTTTATGGACCTGGGTGTTGCGATAGCTAAAACAGAACTTACTGAAATATACAGTAATACAGCACCAGTCGAAAGCTGCGTTTTCGTTGGCCCCCTAATACAGTACCGCTATTGTTTGGTTAGGCTTAGGGCAATTGTTTTTTAAACCAATCCTCAACGATGTTTCGATTTGGCCGCTGACTGTCCCGAAATAAATTCAAGTTGAACAATTAAATATCAAATAGTTATAACGGATATAATGAAATACATAAATGCGAATTCAGCGCATTGTTGGAAATTAAATAAAAACTAGAAACTTTTCACAATGCGCCGCGCGCAATTTTGGTGTCTTTGTTCCTTCTCAAGTGATCGACAACTCTTTTTGAAAATGCTGTATAGCTAACTAAAATGGCAATAGTCCAATTAGTTACCACTCCTCATGCATCCAATGTTGATCAGCCACCATTCTGGGACCCTGGGTAAGATGATCATCACACGATCTCTTCTTCTGACGTCACATCCATCTGTTAGAAGATTAGCCACCCTAAATAAAAATACTTATTTAGATATACAAGGAATGTGGCAATTGAGAGAGGTTGTACTAATGACGGTCTTTCTCCGGGTCATTTGTCTGATCCAAAACTTGGAAGTTTTGATTCCTACATGACCCTAAAACGATGAACCTTCCGGCCTATGGTCGAACTTAAAAACAGTGATATCCACTCTCCAATTGCAACACTGATCCACTACTCCAAAGCTTGAAATCTGATCACTGACCCCCAAAACCAAAGTTAATCCCTGATCCCATAATTATCCTGATTTTCAGACGGGCCTGGGGACAACTAGTCTCCCTCGCAGCCGTTCTTAGCGTCGTCACGCAACGTTCTCTCTCCACTAAGTTAGTGGGGAGAGAACGTTGCGTGACGACACTAAGAACGGCTGCGAGGGAGCCTGGGGACAACCCAATCGAAAGCTATATATAGGAAGCGATAGCGTAGGACCCAGGCCCTTTAAAAACCAGGCTATATGATCGACGATGTCAAGACAGCACAACTTCTTCAAAAAACCCTCATGTTTAACGAATGGCTGCGTAACTTTTCTTGAAATGCCGTGAACACATTTGTCATTTACATTACATAACACAATATCACTCCACTTTCAAAGAAACAACCACCTATTAATTATTTTTAAGTTTTTAAGGCCTAGTCCAGACGTCGAACTTTTGCCGCGTCGAATCTAATTGCCTTTGAGGCCCGCGGCTAAGAAAAGGCCGATAGCTTACATAAAATTAAAGATATCAACACATTTGCTTAGGGACGGACCATTAGATTTTTGCACATACTTAGAGTAGGAAAAAAATATCGTGCAAAAAAAAAATTGCCCCCCCCCCCCCCCCCCTCAAAAATCTAATGGTCCGTCCCTTAGTGCCTGGAGACGATGTGTGTTAAGTTTGGTCCTCAAAAACAATTAGATTCGAAGTTTGACGCCCGGTTCGACGTCTCAAATGGGCCTTAGCCGGTTACCGTTTTGAATTGACAGACAGATCGTGAAAAGACCACTTTAGTTCCTGGCCATGCTCATCCACCCACCAGAATGCTGGATTTTCTTTTGAACGCTGTCCTGACTATTGAACAAATTATATGTATTAACGTCCTATTTACACTTATGGTGGAATCACCGAGTCGTAGTTCGAGTGCCCTACTAATTGGGGAGATTCAGCCACACACTCACTACCTCTACGTTAATTATTTTGCACACAACTCGGCTCACATGTTCATTTTTGCGGAGGGAGGAAAACCGGATAACCCGGAGAAAAACCCTCGTGGCATAGGAGAGAAGAACACATCAAACAAACTCAATTCACACATAATCCATGCCCGAGCCAGGGCTCGAACCTGGACCACAGCGGTGAGAGGCCAGCGCTAATACTGCTAGGCCGCCCATGCCACCCACATATGCATCTTAATACGAAGCAAAAACTTCGGATTTGGAAGCAGAAGCAAGCAGCAAATCCCCAACTAAACTTTTAACCCGCCATTTAATATATTGAATGAATGAATGAATGTTTTATTTGCTCATTTTTACATGTATTTTACATATATATGTATTTTTTTTATAAACTTGTTATAGCTTACATATATATATATATTACTTTTATTTTATTTTACAAAATTGTTTTAATAATATTTTGAGCGTGAGGGCTAAATTAACTAAAGTTTTCTAGTTAGCCCCCAGCCTTTTTTATGTTACCATAATGAGCAGGATTAGGTAGAAAAATAAGTGGATACATATATAGAAAATACTAGATACAACACGAAAATGCACACTTTATGTAAAGGAGAAAAAAAAAGTTTAAAGAAGAAACTATGAAGGATTTGAGGTGTCTGTATAATAATAGTAAGTTGAGTAAGAAAAAATTACAGTCGTTGCGAAGCCAAGAGGTAGTTTTTCAATTTCGTTGGGAAAGAAAAGGTACTTAAGGATTTTAGGTCAGCTGGGAGATTTTTCCAAAGGTCTATTGCCATAAATGAGAGAGATTGTTTACCTGTATTTGTTCTTACTCTTGGTTTACATAGATTTTGGTTGGTTGCATATCTTGTATTATAAGAGTGGACATTTCTAGCATATTTAAACATATTATCAAATACACTAGGTAGTATTCCACAATGCCACGAATGCATAAATTTCAAGACATGCAAACAATATACGTTATTTACTGATAGTATTTCTAAAAGATTCAGTAGAGGTTTTGCACTTTCTGTTTCCCTTCCATATGGCGTAGCAAAGAATATAAGTCTGATTATATGATTCTGTCTAACTTGAACTTTTTGTAGATGACTTTGATAAACACTGTCCCATGCCATAATTGCATATGATATATAGGGGTAGATTAAGTTGTAATAGAGCTGTTTTAGTTGTGTTAAGGATAGATAGTATCTCAATTTGGATATTATTCCCGTATTACGTGATATGCGGGCACATATGTATGAAATTTGATATTTAAATGACATTGTATCATCAATTATTGTACCTAAATATCTAATATGTTTTTTTCTTTCTATCGAGTACGAGGTTCCGTCGTTACTCTTAATTTGAATATCTATAGGTGCATCTTTTTTTGTCTGGATTTAACGAGCATGAAATTGGTTTTCGAAACATTTATAGATAATTTATTTGCGTCACACCATTTCTTAACTTTTTCTAACTCGCAGTTTATTGTTTTTTACAAACATTTTAAGTTATTAGAAGACGCAAATAAATTAGTGTCGTCAGCAAAAATTTTGAAGCTCAACTCTTTGGAGCAATTTGGTAGGTCATTTATATAGAGCAAAAACAGCAACGGACCAAGTGTACTTCCTTGAGGAATTCCACAAGTTATAGTTTGAAGATCTGATTCAGCATTGACAATAGTTACATATTGCTTCCTATTTCTGAGATAGTTACTGAACCATTGCAGCGGAATTCCTCTTATAGCGTATTTTTGTAACTTGTTTAGTAATATGGAATGGTTTACAGTGTCGAAGGCTTTAGAGAAATCTAAAAAAACACCACAAGTATAAAGATTGTTATCGATAGCTTTACGAAGATTATTTGTAATTTCAGTGATTGCTTGTGCAGTTGAACGTCCCTTTCGAAAGCCAAATTGGTGTTCATAAAGGATATTCTGTTTGTCAATGTAGTTTATAAGCTGTTTGTAAATTAATTTCTCAAATAATTGACTAAAAGTTGATAGGGTTGAAATGGGGCGGTAGTTTGCAGGATCCGTACTGTCTCCTCCTTTGTCAATAGGAGTGACTTTGGATATTTTCAATTTGTGTGGAACAATACCCTGAAGTAGGGATTGGTTAAAGATCGTAGATAATGGGTCGCTGATGTAGTCACTAGCCAATTTAATACACAATTGTGGAATTCCTATTGTTGACTTATTTGATTTGATATTGTTTATCGCATCTTGTACTTCATGAGTTGTTATGCCTCGGAACATGAAGCTTTTTTGAAAAGATTTGTTAATATATTTTAAAGGATCTATCTTGGATTCCGGTAGTTTAGATGCTAAATCTTGACCAACATTAATGAAATGGGTATTTAACTTTTGTACAATAGTATCTTTTCCGGTGTAACATTTATTCTTAAAAAGTAGTTTAGTAATCGGTTTCTGTGAGGATCCTTTTTTGTTGTTAATTATCGTTCCAATAATTTTCCAAGTAGCTTTGAGATTATTACTGTTTAAGTCAAATTGGTCTTGGTAGTATTTTTTCTTAGCAGCTTCTTTTATTTTGTTGAATCTGTTGTTATATGTTTTGTATATTTTAACTTTTTCAGGAATTTTACTGAGGAAATGAGTTTTGAATAGTTTTTGCTTTTTCTTTATTGAGATAATAATAGAGTTGGAGATCCAAGGCTTCTTTGAACGTCTATTGTTTTTTGTGGATACACGTCGTATCGGTGCATGATTATCTGAGATCATTTCAAGGGTGTTAATTAATTTTTCCATACCTTCATTAACATCTGTAGTGATCAGACTGTTGAAATCAACGCATTGTACTTCTTTTTGAAATAATATAGGGTCAAATTTGGAGAAATCACGGTAATATCTTTTATTGTCGAAGGTTAGGATTTTGTCAGAGACGGTACAAAAGATCGGAAAATGGTCAGTAATATCAGCAAGACATATTCCGGAATGCAAAACCTTTTGTGGCACGTTTGTATAGATATGGTCAATAAGAGTAGAGGTATGATCGGTTACTCGAGTAGGTTTTGTTATCAACGGCATAAATCCTAGGTTAAATATAGTATCAATATACTCTGAAGTATGATTGTCAGTATCATAGTTTAATATTAATATCGCCTAGAAGGAAAACTTCTTTGTTTTTGTTATTAAGGTTTATCAGTCGCTCTTTCAGAATTTCATTAAAACTGCCGCAGTCCCTTGAGGGATGTCGATAAATACAACCAATAACAACATTCTTTTGCTTTTTTCGCTCTATTTCTATCCATTGGGATTCGAAATCGTCATTGGAGACTTCAAGATCATGGCTTTCAAAAAATTCCAATTGGTTAGAAACATAAAGGGCAACACCTCCTGCGGATGTTTGTGAATTAGTATTCAAAAACGTTTACCCCGAAATGGAAATATTGTGTTATTTTCTTTCAGTTTTGTTTCTGAAATTGCAATAATTTCTGGTAAAGAACACAAGGATGATAATAGATCTTCTAATAAAGTTAGATTTTTTGATAGACTACGCATATTAAAGTGAATCAGAGAAAATCCTTGCTTTTCTCTAGCCATATGAAAAAGATTGCCAGATTGTTTGATCGAGTAATATTTAGATTGTATACAATGATTAGGTAAATGCTCTTGAGAGTTATCATCACTTTCAGGGCTAACTATAATCACAGGCTTCCCACACTATCAATTTGTGGTTTTGGGCTTCCTGTGGTATTTAACGGCTCTTTCGAAGTTCAATATGGATAACGTTCAAATATGGTCCCGTTTGAAATCTCTTCTTTAGTCAGTAATATTTTTCTTTTCCGTAATAAAAGATTATGAGTTTATGAACGTTTCTGTGTGGTTTTCTTGGGTTTTAGTGGCCATTTAAGGAGGTTTTGAGGATGGCGAATTTCAACGGTCATCGGCGTGTCAATAAAATTACATTATTGACACGCCGATGACCGTTGAAATTCGCCATCCTCAAAACCTCCTTAAATGGCCACTAAAACCCAAGAAAACCACACAGAAACGTTCATAAACTCATAATCTTTTATTACGGAAAAGAAAAATATTACTGACTAAAGAAGAGATTTCAAACGGGACCATATTTGAACGTTATCCATATTGAACTTCGAAAGAGCCGTTAAATACCACAGGAAGCCCAAAACCACAAATTGATAGTGTGGGAAGCCTGTGCTATAATATCTTCGAATAGATCTTTAGATTGAACATGGATAATAAAAACACTCCAGTGTTTTTATTATCCATGGATTGAAGTATATTGTCGTAAGATGAATTAACCCAGCTACCTGTTGCTCTATGAAACTCCTGATTTTCTAGGTCATAGAATGGTAGTTGTGATAGATCAGTCATGTCTAAAACGGTTTTGTCTCTTCAACTATTTGGTTGCAAATAAATAGTTCAAATAACATAATTAAAGAGTCCTTACTTGAGATTATTATTATTATTTGATCGTCAACATACTGGTAGATATGACTTAGCTGATCAGGAACAGGAATGCTTTTTCTTGAATTGAGCGAGGTCGTCTTCATTATCAAAAGCATATGATTTAGTACTTTCTCCTTCCCTAAGGAAAATTCTTCCGTTATAAGACCAAATAAACCAAATAAACCAAATTAACCCGATCTATAAATACATATTGCGGTATTGAGGTGCTATTTTTTACTTTTACACTGATAAAACTGCTTATTACTCTGTTTTCTACTCCTATTACGATCCCAACGAAAGTGATCGGGAGGAGAGGAAAAAGACAAAAAAAACTATTAATTAAAATGTTCTTTAAATCTATGGTGTATGGATTCAATCAGGGCCGTAGCACCCTCAAAATGATTCAATACACTCAAATCATGGTTGGGGGGGGGGGGGGGGGGGGGGGGGGGGGGGGGGGGTGTTACGGCCCTGAATTAATGCATATCCATGGTGAGAAATTGAAAATGAGGAAGATTTGTGAAAATTTATACAAAATTAACTTTTGGGGTACAAACATCTTAGCTAAAGTGCCTCCAGCCACCAACCCACAGTCACCCCTCCCGATAAAAATTCAAGAGTACCCGGAAAGTAAATACAAAGATAGACAGTTTCAAGGAAATGAATATATGAAAGAGAAATTACAAGAATGCTATTCATAGATAATAGTAGTTACCAAACTAGTTAATAAATCTGAAACAAGGAAATTATTCATGTCAGAATATAAGATTCCTATTAAAAGAAAACGTTCCTTTGCAATGAGGATGAATAATGGTAATGGTATCAACAAGTGCACTGAGAACTAGGAACACAACTCAACTAGACTAAACGCGGTCGAGCTGTAGAAAAAATATATATTTTTACTCAAAAGGTTTTCTTAACGTTTATATATGTTGTATAATGCCATTGAAAAACTTATCTAATAATAATGGAATAGTGATTGTATTATTAAATACATGGTTGGATAGTTCCGAACACGCTCTGGTATCGTGTTGCGTTACCATATTTACATGTAAATGCCACGACTTATAGTGGAGTACAAGCACTAAAAGTGTGCAGCATAAATACCACTAAATACTGCTAAATTAGTCTAATTCTATTGTTCTCTATTGTCTAATCAACACTATTTACTGCTAAATAGTGCAAAGTGCTGCACACTTTTAGTGTTTGTACTCTACATACTTGAATTAATCAGTTGCATAAACGTTTAGCTTCAATGCTAATACTTTCCATCGATAAATTGGAAGTATTTAGAACTAAATAGAAAACATTGAATTCTTCAAACTGATGTATGATAGAGATTTACCGTAGAGTTACTACTATAATATAAAGTATAAAATAACAAGCTATATTAAACACTGACCTCCTCGCTGCTGGCCCAGTTATCTAACATATTGGCAAAGTTGAAAAACTTAGGCACTTCTATACTATATTCCGCCTTCTCTTCTTCATAGTCCAAGAATCCAACTTTCGAGTCGAACACTGGTGGTGAAGACGGATGTACAACTTGGCACAAACCTCGAGTTAAAAAAGCTGTATTGATTCGACATAACTTTGTAGCCAATATGTGAGAGTAGAATGACCTTTTGTAAATAAATCTATGTCTTATTCCATTGTGAAATAATCGCAAAGAAGACATTATGTTTCGGAGTATAACATGCAATATTAACTACATGTGGATTGTTCTTCAAAAACAATATATTTCCAAGAATTGTGACAAGTACAGAAGTACAGTGCAGTGACAAAACGTGTCACCCGATCAGCAGCTAGTAGGATGTGCGTGACCAAAGAGCGGGTGGGTTACGTGACATTGGGTGAAAACAAAAGATTGTGATGTAAACACAGGGTAAAGCAAATTAAAATACAATATAAAATCATACTTAACAAAATCATCTATTTACTATGATAAAATAGAATAAAATAAAAACAATTAAAATAAAACAAAACAAAACCAAACGAAGCAAAACAAAATATAACAAAATAAAACAAGATAAAATAGAATAAAATAGCTCACCAAGCCGGGCTCCCTGTGGAAATCTGAGCCCGTGACATTTTCAAGTGTTTTTTTTTGTGTGAGCTGGATTCGGAAGGGATACGATTTTCGAGGTCTTGCACTTCTTTGCAATAGCTCTTCACCTCAACCAGGGCTATTGGGCCATGTCTTCTCATTTAATGGCGCTGAATAGGTTCTCCATGACGAGAATGTTCGCAAAACATGCATACAAGGTAGGTAAAACAGCTTTGTTTTAATACACGAAAAGGCAGTTCTCTTTACGTGCAAGTGATCACGATCGTTTCAACACGGAACTTTTTTGGTGTTAAATGGTTGAAAAATATGCTTCGAAAGAGCATATTTGTACTGCAATGTAAACTTAATTATAGTATGAAATATATCTCAGTTAACTTACAGAAAAACATCACAGAACATACAGTAGCTTACTTGTAGTGATTCATCAGTTTTGGGGATCGAGGGAGAGCGGGAGTGATTGTGGTTTTGGTGTATGGTTCGGGTGGTGGTAGGCTGCAGAGTAGCTGCAGGGTTGACTCGGTTAGTAGCCTGCCTCAGGGGAGGGGGAGGCCGGTGGAAGAAAGGAAAGGATAGCCTATACACAAACTCTATTGTTTAAACAATACATATGCCTCCATTATGCACAGGGAGCCCACTCTCACGTTTGTGTGTCAAGATTGAATATTAATTAGATAGTTTTGTCTTGAATAAAATTCCTTCACAACAAAAATGTCTCCTATTTTTCTGCAATAATACATGTTTTGGATGATCATTTAATGTCCCTATATGAAAATTTCTTCAAAATTTCTTCAAAATTTTCAGGATGACATGAGATTCCGTTGAATACCTAAAGGCTTATATACAGACAAGGGTGGCAAGTTATGCATAGCTCTTAGAACCATCTCTGACCCCAACAAGTAGACACAACCTTGGGGGACCACATGCGTTTCAATAGTGATAAGCCTTTAGGTATTCAACGGAATCTCATGTCATCCTGAAAATTTCGAAGAAATTTTCATATAGGGACATTAAATGATCATCCAAAACATGTATTATTGCAGAAAAATAGGAGACATTTGTGTTTTGAAGGAATTTTATTCAAGACAAAACTATCTAATTAATTTTCAATCTTGACACACAAACGTGGAGTAAACCGATCATCCGTGAGTCTCTGAGAGTGGGCTCCCTGTGCATCATGCTTGATTGTCTGGCATATCAGCTAGATTAAAGAATCTTGAAATTGAAATATCTTGAGATTTTGACAATTGTTTTGTGGTAAAAATTAAAACTCATAAGATGTGACTATAATAAATTTCTTGTATTGAATCCTCCTGTAACAAACACATCTGGTTTATTTCCCACCTGAATTAAACTGCAATTAAATGTCACACCTCATGCAGTGACATCATGCAGCCAATCAGACGCATTTGTTTGTGTATTTTTCAAACAATTACATTCATGCAGTCTCTCCCTTCCTTAAAATCTCCCCCCCCCCTTACTTTCTCAAAACTGACCACTAAAGCGGATGGGAATTAAAAAAAGATCAAAACAACTGAAAAATGATTGTTGATTGCCCGCATGCACTTGAAATGGTATGATTTGATTTCATGTTCTCATGAAAAAACTTTTTTGACCAATCAGCATGCACATACTATATCCTAATTATATGACAATTATTTTGTTGAAACAGGGTAGAGTTGCAATGCCTTGGTTGTCATCCAAAGTTGGCAACTTCATGCCACGTCATCTAAGTATGATGGAGTTTGAGAACAGTCTCCCCAGACTACCAGTACCACCCTTACAGCAGACAATGGACAAATATCTCAAGGCTGTAGAAGCTCTAGTAGACAAGAAAGAATTTGAAACTACTAAAGAAATAGTAAAGGAATTTAGGAAACCTGGAGGTGTTGGGGAATTGTTGCATGGTAAAATTGTACAGCGTGCAGAAGACACAGATAATTGGGTAAGTATTGTAATGTTAATATATGCATTAAGGCACCCATCTGGTGGAAATCAAATCTATGAGGATAATGTGGGTGACAAGTCAACCTCCCCCTCCTTCAAAAGGCACACACATTCACCTTTTGAGCAGTCTTTTGTATTTTATGTTAATTCTGTTACAGTGCGACTCGCCGTACCGTAGTCACTTACAAAAACATTGGATGAATTTTTGACATTATTTTGACATTTTTTCATCTCAATCGGACCAATCAGATACACATTTATATCGAGAGGCGGAGTTTATATCGAGAGGCGGAGTTAATATCGAGGCGGAGACTTTAGATACTTTGATGTCTGTAATTGGTCCAATTGAGATGAAAAAATGTCAAAATAATGTCAAAAATTCATCAAAAGTTTGTGTAGGTGACTACGGTACGGCGAGTCGCACTGTAATTCTGTTTACATGTAGATGTAATTGGGAGATAATTTTAAGCAGTGGCAGATCCTGGGGAGACTCCCTTATAAAAGGGGTGGGGTCCTCATCATCCCTTTTAGGGTTTGAAATTAGTGTTTTGGTCCACCATCATCTCAAATTACAGGTCCCTTTTAGGGGTCATTTTCAGAATTTCCAATGAGGACCCCCACCACCTTTTATAAGGGAGTCCCCTCCCCGGGGTGGCAGATCCAGAATTATTTGAAGGGGGCTAACTGTTTATAACTTGAAAGGCATCACATAGCCTTTTTTAGTCTTTTAGTTCACCCAATTCACCCCCCACGATCCTACCTGGGTTTTTGGCTACCCACTCCACCCATATGCCTAATTTAGTTATTGTAACATAACAAGCCCCAAGCCCTTTTTTAAGGCATCTCCTGCTGATCTTTGTTTCTATGGAAATTACCGCAAATCAGAAATATTCAAGCATATTTATCAAGGTGTTGTTCTATAGTGTGAATGCAAATAAAGATTCTTTATTGTGTAGTCTTAAAATGAGAACAAAATTGTACAGACATAAACTTCAAACTAAATTGGATTATATCTTTTAAGGATGTCAAGATTTTACATCGTAAACTCATTTTGCCATAAAACATCCACGCTAATCAAAGAAAAAAGAACTGACACATCGCTAACTTAATCTCCATCAACAGATCTCAGATCCCCTGAATTGTCGCCTTACAAATGGGCTTGAGGCTTGTTATGGTGACAGTATACTAAGCAGTACATTTTATGTACTTGTAGCATTTCATTATTGGTGTTCATATAACCCTTACTATTGCAATTTGAATTATTCTGCAATTCCAGAAATGATCATGCAACTGAGACTTCTATTTGTATATTAGGAATGGTGGGATAATGTGTTTTTTTATGATCAAAGAGTTCCATTGCCTATTTACTATAGTCCAGTAGGAACATTCCCTAAAGAAGACTTTAAGGACAAGTTAAGTCAGCTGAAATATGCTGCCAGACTTATTACAAATATGGTAAAGATTAAAGAAGAAATTGACAAGTAAGTTTACCAGCAAAGTATAGAGTCTGATCACCAAATAAGAAACTTAGTAGCCACACCTTTTTGGCACAAGGAAATGAAGCTTATTATATATATATATGTTAACAATATGGCAAAGTATTTTGTTGCTATAAGGGCAAAACTACAAGTTGATTGACATCATTTTAAAGGCTCTTTCTACAAAAATATGTCAAAAAGAGATAAAATGCTACTAAAAATACAAAAACAGCTAATTATTCTAAAATGTAAATATGTTTAAAGTTTAGTTGAACATTCTAGATATTCCCTTACAACCAGAAGAAAATGTAGAAAATACAACTTTGAGATGCTGTCAATGAACTTGTAGTTTTGCCCTTAGCAACAAAGTATTTTGCCTTAATTGTTTACACAATAAAAGCCTCATGTCCATACTTTTCAAGGCATGGTTACTAAGTTTTTGATTAACTGTCCCAGGCTCACTTGTGGGGGGGGGGGGGAACTCCCTTATAAGAGGGGATGGGGGTCCTCATCGGAAATTCTGCTTGTATGAGTTTATGATGACTTCGATAAAAATCCATCTTTAAAAAGAAGCCGTTGTTGTTAATCTTATATCCTTAAAGGGAACACAAAATCCAGCTGGTGGGCATTCTTGTCATTATCACCCGAAGCAGGACCAAAACACTGATTTCAAACCCTGAAAGGGACGACGAGAACCCACGCCCCCTTTTATAAGGGAGTCCCCCCTGGTGATTGCATGGGTAGAACATGATTGAATGACTCAACATTCCAGACAGTTATAAGTTTTTGGTTTTCTTAGTTTCACTTTAAAGAAAATGCTATGATTTTTTATATTCATTGCCCCAATAACATATACTTTATGAATTAATTGATGTGTGTACAGGAATAATTAATATATTCTTAATAATTGCTGATTTGTTTTTCTATTTACCAGCGAGACCTTGTCAACTGACTTTGCGGGTAAACTTCCCCTAACAATGTACTCATGTAAGTCATTGTTCGGCGGTGATAGAATACCTGGTGTCAAAAGGGATGAGTGTTTTCTTGCTCCAAAGGATCAATCAAAACATGTTCTGGTTGCTTATCGAAATCAGGTATGGAAGATGTTAACCACTGATATCATGATGTTTTCCTTATTGGCCTGAGAACGTCCTTAGGGAGAGTTGTTGGAGTTGCTGCTCCAATAAACTCTTCAAAAAAAAAATTCATTTTTTCCATAATCATCCGTCTGGCCTGTTGTTTATCCACTCCCCGGATGTCTTCCACTTTTTTCCAGAGTTTATTTGTAGTTCGTTTGTCAAAAAGAATGTGCATGCTTCTGCAGTGTATCATTCTCCATGCGGCAGACATGTGCCAAGTATTTAAGAAGCTGTATGTTGCATATACTCATCCAAGATGATTTCCCAGGTTGAGCATCTTATTAAGATCTTCTAAGGTCTGGTAAGATCATTCAAGTCTTACAAAAACCTTGGCAAGTAAATTTCTTGAAAGGATCTTGGGAAGATCTTAATTTATTTAAATCTTGACAGAAACTTGAAAATTCATGCAAGTTCTTTTAAAGGGTTACATGCCAAGATCTTATAATATCATGCCTGGATGTTGCCATGATCTTGCATGATCTTACATGGATCTTGGTAAGATGTTCAACCTGGGTTGCATTGTAGTTTATGTCAATTTTTTATTTAAGCACCTACCACTAACTATATTTTAGGATCCAGGATATTTTTGTACAATTAGGAAATGACATAATAATATAAATAACTTGAGAAAAATATTTTCAGAATGTTGGTGATGTTTTATGATTATCTGAGCCCGGGGGGGGGGGGGGGGGGGACCGTTAGGGGGGGGGGTGCACCCCCTGTATCCACCCCTGTTGAGTATGTAATTTCTAGACCAATCAACAGGAGAAATATTTTTGACACATTCACAGATTTTGAACTTAACCTTTTGTTTTTTGCTCTATTATATTTACAGTTTTTTGTGTTTGATGTTTATGATGCTGCTGGGAGACCTCTCAGTGACAATGATCTTCTGTTGCAATTGATAAGAGCTGTGGAAAATAGCGATCCATTGGAACATCCTGTAGGGGTATTGACAGCTACAGACAGAACGTTTTGGGCAAAGGAGAGAAATGAGCTTCGCAGAAGTAAGATATCAACTGCATCATCATTATCATCTTTCAGCCCTTAAATATTGTAAATGTTTTTGTGATGATCTCCAGATAAGAGGAATAAAGAAAGTCTAGATCTGATCAGTAGTGCAATATGTGTGATAAACCTGGACAAGCCCCCTTTGCAGCCAAGCCATTCTCCAGCAGAGATGGAAGATGTTGCAACTACCGTCTCTGGATTAAATGGTCTGCATGGCAGTGGTGTGGACTGTAATACCATGAACAGATGGTTTGACAAAACATTAGAAGTAAGTAAGTAAATAAGTAGGTAAGCATGTAAAACTAGGTAAGGGAATGGTAAGTAAGTAAGTAAGTAAGTAAGTAAGTAAGTAAGTAAGTAAGTAAGTAAGTAAGTAAGTAAGTAAGTAAGTAAGTAAGTAAGTAAGTAAGTAAGTAAGTAAGTAAGTAAGTAAGTAAGTAAGTAAGTAAGAAAGAAAGAAGTAGCATAAAAGAACCAGTGCATTAAGAACCTTCAGGCTTAAAATTTATCAATTCGCCTCTTTTTATCTTTGTTTTTTTGTCTTTGTCATTATTCATTTCACTGAATTTAGATTAATAAAGATGCAATGTATATACTGTCTAGAATCAACCAACATTAAAACCATCAGTGGTGGAGAACCCTTCAATCTTTCTTGGTGAAGAACCCCTAAAATCTTTACCTTTCTTTTTACTAGTATTGTATCAGTGAAGATGGTTACATCATATATACTGTCTAGATTCAACCAACATTACTAACCATCAGTGGTGGAGAACCCTTCAATCTTTCTTGGTGAAGAACCCCTAAAATCTTTACCTTTCTTTTTACTAGTATTGTATCAGTGAAGATGGTTACATCAGCGGTCTTTTTGAACACTCTCCAGTGGATGGTCCTGCCGTAGCTCGCGTCTGGGAATTTGCCCAAGAACATAGGTTGTCTTAAAATCATAATACACTGCCATAGACCAAAACGGCTAACATGTTGCTATGTACGTTTTGACCCAATTTAAATCTTTTGGGAATTTTAAAAACATCCTATGTCTAATGTGTTTCAATGTCACGTGGAAAATGTTTGGAACAAAAGTTTTTATTTCCAGTGGTTTTTATTTGGGTGGAAACGTACATAGCAACGCGTTAGCCCATTTGGTCTATTAACACTGTCCAAAAAGAGACAACTGAAGACATTAACACTACAAGAAATGTCACGTGATCCCAAATAAGTTCGCACTATGTGCTAGAATTAATTGTGAGCATAGATTTTATGATTCATATTCTTGACTGTTACACATATATTTGAAAATTAAATTTTTTGCTGAAAAGAAAATAATCAAAGAATCACGCGTCACTTCTTGTGGTGTTAATCTCTACTTTACGTGGTCAACGTTAATGAGATTGACTGAATATTTTATTCAACGTAAAAGCATTTAATATATGATTTTCTGACTCATCGATTTATATTTCATGGATGCATTGCATTGGCTGAAAGCATAGTGTTTTAAAATACTAATTAAAATTGAAGAAAAAATGGAATACTCCAGCACAACGTTTTAGCCCTAAAAATTGACATAGTAAAAATGAATTTTTGTAGTTACTCATACAATAGCTTTTTAAAGCTGATTTTTGTTTGTTTGTTTTTATAGTAAAGGCTATGAGTCCATTGATCCTAGTACATCCAGTAGCAGCCTTCCAAATCCAGTAAAACTCAAATGGAATCTCGGCCATTCATCTAAAGAAGCTATCAAAACCGCAAAGAATCAAATACAAAGGTAGCTAAAGCACTTTTTTTTAATAAATACTAAATAAATATTACATAATTTTTTTCAGATAAAATACGACGTTTGTCGTATTACTGTGGGAGACACTTGCCATCACTAACGTAATGCTTGAAAACATGGCGTTGCAAAGTGCTGATCATAGTACAATAGTCTCCTTCACAGTTCCCTGCGCAATCTTGAAAGGTATAGCCGGGCCCTTGAAGCAAGACAAACGTTGAGCTTACAGTGATAGAGACACGTGAATAATTGCCCCGTGAGGTCATTTAACTTTGCAAGCTCAACGTTTGTCTCTCTTCGATGCAAAGGCCCGGCTACCTTTCAAGATGGCGCAGGGAATTAACTGTGAAGGGGACTATTGCAAAAAGTAGAACTAAATTATACTTTGGGTATTTTTTATATTATTATTATTTTATATATACTTTGGGTAATGCTGTCTGCAACATAAAAATTGCGAGGCGGTCTCTGTTACACAGTGCAATTCTTCAGTAATTTGTTGCAACTACCTTATTCGTACTAATTTTCGCGGGCACTTAATTTCGCGAAATTGGAACAGGCATATTTCGCGGGCATTAATTTTCGCGTTTTTGCTAGAATTAAATCGTTTTATTTTTTGTGTAAACATTTTTTTCGCGGGTCTTTAATTTCGCGATTTTTTACGTACGAATAAGGTACATTGCACATGTGTAACAATGTCGTTGTTTTTCAGTTCCATTGATGATCTGGATTTGAGATGTTTAGTGTTCGATGGCTATGGCAAGAATCTCATCAAGAAGCAGAAACTAAGTCCTGATGCATGGATACAGATATCTTACCAGCTAACACACTACAGGTACAACTTGACGCCATTATATAATGCTTCATGTTCATTTGCATTCCATTATTTTTCTATTTAGCTACACCATTATCCCTCCGCGTTTCAAACGTAGATTATGCGGTATACAATGCTTTCCTCGTGACCAGAGAGGAGCATCGGATTGGACAAAATTATCATGAATTATTGATGGTTTTTTAAGTAGTTACAAAGCTTCGTGTCGTGCTTCTCCTAACACTTTTCTCGTGTTCTGTCAATCCCCGCGTGCTTTACAACCGCACATAGCACTCGCGTGCGTTCTCCATTTCTTCAAGTTCTTCATTTTCTCCAGGCTGCATGGCCACATTGGTCCAGCCTACGAGACTGCTTCTACGAGAAAGTTTTACCGTGGACGAACTGAGAATACTCGGAGTTCTTCAATCCCTACATTACAGTTTGTACAAGCAATGGACAATCAGTCAATGGCGGTAAGAATAAGATAAAACGTTAGTACTCGGGTATAAGACAACAACCAAACCTATTCATTTTCACATCAGCTTGGTGTTCATTGTTCCTTGTTTTTGGTTGAATATATCTCATAACCCCTGGCCCAATTCCCGAGCTGTCTCAAAGCCGGGACCGGATTTAAAATGTTCCGTGTAAGATTTAGGGCTATCCAGCATATGCATGGGGGATTGTATATTATTGTTATATAGCGAACAACCTCATTTTACTAGGTAGCGATTGTCTTTGAGTACCAATGCCAGGATTCGATCCGAGATCTTCTGCATGGCTGTATCCCTGCTTTAAACCATTATACTACTAAGTCAACCGATGGAAAGTATTCCCAATTACCTGTAATAACGCCGTTGCCACCCCTATTAAAGGGTGACTGGACTTCTTGCGGGAAATGTTAACAACTTACTTACTTACAGGGCGACGGCATAGTGGCTACGCATTCCCAGAATGCAGTAGCCACAAAAACGAAGCCAGTGTCGTTCTAACTCAGTTCCTGTTTCGCATTGTAGACTGCTGACAGACTTGCTTTTATGCAGAAGGCAATACGTGCACATACTGAATACACTATTGAGGTAATGTAATGCAATGCAATGCAATGCAATGCAATGCAATGCAATGCAATGCAATGTGATGTGATGTGATGTGATGCAATGCAATGCAATGCAATGCAATGCAATGCAATGCAATGCAATGCAATGCAATGCAATGCAATGCAATGCAATGCAATGCAATGCAATGCAATGTAATGTGATGTAATGTGGTGCTTATATAGCGTATTTCACCGCTGGCGGTTTACAATCATGAGGAATTAGTAGTTAGTATGATCCAGTCACTGAGGGTGATCACTGCGAGCACATTTATTACTGATTGTATGATAATAATAATACTAAAGGATTAACTTCTGCATGTGTTTCCCATAGGCCATGAATGGAGATGGTATTGACAGACATCTTTTTGGTCTCAAAATGACAGCTATCGAATCAGGAATAGATCTACCAGATATCTTTAATGATAGTACCTTCAAATATTTCATGTACTTCACGATATCAACCAGCCAGGTAAGCTAATGCTGCGGAACCACAGGGAGCCCAAGCTCGTCACTTGTGATATTAGTAATTTGCATATTTACAGTAAATGTATGGAGTCGCGAAATATCCTTTCGCTGTGCCTCAAATATACAATAATAAAGCCTTTTTTGACGTAGATAGTTATGTATAACTATTTTCTTGTCTGTGACCGAGTTTTATCTCACTGTAAATATGCAAATTACAAACATCACAAGTGACGAACTTGGGCTCCCTGTGGTGCAACTTTAGAAAATAATCACTTCATTGAAGCCGGTATCGGTACAACAGCTAGGTCTCGGAGGCATACACTAACCACACTCACGATTATAAACTGCTAAAAGCAGTCAGATAAGTCCTCTACATCTATCATAATAAATTGTAAATAGTCACTGAGAAGTCCCGAGGGGAGAGTGTCTAGCATCATCTGTAATATGTGAAAGGAATAGAAGAAACACAAGAAAGAAAAAAATATAATAAGCAAGGGAAAGTGTTGTTTCCTTAACAGATATGTCGCCATAAAGATCATCATTCACACCATTATCGGTAGAAGCAGTATTTGGATTAAATTGCCGCCATCGACATCATGTTTGCCATTATCGTACTGTCGTGTTCATCATCAACATCGCCATTTTTATTGCCATCCTAATGTTTTTTCACTATCATCGCGTTAGCGCCGCCATATTTATCATCATCATTATTATTTGATTATTATGTACTCTGAATGCCCGTTTACACTAGCAATTTTGACACCTCAACTTTAAACATGCACGAAATTTAGTGCAGACCTAGACCTAGACAGCAATGTAAGATTTTCTGTCACTTAAATTTAGAGCATGATGTTCAAAGTTCAGGCGACAAGCTGCGATAAAATCGCCATTGAAATTGCCGCTTATATCGCGCGACAAAATATTACTAATGTAAACGAACCTTTGTATAAAAATAATTACACAGAGTAATATTGCCACGTGAACACATCCCCTTTTCCCTGCTGTCAAGTTCCTTTTCTCTTGTTCCCTGGAGAGAAGTTAGAGAAAGTACTTACAAAGGTACTTCAACTAACAGGAACGATCGTCATTGAAAGCGTCTCTTTTTCCAGGTACCAATGAAAAGTGAAACAGTTGTGGCATTTGGTCCAGGAGTCCCCGAAGCTTATGGCATTTGCTACAATCCACTACCTGACAAAATATTTTTTAGCTTGTCGACAAATAAAAGCAACCCTGTCACCAACCCAGAACATTTTGCAACGGCACTGCACAGAAGCTTGGACAGTATGCGATTCCTTGCAACGAGTTCCAAACTTTAAAGTGTGATACTACCACAGTACTCACAGTGGTACAGCCTGTTTTCAGCTTATTGTATCCCTGTGGTATGGTGCTACATTTATGTATGGTATTCCTGTGTAGTCTAGTGACGCGCTTCTACAAAGAAGCCTTGCCACTGCAAATCTTCGCAACCGCAACTAAACTTAAGCAGCTCTAAACTAGAACAAGATTTCTTAGGGCCTTTACTAACAAACTAGGCCGTTTGTTATCGATAACTATAGCTATTCGATATCAAATGTTGTCGGACACTTTTTTACAGACTGAAAACGTCGAAAACAAAATGTTCGGGCTTGTTATCGAGTCAACTTGTATTTTCACAATTTGCTATCGATGAATTCTTCAATAGAGTTCTCGATATAGCTTTTTATGATCGATTACTAAATAGTTACCGATAACAAACGGCGTAGTGTATCCTGATTACTTGGGAACTGAAAGAAAACCTTCGTATGCATCTTTAATAACAACGTATCAGTGCGGGATATTATTCCAAATTAAGAGAGCCTCCCTTCCAGTTCTTTTCCCTTTAATAATACATTTTCCCCTCTTACTGCTTTCAAAACGCACCAATAAAACTTTCTATGTTTGCGATATTTCGCGCGAAATTTTGCCCTTTGAAATTCTTTTAGTCGTCTCGGGACCCGATAAATATAATCAACGTCAGGTCCCTTAATTTTAAGAAAGCGCATGGAGTGCCAAACTTATACATTTAGGGTAGTATTATCAAAATATATGTTGGCAAATGTATTACTGATAAAATTGTCTTAGTTTTCAAGCTATTATTAGATGAGCTTTGGAATTAATGATACATGAAAAAAGGAAATTGTAGATATATCATTGGTCATTAGACCAAAATAGGCTGGGTTTATACAGACGGATGTCTCTAACTTTAAATATTTATAGTAATGTAGAAAACAAAAATATAATGCAGAAAGGTGCTGCATTAAGGAACATAAATATATATACAAAAATATGTAATTTAGAGGCAGTAAAAACTTGTAGATATTAAATATGATAGTTTTGTTAATAAAATAAAATAGTCTTGCTAATAGGACAATAACATGACTTTTGGTGGGCATATTGTGTATTTGCGGCTCGAGTAGCGTCATTTGCGCCCGAGCCGAGCGATTATCACCATTAACATCAATATGTTAGGAAAAATAAAGATATTTGGGAAATTTTCTACAACAGGGCTGATGCGGTATGATTTGCGGCCCGCCAAAATTCATTTTCGCCCAAACTGCAATAGGGCAGTTTGTTATTTGGCCTAGTATCTAATACCGTTGCTATAGAGGATAGATCATATTTCGTATGACTACAATAAGTTTACAGAGCGGTCAAGGCATGGCAATGCACGGCTAATTTCTATAAAACATCACGGTCGTGGCAAGGCACGCTCACGGCACTGAACTTTTCACAGTCATGCGAAATCAACTCTAGCAACTGCCTTGCCCTCCCCTGCCCTTCTCTCGTTAGCTAGCCGATAAACCAAAGTTAGATCTCGTTTATCAGCGAGTTTAACACCAATTTTACCCGGAGGGAAAGGGAAGGGGGGAGTGATGCGCCGATGATTGCCCTATTGTAGACATTCGCAATGAAAAATACACACCCTGTCCGAGTCTCCAACCAAGCCGCACGCAGTTCAGTTGTGTGAGACGCAATTGTAACGATCTCTCTCCATACTAAAGGATGCGTAGCAGACTAATCGTATCCAAAAAAATCGGAACCGCTCTACGGTACGACTACGATATATACTTTTCAAAGATATTAGACCCCAATCAAGACACACAAAGGTGATGTATACCCTGTAAACCAAAATCTAAAATCCTATATCGAAGAGGACACCGTGATTTCAAACTTATTCCATACATTGTTGAACATTTGCTCTTTCTATCGTCTATGCAACGGATTGATACATATTGACAGACATATATTTTGTAAAACACGATCAATGGATGAATTTTCTACGAATTTTGCTTCAAAGAAGCGAAGGGCACCATGGGAAGTTCCCCCACACCGAGGCAAAATAATACGTCTTGCCTTGAATATGCGCTTGACGGCCCCAAAATTGTGTCTAGAAATGAATGCAATGTTTTGTAGTGCAAAAGTGTTAAAGAACAACGAGAAATCTCGATATGAAAATGATATTTATTCAGACCTCCCCCTCCCCTCCCCTCCCCTGAGAGTTATCTCATTCCACCGTGCAAGGTAGGTAGCTAGGTCTAGGATTCCAAGTGGACATTATTTACATACATTTGCAAGGTTCAAAGTCCAGATAACACACGTTATCAAGTCAAGTCAAGTTCAAACCTCCTTTCAAGTAATAATTTTAGGGCACTGAAACTCCCTAAATCTCAAAACTCTGACGCAAACAATTTCTTAAAAATCAAAACAAACTTCGACGTCGTTTGGCAGATTGGAGACTGGAATCTAAGGTCATTTTCAAAATGGCGGCGTTCGTGTATGCTTGACAGTCGTAAAATGTTGTGAATATTATACGAACGAAGCTTTCTATTCAAATATAAAGTGACTAAATGTGTAGGTAAAAATATGTTTTTGCGTTATAGGAGTCCTGTTAGCGTTTCCACGGCAACTATGTTTTCAAAACACGTTCGTAAGGTAAGGGAAGCTTTGTTTTTGTCTTTGAAGATGGATCGAATATCTATATCCAGATTTACATTGAACTCTGCACCATTGTAGTTGGTGAGCAGTTCATCTATATTTTTTGTATATCTGATTCGTGCTCATCCTTTTGAATTCTCTCTTCTTTGACACGGGGAAGGTTTGTTAAAAATGCGTAGTGATTTAATGTTTTATAAGGTAGTCGTACCTATTATCGCGCACATCCTATTATCGTGTTTTTTGTAAAAAATAATAATTATCTTCTATTCTGCGTAAAAGTTTATTGAAAAAATGTGGACCAAAAAAGTTGGTTGCAACAGAATAAGCAGTCATAATTGTTTTATTTAATTTTGAAGCAGTTTTTTAGAAGATATATAATATTTTTAACGGAAAGCACGATAATAGGATGTGCGCGATAATAGGTACGACTTCATTACTAGATATCATGATCAATAGTATTATCTTAGAATATTTAATACTGTAAACTGTTTAGATTTAAGTGATTCTGTGTGGTTTAATAAGTAATTGATGAATTTATATTTCAAATATAAAATTCTTCAACAGAAAACTATAGCTCCTCTTCTTTAAATACCAGAAATTGCAGAGACTTGTATGGGTGTAAATATACTTGAGTATATGCCTAGATCTTGAATGATAGACTTACTATCCCGGAAACTCGTGGGCTAAGTGTTAGATTTAGTGTTTGCATCAAGCATATGCAATTTCTGTCGGTTAAAATTCAAGAAAAACTGTTGTTGCTTACAAATCATCTTATTTACAAACACCAAAGGAATGCATGAAATAATCCCTGGTACCCAGGGTATAATGCAAAAAGTGTAAATTACTTTAACATATTCCACCGCGTAAGTGGTAGTTCCAATTGGCCTTTACCTAAACGAGCAGAGGACTGGGTACTAGTTTCCTAAATTAATCTAATTACAAAATTAATCATATCATTGGAAAGAGCACATCAAGATATACAAGGTTCCAAAGTTTGGTTAAATTTGCTTGAAAACTGGGTTAGAGGCAGTCTTTGAAAACCTTGAAAATTTACAAAGAAATGTATGGATTGGATGGACACTGTCCATCCAAACCATACATTTCTTTGTAGTTCTTTGGACATTTAAAATGCTCTCATTTTGTCGCTATTTAACCTAATGTGCCCAAACTTTGAAACCTTGTATATTTCAATGTGCTCTTTCCTATGATATGCTTAATTTTGTAATTAGATTAATTTAGAAAACTAGTACCCAGTCCCCTGCTCGTTTAGGTAAAGGCCAATTATAAATAAATCAAGCAAATACAGACTTTACAAATAATTTATATACACTGAAAAACTCCTTAAAAAAGCTTATCTGTGTGATCATTGCATATAGGGTACAGCCACAATGCCTAGACTACAAATGTTCAAGACAGGAAAAGTGATGCCACGTCATATAAGTATGTTGGCTTTAGAGAACAGTCTCCCCAAACTACCCGTACCACCCTTACAACAGACAATGGACAAATATCTCAAGGCTGTAGAAGCTCTAGTAGACAATGAAGAATTTGAAACTACTAAAGAAATAGTCAAGGAGTTTAGGAAACCTGGAGGTGTTGGGGAATTGTTACAGAAAGAGTTGGAAGGATTTGCAAAGAAGAAAGATAATTGGGTTAGCTGATATTGAATATTAAATAAACAATAAAAAATCACTTTGTAACATCTTAAGGGCATTTGCGGCAAAATGCAAAGTAAATGCCAATTTTATATAAGCTAATATTTTAGCACTGTTATATGAAAGAACCACCTGATATACTAGTAGGTAATATAATGGAATTTGTGAACCATATAAAATGTTGACTTAACTTTACTAACGTTTAATTGTGCTTTAGCCCTTCAAACGAAACGTCAGTAAAGTTAAGTCTTGTGTTTCAAACTTCATTATATTACCTATTGTTTATATCAAACACCGACGCAGCCTATACTAGTTCACTCGCTAGTTTCCATTGATATACTAGTAGGCAAGTTTGGAAGGTTTTGATGCTCAGATCTGGCTAAAATACCAATGAAGTTATGCTCAATGAAAAATGTAGAGATTTGTATGTATCAATCAATCAATCTTTATTTAGTACCAATATTTTACAATAATAATAATAATAATATGATAGTATACACTGGTTTTGTGGTACATGCCAGCTGTAGTAGCTTTGGACTAGTATGTAATTTTCTGCTAAGGCCTTTGATGCCTCGTTTTGGTGTTTTTCTGATTTTCCAAATTCTTATAGCTTCTTGCAAATTTAATCATTTTTTCCCTATTTGGTATATAGGGGTTTCTCTGTGATAACAACTATTATGCTTCTGTTTGCAGCTAATTGATTGGTGGAATAACCTAGGATACCTTGAACAAAGAGTCCCTTTGCCAATCTACTACAGTCCAGCTGTAACATTCCCTAAAGAAATCTTCAAAGACAAACTAAGTCATCTCAAATATGCAGCAAGGCTAATCACTAATGTACTCAAGTTTAAAGAGGAAATTGATAAGTAAGACAATTTTTCCAGTATAAAATTCATATAGTTGACTCTCAAAGCCTAACAATATTCAAGGATAAAATTATTGGATTTTTCACTGAATAATTGATAGATATTATAATTTATTATTTGTTTGTAACATTATTAAATTTGTTAATGTATAATTAATTGTTGTTATTTTTTTTTGTAATTTAATTTGGCCTCAAAGCAAACAAGCATTGCCAATTAAAATTCAGATCAGATTCAGATAAATATTGTCTTTATCTATTTATCCATTTTTCCTTATTCATCCCTCATTTTATTCATTTATTTATCTTGTTTCCATTTAATTTTTAATCAAGAATTATTATTGATTAATTAATTTCTTCATTTATACATTATAATAATTACAGTGCAACTCACCGTACCGTAGTCACTTACAAAAACTTTTGATGAATTGTTGACATTATTTTGACATTTTTTCATCTCAATCGGACCAATCAGGTACAAGTTTATATTGAGAGGCGGAGACTTTAGAAACTTTGATGTCTGTAATTGGTCGGATTGAGATGAAAAAATGTCAAAATAATGTCAAAAATTCATCAAAAGTTTTTGTAAGTGATTACGGTACGGCGAGCCGCACTGTAAATGTATTTATTTACTCATCATCTCTTTGAGTTATTCAATAACCACATTCATTCTATTACTTTTTCAGTGAGACACTAACAATAGACATGATTGGCAAAAAGCCATTGAACATGGTGCAGTATAAATATTTGTTTAGTGGCATTAGAGTACCAAGATACAATAGAGATGAATTTGTACAAGCACCTAGCCATAAATCAAGGCATATTCTTGTTGCTCGTAGGAACCAGGTATGCAAAACAAGCACATTTCTTTTTTGCATACATCAACCATCAAGATCATCCATGAATGATGCCATACACTGAATCGAAATATGGCGGCCAATTTGAATAACAATTCTTCTTGACTGGCCAGCCTCGCATACATGTGAAAACTCTATTGTGTTCCATCATGAAAACGAGGCTAGTCATTCAAGAACAATAGAAGGTCCCCATATTTCTATTTTATTATAAAGCATATTACAATCTTGGGCTACCTGTGTAGTACCGGCCATTGGCTTGGGGGACTAGGTTCAGTTATTTCACACGTTTGTATCTTTTGTATCTTTCTCCATTATTCAATGCGAATCTGTTGCATAACCCACATGTAAACAATATTATAGGAGCGCAAAGCATTGTGGTTGACTTGGATTCTTTAATAACACCACCAACAACAAGAACTGTTTTATAATTATTATACATTTCAAATTGAAAGTATACATGTTTGATATACAATTCCATATAACTGACCTGCATCTGTCTTGTATTTTATTAATTTTTATCATGATCATAGACTATAGAAGAGTTAACAACAACAACAACAACAACAACTGTTTTATATTTTACACTTCAAATCAAATGTATACATGTTTAATATACAATTCCATATAACTGACATGCATTTGTCTTGCATTTTAGTTTTTTGTGTTTGATGTGTTGGACTCTGATGGAAGGCCAATAAGTGAAAGTGATCTAGTCTCCCAATTGATGAAAGTTGTTGAAAACAACGAACCTTTGGAACACCCTGTTGGGGTATTTACTAGTAATGATAGATCATCTTGGGCTATACACAGCAAACAAATTCGCAAAGGTACATATACTTTATAATTAACTTGCAGTCAGGGTCCATTTCTTTTGTACATTTCTCATTAATTTATAATGATTTTTGCTATTTTACATTTGTAATATATTACAGTGAGGACACTCGAACCGTGAACACTTTTTGTTCCTTTTTTTCTACCCACATCCCATGAGTGAATAGATTAGAAATATGATTTATTATGAACACTTAGTGTATTTGAACTCACGGCTTCATTTTTAGAGGTTTTGAAGCAGTACAAGGTTCAGAAAAATAATAATAACATGAAAAAAGTCAAGTGTTCACGGTTTGAGTATCCTCACTGTAAAAAAACTTTTTTAATACCTTAAAGTTTGTATTAAGTTTTATTAACTTTCTCAAGTACAATTGTTTAGCACTTTTGTTACTTTCAAGTTTGAAATAGCAAGATTCATTTTCTTACAGATAGACAGAACAAGGTTAATATTGAGTTGATCAGCAATGCTTTGTTTGTATTGTGTCTGGACAAACCTCCTGTACCATCAACACAGTCACCTAGTGCAATGGAAGATGCTACTAGTTCTGTGACTGCAAGGCAGGCATTACATGGTGACGGATTAGACTCAAATAGTATGAACAGATGGTGCGACAAAACACTGAATGTAAGTTATAAAAACCATAATTTTTTTGATATACAGTATTGATTTCCTAGCCTCAATGGTTTCCCAGTGAGGTTCCCTATACCATCCTCTGAGACTCTGAGAAAAAGTACCGGGGATGCTCGTCGGAAATTTTCAAAAATACCCCTAAAAGATACCAAAAAGGTGTGGTGGGATGAATTTTACCCCTAAGAGATACCACATTAATTAATAATATTAATATACGTATCAGAAGCGAATATCGATTAGCTCTTCTCTCCTTTTTCGATACCCTAAAGCCTGGTTCACACAGCATCATAATCATAGTCATAATCATAAGCACAGTCATAAGAAATGGAGGAGTTTCCATTTTCTTATGATTATGATTATGACACCGTGTGAACCAGGCTTAAGAGATACCAGAACTGCTAATTTTCAAAAATTTGCATTTGACACCCTAAAAGATACCACATTGCTGATATTTACCCCTAAGAGATACGACGAGCATCCCCGGTACTTTTTCCCCAAAGTCCCCCCCTAGGTGGTGGGTGGGTGGTGTGTATCAGCTAAAAGCATGAATTGATTATAATATTTTCTTAAGTTCTGTATCAGTGAAGATGGGCATTGTGGTTGTCTATATGAACACACCCCTGCTGATGGCCCTCCTGTTGCCCGTCTCTGGGATTTTACTGTGGAGCATAGGTAATACTATTATGACTAATGATGGGAACTAGCGAGTAAACTAGTATAGGCTGTGTCGGTGTTTGATATAAACGAGTAGACGCTACAAGGGCCGCAAATAAACAATATTCCCGACAAAAGTTATGTTATTTCCATTATCATCAATATATTAGGTCAAGTTTCAGAAAAATAAAGACATTTGAGAAATTTTCTGAAACAGGGCTGATGCGGTATGATTTGCAGCCCAACAAAATTCATTTTCGTGCGCTAGGTGCACTTTTTCCATAGGGCAGTTTGTTATTTGGCCTAGTATATTGATGGTAATATGGCATTATTGTACTAGCAGTACCAGAGTGCTTTATGACTTTTCTTTATTATTCAGATATATCCCTCTTATAAAATTCATGAATAATTAATGAGCAATTGACAAAAGAATTCAAATCCGTGACGGAGGTTGTATATCCGATACAGATTCGTCCTGATTTGCTTAAGTTTAACTTGAATTTTCTCGGACAGATTTACTATTATCTTGGCAATTTTAGTAAAATATTATAGAACTAATGTTGGAGTTTCATAAGTACTATACAATATTCGTGTCTGATCTGTATGAGATATACAGTGGCTTGTCTTCGACTCGCCACTGTATATCTCATACAGATTGGCCACTTATATATATAGTACCGTACCTGTGAATAGGTTCAGATTTACATGTGTTAGACTGGGATTTTGAGGGGAATGTACTGGTGACATTTGCACTTTCCACCTTTTCTCTCCTCAAATTCTCCTCTCAAAGCAATTTGTTTTATTGTATTTTAGAATGGGTTATGAGAATATTTCTCCCAGTCCGTCCAGCAGTAATCTACCAAATCCAATCAAACTCAAATGGCATCTTAGAGATTCAGTGGTGGAAGCTATTGAAACTGCCAAGTATAACATAGAAAGGTATTAGTTTGTATTACTTTAAAAACTCATGGATGATTCATGAGAATTTAACAAAAGAAATCATGTCCGTGATGAGTTCTGTAACTCCATGATCCGATTTGCATATGTTTCAACTTGAATTTTCTTGGCCAGATTTACTTTTATCTTGATAATATTTTTTGAAATATAAAAATACTATCATTGGAGTTTCATATTAAGTACTATACAGTATTCTTGTCTGGTCTGTATGAGATATGCAGTGACTCGTCTTCAACTGGCCATATACACCTATTTCATAAATCGTTGCCGGAGCTACAGTCCACATTCGAAAGCCTGCAAAGGATGTCGGTTACATGGACTTAATTTGTAATTTATTGCACGTTTTTTAATGTAATATTTCTATTTACATCTACCACAACAACAACTTGGTATGGTCATATAAATCAAACACGTACAACCAAATATGCTATGAATAAATCAATAACAAGAGAAGAAATACGGACATCCTTTGCCGGCTTCAGAGTGTGGACTGTGGTTTTGTTTGCGACAACCATTATTTTTTGAAATAGGTGTATATACATGTATATCGCATAAATAATAATAATAAATATAGCATTCTGTTTCATTTCTCTATTTCAGTCTTATTAATGACATTGATGTAAGATGCTTCAAGTTTGAACATTATGGCAAAAAGTTTATCAAACAACAAAAACTGAGTCCTGATGCCTGGATACAAATATCATTCCAACTCACACATTACAGGTGAGTGTGTGGCAGTAGACCCTTATTATGAAATTATGACATGACTGCAACTACTGTTCTACAACAATAACCAGGCAACAGAGGAATAAATAAATAAAACACAGGGAGAAAGAAAGAATATATGGGTTCGATTCCCGGCCCGAGCGATTGCGTTGTGTCCTTGGGCAAGACACTTTACTCTCTATGTGCCTCGTCTTCTCAGATAAGGACGTAAAGCCGGGGGTCCCATCTGCTTTCACTCTAATCCTATATAAAGTTGACGCAAAAGATCCTGTTGTGTTGTTCGCAAAGAGTAGGGGATTGTCTCCCGGCATAATAGTCTGGTCTCGGAGGCATTTCATATACTAACCACAGTACTCATGATTGTAAACTGCATGGCAGCAATGTGCGCCTTCATATAGCAGTCCGTTAAGTCCTGCACAATACTGATGTACTTTGAGACGTCTGTTCTCAGTTTGTGTTATCACTGCTTAGGGTGAGACCATTTACTTTTTTTAATGTAAAACTACACAAAAAACAGGGGCGAAAAACGTGTAATCGTACTTCAAGTGAATGCTTTAAAATATTCTTTTTTTCTTATTCAGATTGCATGGACATATCGCACCTGCCTATGAGACAGGGTCTACTAGACAGTTCTTCCGTGGTCGTACTGAAACTATACGATCATCGTCGATGCCTACCTTAAAGTTTGTACAAGGAATGGCTAACCCTTCGCTATCGGTATAATTATATATTTATCGGTATAATTATATATTTGTATGCATAAACGATAGGTAATATAATGAAATTTGTAACACCTCTCTGCTCTGCTCTGACTTTAAGCGTAGCTCGGATATAAATCCTTACAACACAAGATATCGAAATTTACTCCGCCTACCAAAGGCCAAAACATCTAAATTTCAAAAAAGCTTCAAGTATAATGGTGCTGCAACTTATAACACTTTGCCCCTTAATATTATACAACAAATGAAAAATCTGCAAAATTTCAAAATTTCTTGCAAACGGCATTTCAAACGCACTTAGTTGTGATCTTTTATCATTATCATATCTTAATAGCCAACTCTGTTTGTATCTTATTTATTTAATGTATTTATTTATTCTTTAACAGGGCTCTATTTAAACTAGCTATGCTAAACTAGATACCCTGGATAAATATTGATTAAAAAATAAAAAATAAATAAAAAATAAAAAACACCTTCGTCGGAGTGGCTAATGCTCGAAACGTCAGTAAAAAGTTAAGTCAACATTTTTTACGGTGTTAGAAATTTCATTCTATTACCTATCGTTTATATCAAACACCGACGCTGCCTATACTAGTTTACTCGCTAGTTTCTATGTTTTACGGTGTTACAAATTTCATTCTATTAGCTATCGTTTATATCAAACACCGACGCTACCTATACTAGTTTACTCGCTAGTTTCTATGTTTTACGGTGTTACAAATTTCATTCTATTAGCTATCGTTTATATCAAACACCGACGCTGCCTATACTAGTTTACTCGCTAGTTTCTATGTTTTACGGTGTTACAAATTTCATTCTATTACCTATCGTTTATATCAAACACCGACGCTGCCTATACTAGTTTACTCGCTAGTTTCTATGTTTTACGGTGTTACAAACTTCATTCTATTACCTATCGTTTATATCAAACACCGACGCTGCCTATACTAGTTTACTCGCTAGTTCCCATCATCATTTTCCACCATCAATACCACGTTACCATTATCGTATTTTCATCACTAAAGTTATTATTATTTCATCCTTTATATACAGCTATTTCAAAAAATCGTTGAATACTGAATACTGCCTACTGAATAGTGCATTGCAAAACGAAAATGCATTTTAAGGCTAAAGTATTGTTTAAAGTAAAATAAATAATATATTGTTATTCTATTCTTAGTACTTTTAATCCGAAACAATATACTCACCACATATAGGGAGCTGATCGCTGTTTATCATATGGATAATAGTGTATTACCGGGAACTAAAACACTCCTATTTTCCATATTTTCACTAGTGAAGATGTGAAAAAGCTATGTACCAAATGTCCCGTATGTACGCGCGCTTCCTTAAAACTTTTCTTCTTCTTTTTTGTCCATATAATAAAAAGAACATTACATGTTGGCTTGAAGATGTGCATTTTATTTTCTCGTGTTAAGAACAACATTTTACTCGCTCGCTGCGCTCGCTCGTAAATTGTTGTTTTCACCACTCGAGAATAAAATTCATATCTTCGCGCCACCGTGTAATATTCTCTATGTATTTACCCATTATTTCAATTTTTATCCACCATGCCCTTTGGTCTTGGAATGCACTATTCAGTACTGCAGTATTGAGTGTTCCTCGTTTTTTCAAAGCTGTATGTTAACATGGTATTCCACTGTCAAAAACACCTTCATTGAATTACTAGTCTATACATTAGTATACAGTGGTACCTCTATTAAGTGGTCACCCTCGAGACTTTCCAAAGTGGCCTCTTAATAGAGGTTGGCTGCTGAATAGAGGTATAGAATAGGTATAGGAATATATTTGGGACTTTGTATTGTGGCCGCCTAATAGAGGGTGACCGCTGAATAGAGGTATAGAATAGGTATAGGAATAGATTTGGGACTTTGTATTGTGGCCGCCTAATAGAGGGTGACCGCTTAATAGAGGTACCACTGTATTGACATACCACTTATCTACTTTCCTACTTTCCTATTTAGAATGCAGATAGGCTAAAACTGATGCGTGATGCCATCAATGCCCACACTGAGTACACCAAAGAAGTAAGTACTAATGTAACTACATAAAAACATGATAAATAAATCAACGAACGAACGAATATATATTAAAATAAAATAATTTTTTTTTTAAAGTCGCAATCTTCTAGCCAGACAGAATTGCCTTACTACAATAGAACCCCGCCTTACGGCCACCTGCTTAAGAGACTGTCTCTGTAAGAACCTCATGACCCCCGGAGATTGAAAAATAGAATTCTTTCAAACTTTGTGTGTTGAATGCCTTTCATATGGTTACTTTGAAAAACGGGTTCATAATGAGTCTCGTTAAATTTTCGCTTAGTTTCAGGGGGATCAAGTTGAAGGCCAAAATTAGGCTTTTGGCCACTTCTCGTTATTGAAATTTGACTGATGTTTGAACCTCTGTATCTCTATGAACATTTCGTTTAAAACTTATTTCTTTCAGATATTAAGAGCGAGTCCGCGTGAAAACCATGCAGACCAGTCTACACCGTACATCACCGATTTTCTTCAAACTTAGCTCGATTGTACATCTTAGTTAACTTATTACTTTGGTGAATTTTTTTGGCTTTAAATTAAAAAGGCTTAAAGTTACAACCGTTTGAGTATTTTACCCTAAAAACGGTCAAAATTTGCATAAAATATACCTAAAGTTTTACGGCCTCGTATTTCCTTTGCAGATTGTTTCCTGCACCAATATTCTGCCCACGTTTAGCACATTATCTTATTAGTATTTTAAGTTGAATAAAAAGTCGTGAAACAAATATTGGGTTGTTTTATAAAGGGTTGAGTTATTGCTATTTTTCAGCTTTGACGAAAAGTGTAAAAATATACTCTAGAAAAGAGCTATTTGCACCTATCCGGCAGTTATTCATATAACTTTGAAACCATTATCAGATAGTATGATGATAGAGACAATGTTTTATCGAAAAAAAAGTCTGTAAAGTATTTATTTTTCAAGCGAAAAATAACTAAGAAAATGATGAAATTTACATTGTTTGAAGTTGTCACGTGACAAAACTAAATATACAACAAGTCTACAACACGCTAAATATGATCCCAATATAATGATAAGAATGATAATAATCAATTATATAAATTAAAATAATGATATTCATCATTATATAAGATAATGTTACAACAAATAACTAAGTTTTAGGCTTGTAAGCCGAATACAGTAATGTTTTGTCTGTCTACCTTCGGCTTTCCTATGTCTGGTAAAAATGATATTTCATAATATTTTTTTCACAATATTATCATTTTTTGAAATAAAATAATTTTTACAGTATTAGAATTATGCATTTATTAACCTCACACACAACATGTTAAAGAAATTATTGAGCTCATGCGGTTGCTAAAAACAGAAACAGACAAAGTAACAGTGTACTATATAAAACTATATGTAACCTTTTTGATTGACTATTTTCCTGATTATGATCACTCTCCAGGGATATGAATACGTTTTCATAAAAATATATTGTTAAAGTTCTAGCAAGACACATTTTAATAATAGACATATATTTTGCTTCAAGTGTTCTCTTTGTTGTTTTGCATAAATTTGAAATTGACATTCGACTAATTGGCATGTTTGGTAGACACCGACATTAATTCTCATTTTACGTGCATTAGTTGAGGTTAATTTTGACATACAGTAATTCTTTTATGGCGGTTTTCTCTTTTCACAATCTTTCTGTGGAAAATTATGGACGTTTTCGAAGAAACAATGACACCTGTTTTGTTTTGCTACCTTTAAAATCTTGTACAAAGATTATCTGCACCCATCTACTTGGCTGTTTAAAAACTTCTTCCAAAGATGTGAAGTACGAGTGGGAACTTTGTCTTTTAAGAGCTGGTGTTTTTAAAACTGAAAATACAGATGATATGACAATATGTCCGCTGCATAGAGACCACTTTGGTTTAGGCTGGCGTCCCAGTCGAGTCTGTAAGCATCCTCCACACGATTCTAAACAAAAGCCTGCCAGAGGTGGACATGCAAAGCGTATTTCTCAAGAGATGTTCGAAACATGGGAAATGTTATGCGAAATTGGTCAAGGTATTGTTACATCTAAGTAAGGGTTGCATTTTCGATCCCATCTGAGTTTCGGTGAAATTAAAAATACTAAATAGTTTATTATATCGTTTAAAGGAATTTCCATTGAATACTATATATATTGACAACTAGTATTGAAGAGCTTGAATTGAGCCATTTCTTTTTTACGTTGAGATATCTAGAGAGTGAATAAGATGAATCTGGATTACCATCGATTTTTAAGTATTAAAATACTTGCCATTCCCGCCAAACGACCGTGTGAAGCGATTCTCTTCCGTCAATCAAACATAATTGGTCTAGTCTAGTGATAATTACTATAAACAACTGTCAATGTGAACAAAAAAACAGCTAGGTAAAAAATATTATTTCAAATAGAATAGTTGGTCCAAGAAATATACATTTATTTAGTTTTAACGCTCTGATACCCGTAGAATACATCGTTAGGCTAAAATTTGTTTTCACTGACATTAGTATGCAAATATTTTAATAGACAATTTGTTTGACGGAAGAGAATCGCTAACTCACTTTACAATCTCTGTTGGGCCGGCATTATTTTATTTTATTGTTATTATCACTATTATTTCATTCCATTTTTTATGTCATAATAACATGCTTTTCTGAAAGTTAACTCTAAAATGGTTAATACCGGGAACCAGTTCATGACAGTTGATTGTTTAGTACTGATAATCACACTTGGCTACGCAGTCGTTGTCATTTGGATAATTTCCACGTTTTCGACTTTTATTTTACGAATCTGCTGTCTTAAAGATGTAAGTTTCGAATATTTATACATATTAAAATCAACTCAAGGCTCTTTGTTGTAATTTGAACCATTTGATCAGCTTAGCATTATCGTTGATGCAAACTCGGCATGTTTTTGTGTGTATTTCTTTCGGAAAAAAAAAAAAAAAACAGCGTATAGTTAAAATATTTTAACATTGTACATTTATGACTTCTTAAATTGCCCTACTACATTAGCTGTTGTTTTTAGGTAAGTATTTTAAAACTTATCGGCTTTTTTAGTCGCAAATGGTCATTAGTCTTATAATTGGATACGTGTAAAAACGCGAAATTCGTGATACTGTATCTCTTCACCCTTAAAACTTTACAGAAATTTTTTTCTTTGTATTTGTTAACCATTATCAGTTGTACATAAAAGTCAAACTTTGTCGTTTTAAAAAGTTGCCGGATCTTGTATATCGAATTTTTAAGAATGCATACTCAAAATGTAGATTTCATAGCCTGATATGTAAATAAGCAAACATTTTCTTTAAATAAATCTTTTGATACTTTGATACTGTCGTTGTATTTATTATATGTTGTAGTAGGTCTGTACGAATTCCAGGTAAGAAAAAAGCTATATTTTTAGAGAAATTGATTTGTAAAGTTGGTGTAAATTTCAAGCAATTTTTATCGTTCGTCTGACTACATTCCCTTAAACCTCGATATCTGCTAGAGAATTTAATATTTTTGTTTTATATTGCACACAGTTAATATTTACACTAAAATACATATCTCAGCCAAAAATGAAAGAAATCGGGGATACCCGTTGTAGACACATTTTTCGATTATGCATGGTTTTCACACGGACTCGCTCTTAATAGATGTATATCTCGCCAATAATGGGGCACTCTCAAAATTTTGAAAACATTTATTTAATTAGAAAAAAAATAACTTTACGACACGCAAAAAATGAGGTTTCGCAGTTAGCTTAAAATATGATCAAATATAAAAAATCACAACTCAAAAGTAGATCATCGCACGGCTATAAAATTATTATGGTAGAAAGATGAAAGATTGGTCTTTCATGAAATACAAAAACATTTTGCGGCCAGCAGGTTTTTGGCATACTATAGGTCGACGAAAATTTCATATTTTCGAGTTTTGACATATTAAGTCAAAATACGAATGTCGACATTTCGGTATAAATTTTGCATGAAATGGTCATTATTTCATAGTTTAACTTGACTCTGGACAGTCTAAGACTTTATTTTCACTTTAAATGCTATCTAGCATGTTTTTGAGAAGAGTTTAGCAATCTCACACGCATGCTGTTAAAGATCGAATTGTCACTCGATGATCAGTAAAAATACAACAATCCGTTCGCTCACTAAACATCATGATAGACTAATTTTAGCAAGTAAAACTATCATTTTATGGGTAAGTTACTCTAGATGCATTCAATTGGATGATGTTATGTATTTCCGAACAAAATAAACTAAAGAAAACTGACCTTTGTGTTGACTCACTGAACTGATAGCCGTCAGCAAAACGTGCATGATTTCGTCAATATTCTTTGGTTTCAGTCTATAGTTTTTCTCCTATTATAGGCTTTGAACAGTATTTTATGGTAGAAAGTCATTCTTGCTCATTCACGTAGGGTAAGTTCAATAAAAAGCAACAATATTTGCTCGAAGAATGTCTCGGTCAGTTATATTTTAACATCAAAAGCCGCTGACCAGCTAAACAATGATTCCGGGCGAAATTTCGTTGACGCTGAAATCCCAACCTTAGAACAGAAAAAAACTACCACTGTGGTTCAGCAAATTGCAAGGCCTTTTGCTAGGTTTCCACAATTCGCCAAGACTGTGTCTATGTCGAGGACAAACCCACCAACTTGAAACATCCTCCGATACATTAAAACTTTCCTGTCCTAGCCAAGTTCAGCTGATATTCCGAATAACTCTTCCCATGAAAGATGGAAGGTTAGCAGATGGCTTTTTATGTCATCTGTACATATTAGTAGGTTAAGCCCAAAAGATGATTTCCACAATTCTCGTCGGCATGAAAACTAACAGCGTTCAAAGCCGACATTTTGCACGTGTGTTTGACAGCTCAATTTGTTTTGCTGGTCAGCGGCTTTTGGTGTTAGAATATATACTATACGAGACATTCGTGGAGCAAATAATGTTGCTTTTTATTGAGCTGGTCCTAAATACATTTACAAAAGTGACCTTTTACCATAAAACACCGTTCAAAGCCTATAATAGGAGAAAAACTATAGACTGAAACCAAAGAATATTGACGAAACGATGCACTTTTTGCTGACGGCTGACAGTTCAGTGAGTCAACACAAAGGTCAGTTTTCTTTAGTTTATTTTGTTCGGAAAAACATAACATCATTCAAATGAATGCATCTAGAGTAACTTACCCATAAAATGATGTTTTTACTTGCTAAAATTAGTCTATCATGATGTATAGTGAGCGAACGGATTGTTGTATTTTTACTGATCATCGAGTGACAAATCGATCTTTAACAGCATGCGTGTGAGATTGCTAAACTCTTCTCAAAAACATGCTAGATAGCATTTAAAGTGAAATTAAAGTCTTAGATTGTCCAGAGTCAAGTTAAACTATGAAATAATGACCATTTCATGCAAAATTTATACCGAAATGTCGACATTCGTATTTTGACTTAATATGTCAAAACTCGAAAATATGAAATTTTCGTCGACCTATAGTATGCCAAAAACCTGCTGGCCGCAAAATGTTTTTGTATTTCATGAAAGACCAATCTTTCATCTTTCTACCATAATAATTTTATAGCCGTGCGATGATCTACTTTTGAGTTGTGATTTTTTATATTTGATCATATTTTAGCTAACTGCGAAACCTCATTTTTTGCGTGTCGTAAAGTTATTTTTTTTTCTAATTAAATAAATGTTTCCAAAATTTTGAGAGTGCCCCATTATTGGCGAGATATACATCTATTAATATCTCAAAGGAATAAGTTTTAAACGAAATGTTCATAGAGATACAGAGGTTCAAACATCAGTCAAATTTCAATAACGAGAAGTGGCCAAAAGCCTAATTTTGGCCTTCAACTTGACCCCCCTGAAACTAAGCGAAACTTTAATGAGACTCATTATGAACCCGTTTTTCAAAGTACCCATATGAAAGGCATTCTACACACAAAGTTTGAAAGAATTCTATTTTTCAATCTCCGGGGGTCATGAGGTTCTTACAGAGACAGTCTCTTAATACGGCCACCCCGTTATTGCGGCCAGATTTTTAGATCCCGACAAAATGCATGCCCATACATTTTCTATAAAATTTACCCACGTAATACGGCCACCCCGTAAATACTGTCCCTTAGTTGGCCGGATCAACGGGGTTCCACTGTAATTTGGGAGACTTACACACGCACTCACTACCTTAACGTTAGATATTCTGGCACACAACTCGGTTCACATGTTCATGGTCACCAGAGTCAAAAAAAATGTTCGTTGAGTCTCTGTTGACCAGGCTACTGACTCCCTTACAAAATTATGTGACATTTTACAGGCTTTACAAGGGCAAGGAATTGATAGACATTTACTTGGTCTTAAAATGATCGCTGTAGAATCAGGGATTACACTGCCTGATTTGTTTATGGACAGTTCGTACACTTACTCGCTGCATTTCAAAGTATCTACAAGCCAGGTAAATGTGTTAGTTTTGCTTGCCTTATTTCATCTTTTAGTATTTGTTTGTTACTTAACATAGCTTACCTCGTTATAATATCTATGTTTGTCGCTTTCTTATTTTATTATTTGTTTGCTTGGTATTTTTTTTACGGGCGACTTTGTATGGGTTACTTCACTCTTTCTGTTCTTTAATTTGTATTTACTGTATTATTACTCTTTTTTTGCTTTTCGTTTCTCTTTACTTTTAATGTTCTGGGGCCGGTTGTACGAAGCCTGAATAGCTCTATCCACCGGATAAATTCCTATCCAACGGATAAAACCTATACAAATTCTATACACTGGATAACTCTTATCCAGTGGATAACTTTATCCAGGCTTCGTACAACTGGCCCCTGTATATTACTTCTTACAGGTATTTTATGCTTTTTAATTATTACAATTTTCTGCCCATGTTTATATTGGACCAGGTTTTTCATTGAGCAGCATTAGCCCTAAATTAGTCAAAGAGTAGAGATAAACCCGTGGTATTTCTACTATTTGTTGATGTTTGTATTCCTTTCCTTACTTTATAGGGTTGTACTAGATACAAAGTATATATAACATGCTATCGAGGCTAAGGCTGCGCAATGACGAACTCGAAACTGCAGTATTCGTGAATACAACTATTATATCATTATCTCATTTCAATCAAAAAACGTTCGTGATTTTCATCAAAGTGTTTTCGCGCGCGCTCTTCCGGCTAGTATAAGCCAATCAGAAGCATTTTTGTTGCATCGCCAACAGTTCCAAGATGGCGTCGTTCGAGAGAGATGTTTCCTGTGTTGACCCTCTATAAATACGTCCTTAAAATTACTTAAAAAAAACATTAAAAAATTATATGTAACTTGGACAACAATAGCTCTATGTTGCTCTATCAGCGATAAGAAGAGTAAAAAAAACTCAAATGTCTAAAAGTAACCGAAATCATTTTTGTCTTGGGGCGCCATTTTGGAGCTGTTCGTTTTAACAAAAAATCCTTTGCGCGCTTCGAAGCGAGATCACTTGGATGTATCTAACTCTCAGTTTTCACAAGTCGCAAAACTAACTATTGTTATGATACTAGGTTCCTTTCAGAGACGAAGGCTACCTGATCTTTGGACCAGCTGTACCTGATGGCTATGGTGTTTGCTACAATCCTCATCCCCACAAACTAATGTTTAGTGTCACTTCCTTCAATAGCAACCCCACAACAAATTCAGGCCATTTTGCTTCATATATGCGCAAAAGTTTAGATGATATGCGTCTTCTCACGACTACTTCGAAACTTTGAGCATATACTTATTAAATGTTAATGTGGTATCCCTGTATGATAACCAGGACGTTAGGGGACAGGGAACGAAATTGGATTATGTATCAAATACATAAAATTGTTTTCTCCGAAACGAAAGTTGTTTTACTTGGAGCTCGATTTATTTTTGAGAGATGAAGCCGTCAGTACTCGGCTTTTGTGAAGACTGCATGTGTAGATATGGTCGTATGATGTAAGTTGCGGTGTGTCTGGCATTGTGTGGAGATGACTTTGGAGATATGGTAGTGTGCTGTAGATTCAGGGTTCGTGCTACTCCTTAAACTCCTTGAAAACTCCTTAGATTTGATTTACGTTTTTAAGGGCACTTGAAAAGCCCTTGAATTTTAGAAAATCAGCAAAAACTCCTTAAAAACTAAAGTTAAGTAATAATTCTAGTATTGTACATCCTTTTCGTAAATTCGTAAATTTTCGTATATCAAAGTTGTCGCAAAAAGTGCTTAAAAATTACTTTTTGGTCCTTGAAAACTCCTTGAAAACTCCTTAGATTTTGTTTACTGACATCAGCACGAACCCTGAGATTGCTGGTGTGTCCGTTGTGTAATGTTGATGTTAATGTTGTGTAGATATAGTCTTTCTATGTATACATGTTCAAACAATCATTGTCTCAGCTGAGGCTACAATCAACACTCAGAGGTTAACATTATATAGGCGGCCATTGTGTAGAGGTGATGATTTTTAGAGTTGTATCTTTCCTTACAGTCTTTCAGTTTGCGACCAGCTTTTTTACGTCTTTATCTATCCCTGAGCGCCCATTTGCTGCTGAAATACAAAACACAAATTTTAAGTGTAGTCTATCCGAAACAATATACCAGTTACATAAAGGGAGCAGATTGATGTTTACACTTGTTTCCAAAAACGTTGTCCTTGCTTTAGCAACAAGCATCAAGCCAAGACCGAAATGAATGCTGGTTTTATATTTATAATGTATAGAAATTAGATTTGTTTTGTAAAGAAGTAATAACAAAATGGATTTGCTATTGTATTACAATCAATTCTGTTATAAACCTAATTGAAAAAACGTCATATAGAAATAGAACATTTGTACTTTAGTGGAAAAGGAATACGTTATAAGACAAAAAGAAGCATTCAGCTTGCTTCACTGATCTTCTTTTGTCTTTTTAATGTATGCCTTTTCCACTAAAGTACAAATGTTCTATTTCTATATGACAACGTTTTTGCAATTAGGTGTAAACATCAATACAATACGTTATCAACACAAAACCAGCATTCATTTCGGTCGTGGCTTGATGCGTGTTGCTTAAAGCTGCGACAAAGGTTTTTGAAATAAGTGTAGATACTTTTATTTCAAGTTCATGAGACCCACATGCCCTTTTGTCTTGGAATGCACTATTCAGTACTGTATGCAGTATTCAACGTTTTTTGAAATAGCTTTATGTTTCAGACTTGTTTAATTCAACAACAAACTTAAAACTAATGACTGAGTATGTGGCGAACACTATATTCTAACGGTATCAATGTTTGCATATCTTTGCCCTATTTCATTATGACGTCACGATGTGTTTTAGTGGGGGATAGAATCGCCGAAATCAATGGTAATTTCAACTAAATCTTAATTCTTTCTCTTTGAAAATTGAGCTTCAAATTATCTAATTTTTATGTATGTTATGTGTCTATGTTTATGGCATTTTGTTGTCATTTCTTTCCTATCCGTCTTGCAAATGCAATTCGTGTATTCTTGTATTGTTGTTATGAATCTGTCCCCCACTGGCGACCATGATCCTTAGCGTTAGAACAATAGAATGTTTTGATGTGACGTCATAGTGAAATAGGACAATTGTACAATCATAAACGATGAAAAGAGAACATAGTCACCGTGCTTAACAATAATAATAATATAATCTCACATTAGTAAAAACCCGCATAAAAAGACCAGTGGAATATATAGAAACATTCAGGCCGAAACTTTTGTCACTCAAGCACCCAATATATAAGAATCTGGCAGACATTTTATACAAATCCACTTCCGCTTTACACGGAAATTAAAATCAATGGTTCTTTTATTATACCGGATTTTACTTAATCTTATTTCTATAATTTATTCCCATTATGCAATTGCATCCAATCGCATACTACTCGGTCTACTTCTGGCGTCATTGGCGTGATATCAAAAAAGCCTTTGATACCGTGGAACACAAAATTTTGTTGTGTCAAAATAAATGGAAGTATACTTGAGGCCTAGAGAACATCATTTGCGGTGTACCTCAAGGCTTAATTTTAGGACCACTTTTTTCCTGGTCTACATCAATGACCTGCCAAATTGCTTAAGGGACGCCGTCCGTAAATGTCGACCGAAGCGTGCAATATGCGAAAAATCGAAATTGGTCATACTTTGCCATTTGATAGCATTTGGGGAGCTAGTAACTGAAAAAAAAATATAGAGATTCGAAAAATAATTATTTTTGGAGAAAATCGATTTTTTTTTTTTGGATTTTTGTCTTTCGGTCGTTTTTTTTTTTCGAGTTTTTAAGTTAACGATATATCAAACATTTTTCTTAATTAAGGTGATGTTACAAGGGACAATTCGCAACAACAACTTTCCAAGTTGTTTTGTGTAACATGGCGCGCGGTCACAACTTTTAGCGATTTTTTGTTGCGGCAACATGTTGCGAGTTTTTGAACGACCATCAAAAACCTGCAACAAAATATGACGAATTTGTTGCAAGTTGATCCGTGTAGCACGCTCGCCGTCAATTTTCTGCACAACATAAGCTTGTCAACAACTCGGAAACGAGCGCCTTTTAAGCCATTCCTTTGTCCACACAGCTCTGGCTTTCTTCTTTGGTCGTTCTTCGTTATCATCTTCAAAACTATCGGTCAATAACAGCATCGAAACAAAGTTTGCATTGCGACGAAGAGCCCATGCTCGACCGCCATCTTTGTTTACAAATGTGGCCGCGCGGAGACTAGTTACTAAACCGGTGTTGCCATTACGACGTTGCGCTAAACGTTGACCCGTGTAACACCCTGTTGTCAGCAAATGTTGCGTTAAAAGTTGTCTCGTTTGACATGCTTTACGCGAGAACAATTTTCCGCGCAACGCTGTTGCGCGGAAAGTTGTTATTGCGAGCTGTCCCATGTAACATCACCTTTAGTCTCATGTTTTTACCATCTGAATGACCTATATTTACACAAAACCTTCGTGGCGAAATTACTATTGACATTGACATCTAAAAATATCACATGCTATCTAAATAAAAAATCGCAAGATTTTCTAGTACAATTTGTTATTGATAGATACTCGTGATTTTTTGAGAGTTATCCAATTAGATTCTTCTAATGGTTTGTCACTTATTAATAAAGAATTGTACTCGAGATCGTGCGATTTCCTATACCATGAATAGAAAAAAAAATAGCGAACTTCTTTCCATCATACAAAATAAGAACTATATGCAAATATCATCTTATTTATTCAAGAATCTTGTATTTGTTTTCAACCATAATAATAATTTCGAGCTTGGCATCGAAACGTCGTGCAGCGACTTAATTGCTGCCAAGTGTGTTTTTTCCTCTCAAGGTGACGCTATATACCAAGTTGTGCACTTTGCACTGATTGGCTAGATCCATCTTTTTTGATTTACCTAGTCCCTTAAAACTGTAAAACATTTACATTATATAGATCTCAAGCTTTTTGGGATCTGTCCATTGATTAAGAGCTTAACAAATACAAAAGCTTTGTTGTTGAAGATTTTTTATTAGCTTTTATAATTGTTAGTTATAAATTTGACCTGTTAACAATATGTTTTCAGCTTAAACACATTTAAACACAATTAAACACATTTCGCACAAGGCATATAAAAATATAAGGATTTTGAAACCGTTAACTATATCTGCTTGTTGTGTTTTTTCTTCTCCAAGAACCGTGAACTTTTTTGCTGTCGTCTCTCCTCTGATATAAACTCGGCAGCCATCTATTCAGAACACGTTATAGCTCGAATATTTCATAAAGATATACAAAAGGCTATTGCGGGCATCAAAGAAAATATTTCAACTATTAGCTTATTATTCAAGTGATTTCAAGCTGACAAAATTTAATCTATTTCCTCAAATCTCAAGCTTTTGATGATCTGACCATTGATTAAGAGCTTAAAAAATACAGTTGTTTGGATGTTGAAGATTTTAAATGCTAAGTTAGTTTTAACTATTAAATTTAAATATGTCCAGCTGGTAACAATATGTATTCAGCTTTGTGAGTTAAACACAATCATTTTGCACAAGGCGCATTAATTCAAGGATTTTGGAACATTTCAAACAATATCTGCTTATTGGGATGTGTTTTTTCTCCAAGAAGCATGCACTATTTTTGCTGAACGTGGCTCTATCCTCTCATATAACCACGGTAGCCCGCCATTCCCAGAGCGCTTAGTATCTCAAATACTTTATAAAGATATACCAATTAACGGCGGGCATCAAAGAAAATATTCTAATCATTAGCTCTATTTAAGGAGGCTCGAAATGGTTTCTGTATATATCTATAAACCTTACTTTATATTGCATGTTATGCACCATTATTGTGAAACTACACAGTTAACCGATATATCATTTTAAAGCTTATGGATCTAGGATATTAATTTTTTCTAAATTATCGCGTTTGACGTTGTCATGACAACAGCAGGTCGCTGCAAAAAGGACCTGAAATTCCTTTATTAAAGCTGATATCTCCAAATCCTTTAGGTGAAAATTTCTCTGAACTTGTACATGTCTAGTTCCCTACCTGTTCTTGCAACTGAGGAAAAATAAAAAAATCTGTAATACGAAACCTTTAAAATATTAAAAAAATGATTTTTTTTGTAGATATAAATGGTTTTTCAATACAGATTTTTCTTAAAATGGATCTACTAAATCTAAACATTAATTGGAACAAATTGCCAAAAAAACATAAAAAATCTACCATTTCATTGTGTTGTTATTAATAAAAATACATTTTGTACGCGTCAGAGGGGTCTTGTAAAATTGGCGATATTGCGCGCGCGGTCAAAAAACCATTTCGAGTCTCCTTAATTCATTTCAAGCTGACAAAATTTAATCTATTTCCTCAAATAGAACTGTTGTAATTATATTGCATGGAGATGAAGACGATTTCCATTACAATACATTGCTATTTCGGTTTCTCCATGGGGCACTGCTTGAACGAAATTGATGTATTTTAATTAAACAAAGAAACATTTTGGCATTATATCCCTGTAAAATGGCTGAAGAGGAAGACCAAGGTAGAACAAAATCTTCAAGGCTGATTTTAAGAGAAAAAGCTCTTAGAGATTTTTCTGAATACACAACCTTGCATGGACTACACTTTGTATTTGGAACTCACGGACCTGCTCGTCGACTTCTTTGGCTGGTTTTAATTCTTACTGGTGTTGGATTTTGCACAAAGCAGTTGGTAGAAAGTTATGGGAAGTTCGTAGCTCATGATCATGTTATAAGTAAAGAGATTATCCCTTTACAGAAACTGACTTTTCCTGCAGTTACCATATGCAATGTGAACATGATGAAGAAGTCCAAAATACTTGGTACAGATGCACAGTTCTACCTCGACCAGCTTAATGTTCTGAGAAGGCTTATTCTTCCCCAAGATTTTGTCAATAAAACGCTGAACAGTTCTTTTGATATCGAGAAAGCTGTATTGGAGTATGGACACACTGGAAAAAACATGATAGCAACGTGTTCATGGGATCAGGAATTGTGCAGCCACCTTAACTTTACTACATCCTTCTCGCAAATTGTAAGTATACAATTATACTATGGTGACTAGAGTGTATGACACACCCAGACTAAGGGGCTGTTTATATCAATCGAGTTACTTACTGACGCTTCAGACGTTTATCATGCACTTCAGTAAGTTTATCTTAAGGTGACTGGCTAATTTTGGAAATAATGTCAGACTTTTCTTTAAACTACGATTTTGTAATGTGAAATTTGATGCTGATTCCAAAAATGAATAGAAAAATGGGGTGTCCCGAGCTCATTTCCGAGAAAATCAGCATTTAATGAACGCCTACGCGCAAGATTTTGAAGAAAAACCTGCGAAAACTGAAGCGATATGAAAAAAATCACAACTCATATGAAAATATTTTTTTTCATACTATATCAATCACAAATTCCGGATAATGAATAATTCTACAATAAAACATGAATAATTTTGAATAAAAGACAAAGAAATACCTTGATCTGACATATTTCGTCCTTTCAGTGCTTTCAAAACTCGCATGAAGTCGGACAAAAAATACTACGAAAATCGATTTTTTTGTATGTTATAAAAATTAACTTCTTGATAAACTTTGATATAACGTAGATTTTATTAGGTTCTTTCAACTAAGCATAACAAAAGTATAGAGTCCCGCGCAAAATTTGAGGGTTTTGCCATGTTGAAGCTCAAAACGTGTATGGTTCCTAAATAAAAATGTTGTGCAGTGCATGTTTTTGTGCGCGCGCACATCGAAGGCTCGAATCGAACGTTCCTGTCTATCACGCGTAAACTTGCAATACAACGGAAAATCGGTTTTTATTTATGTTTACGCGTGATAAACAGGAATTCACGGGTAGCTGTCAAATGTGAACAATGGCAAGATAAATACATAATAATGATTGCAAAACATTAACAAACGACATGAACTCAGCTCAAAGCTTGACAAGTAAACGTCGGCTTTGGATACCCTTAAGGCCGGTTTACACGGTACAACTTTTCCTTACAACTGTCGCACGCAACTTGCTTACGCCACCCTTACAACACGAATTGCTTCGTGTAAATCAAACCTGCAACTTGCTTACAACTGTTGTGTACGACAAGAAAAAAGTTGTAGGATGTTAAAACATGTTTTAAAATGCTACGACAATCGTAGCCGTCGTAGCCAAATATGGTAAAAAAGTGACGTATCATGTAACAAAAATTCTTTGTGGGTTACCGTGGAGTGTTTTTGCACAAAATGGCGGTTAAAAACAAAGCTGCCGGTTGTGCTGATATTTCGACGAAAAAGAAAGGGAAAAGAGTTAGAGAAATATCATTCTTTACTACCGAAAGAACAAAAAGACTTATTACCTAATGGAGCAAGGAACCAGTACCTTTCTAATGCTCATATAAAGATTATTTTAAGAAAAAAGCAAGGCTGGCTTCACTCGAAATCGTACGAGACTTTTCTGTGTGTTGTGCGACAAGTTGTGCATGTGTAAATCAGCAGTAAGTCAAGTTGCATGCGATAGACTTAGGCGAAAATCGTGCCGTGTAAATCGGCCTTTAGAGTATATCAACCGACATAAAAAGTAACAGGGAAAGAATATATATATAGTTTAACAAAGCTCTCAAGCAAGTTAGAAAAAAAATTCAACTTCGGATATAAGAATAAGCCCAAACTCGATACCATTAGTTTGTTGCGAAATAATGAAAATTGCGCTGTAACTCCGTATCATACCAAGTAATCGAAGTAGTTTATTTCAATGGAAGACTCGAAAATACGAGGCACAATAGTCCTTTTTAATATGCGTGATAAGGGATATCAAGCGTTAGCCGATTTGTCATTTTTGAGAGATAATTTATATAATTTGAAAAATCTTAAACATAACCCTCCAAAAATATGAGTGAGTTTCAATTGCTCTCTTATAGAAATTTAACAAATTCGGCTAAAATCGTTCCCACAATCTAGATAGATAGATAGATAGATGCTTTATTAAAATAAATTACATTGCAGCTAAAGCTGAATTGCGTAAATATAACATGTAATAATTATGGAACATTGGATAACAAGATAAAATATGCTTGAATATATGATGAATTTTCTCTTGAAAATGTTAGATCATTTACGTATCTTGGACAAATATTTCAGTATAATCAACCATATACATCAACTAAGGAGCTCCTTAAAAGGAAACATAGTGCTATCAACTCCTACCACACTGAGGAAACCTTTTACAAAAACCATTCAATTGCCTTAAAGACCAGAAGGATGATATTTGATTCCCTAGTTAGAAGCAAGTTAACATATGCCTGTCAAACTTGGTCGACTACAGCTACATCACTAAAGACTCTAAGCAGTGTTTACTGTAGACAGCTACGAAATCTAGTAAAAGGCGGTACCTTCAGAAAGCTCACTCCTCTTGACAAGAACCTCCCACTTGATGACGAAGAACAGAAATTTGACATGGCATATAAACTGACAAACAAACAAATCTATATCTACAGTGGTGCAACCTCACTATTAGACTTTGTTTATAGACAGCAACTCAAATGGTTCTCACATATTATCCGATCACCGAATTCAAGATATATAAAGAAACTAACTTTTACAGATGAAAAGAACTCGAGACGTGGTCAACCACTCCTTACTTTTTATATAGAAGACATATGAACGACAAAATATAAATCAGAAAGGCCTGTTTTGATAGAAACCTACAGACCCTTGTTGAGTCTTGCCTACTCTAGTAGAGGGGCGCCTAAATGATCTTCAACGAAGATCGAGGAATATTATTATTATTATTATTATACATATTTACAAATATACATAGAATATTGATATATTTCGTATAAAACTGTATAATTTAATTTGCATTGTCGTAATTTAATGCCCCTGCTATAAGAAAGCTAGTTTTATAACGGTTGGTTTTGCATATAGGGACTGCAAAAAGTCTGCTTCCGCAGCGAGATATTTAGTTCCTTTGTTCTAAAGGGTAGCAGCAGGTGGTGTAGTTTATCGTCCTTGTTAGATACTATTTTCTGAAAGAAGTTTGTACAGTTCCTTTGTCTACATTCATAAAGAGTTTCTAGTCCTGAAAGGCTTAAGGCTTCACTGTAGTGTAGGTCGTAGCCGTAGATTATCCTCAGCGCTCTTTTCTGTATTCTTTCCAAGGAGTTACTCAAGTAATCGGGCAGGCTGTAGTGGAAGACTTGACATGCGTATAACAACACTGAACGGACACATGCTGTGTAAAATTTTAGCAATTCTTCAGTGCCAACACTTGCTCTTTTTAATTGTGTAATGAAATAAAGCCTTTAAGCGGCCTTACTTATAGTTTCAGTGATGTGTGAGTTCCATTTTAGGTCGTTTTGTAGGGTAACACCCAGGATCTTAACAGACGTTACGGGTCTTATTTCGTTTCCATTGATTGTTACGTTATTTCTTGTTGTCGGTGTTCGTGCAAATGATATTCTTAGCTCTTTGCTTTTTTTTGAATGTAGTAGGAATTTATTTTCTGTGAACCAAGTGCAGATTTCGTTAATGGACGTTTGGGCAATGCTTGGTGACTTCCTGCTAACGATCTCGTAAAAGGTTGTATCGTCTACGTACTTAATGACGTCCTCAGCGGATGGTATGCTTAAGAGTGAATGTCCGAGACGGTCAGGTATGACCAGTAATAGGAAAAAATGGAAATCCTTCAAACTTTGCTAGAATGTAGGTCTATATGAACTAATCATTCTGTGTAAGGTTCGTTTCAATCGGATAAATAGTTTAGGAGAACGAGGTCGATATTGGATTTTCGAGTTCACTTCCGGTTTTTCGAGGTTATTTAACCGTATTCCAAAAATCGCTACTTTTCACAATAAACTGTGTATATTTTATCAAAAATTGTTGACTTGCACATAGTATAGATGTTTTCTTATAAGGACACAAATTATTTCGGCATTTAGAATAAAAATGAATATTTTTCAGATTTTTCAATTATTTTTACATTTTCGAGTAATTTTATAATGGGTAAATCTAACGCAAAATATCTCCCATGTTACATCGATTCGCATGTCAAAACTATATTTTGATGAAAGAACAATAGTTACCCTTCAAATATATAAAATAAAATTTTTGGGCAAATAAAAACTGCAGTCGTGACAAGACGAAGTGTAACAGCTACTTAGCGACAAAAACGCGCCAGTTCGTAAACAATCCAAAACTTATGTTATGAAATTAAAATTCATCCACTTGTAAAAACGATATATTTCTTTTATTCAACATGCTCAAACCAAAATCAATAATATATTGAGGTCTGTTAAGATGTTTTAAGGCACGGGTTTGGAGACAAAACATCTGAGTGAAGCTTTTAAAATCTGTGTGAACGGGGTCAACTGTGACAAATCGAAACGCTATCCTGCCGTGACAGTTAGGGTTTTTAAAAAAGTGTTATAAACACAGTCTAAAACACAACTTGAAGTTGATGATTACCATTTAGATGAGAATAGAAATACCTTACCTGAATAGACATGTTATCCTGAAGAATATAAGCCAAATTAGATGCGGACATATATCCTAACGACGAATTACTAATAGTGTAATAACAACTGGAGTGCGTGACACAGGCAGCCCAAACTTTCAAAAGATTCCGAAGTGTTACTGTTTGGAATTATTGTTCTTGATTCTTTTCTATGTATATATTTTATTTTATTTTATTTAATTTCCTTGACTACGACCAATGCTTAATATTGTTGTTGTTATTCTATTTGCAAGATATTTTATTTGCATTATGTCCTGTTAGCTTTATTAAAGGGCCTTATATTTTTAAGTGCATTGTGTTGGGGGGGGGGGGGGGGGGGGGGGGTAATACTGAGGGGGCACGTTATTTTCCGAGTATATATGGGGAGGGCTGTTACAAATTGTCATTTTTTAACTCTGAAAACCAGGCTAGATAATAATCCTGAAAACCAGGATTTAGATAAACCTGGACGAAATATAGGGGGTTATGATTTTTTTTTACATAATTTTGTTCTCTGAAATTCAAAGCGAAAACAACTTTTGTGTTTTGGTTAAATTTTTGAAAGCCCGTTTTTCCGTTTATTTCTTAGTATGGTACAAGGCGCAGTTACTTCGCGACTTTGTTCAGCTAACTTTCGGGCGATTTGTTGACTTTTTGTCGGGAACACACACCGAGGTCGACTTAGTACGTTACGGATTTTCGTGTTTTTGATGCCTCAAAGTCACGGATTTGTGTGTTTTTGGTGTCTCAAAATCTCGGATTTTCGTGTTTTTGAAGTCTCAAAGTCTCGGATTTTTGTGTTTTTGATGTCTCAAAGTCTGGAATTTTTAAATACAGTAAATATATGAGCTGATATATTTCTAGAATCTCAGGCTCGGATTTTAAAATGTTACCATTCGCTACCCCTCAGGTTATGCCTTTTTTTTTGAGCTTGGCCCTGAGCAGGATTTTTTTTTTAATAATAACAATAATAAATCTTTATTGGGTATCAAATAAAGAAGAGCTTTTTTCCAATTTGGCCCATTGAAATATTTACATATTTACATGCTGATTTTGATCTACCTACAATTGAATTAACTAAACTAGGTATATCTAATAATCTAATAATTAATCTTATTATATATTTCTATTTATTAATGAATATTTACAATTGGAATTTCAACTAATTTACTAATTGTATATTTTTACAGATAAAATTGAATGTCTTTATCAGTACAGTCTGGCTGTATTAGCTTTACTGCTGATTTTAACTTAGATTTCGAGTAATATTTACATTTAATTTTCTGTTGAAAGCACGAACAGTTTCGATGGTGTGGGTTTCAGAGGGTAGGTCATTCCATGTGGAAGGTGCAAGAAAGGAGAAGCGACGTTTTCCTGCATTAGTTTTGGCCTTTGGGATGGTTAGGTTATATTTTGAGACCTGTTAGTAGTGTATTTATGGTGTTGGCGGCTTATCTTACTTGCTAAAGAGTTTGGAGTTTAAAGACAAGGTTGGCAAGCCTCACATAGCCTGCGTCACATCCGGACTTTTTCTCGGTTAAGTCCGTCTGTGAAACAACGCCACAAACCGTGTTCTGGACCCCCAGCTGACTAGCACGGATATAAGAAGCGATTTCTGATTGGCTCATGCCTTCTTCGATTCTAACATGCTCGCTGATTGGTTTGGATATCTTTCTACGCACATGTGACAAAATATAAACAAAACAAGCAGCCGTTTGTAGTTATCGAAAATCAATTTGAAAATTGAAAACCTTTTGCTAAGCTACGAGTTAGTATCCTTTTGCCTGAATGAAAGGAGAGTATCAAAGCCTTTTTGAGCAGAATGATGTTTTAATCGACCTTCCGACACGCTATATCGAAGATCTGTGATATTTTAATGCTGATCAGATGTGAACAACATCATCCATTGGGAGAGAAACCACGTTTATCGATCGAGTATTATGCTAAATATTTATCCCCATGGATGAGCGACAAAGTCAATAAACTTACTTAACTTTGAAGGTATTGTTAGATTTATTTCATTGCTTGTGCTGTGTGAGATAAGCCCAATAGTTTGTTCGTTTATAGACAAATTGTGTTTTATAATTCTTCAAACAAGCTTGACATACTTCTAGAGATTTTCTCTCAATAGAAATAAAAGGCCAATCAAATATTGAATTTTCCTTTGCTGCTCGTGCTAAATCTGTCTTTTTGAATCATAAACTTTGAAGTAAATTTCGTTCAAACAACTACACATGTCAAAGGTCAAAACCATGTGTAGCATTAAAACTTTGGACTTGGCGCGATGAAAGGCAGTTATGACAAGCTTTTGACCAATCAGCGAGCATGTTAGAATCGAAGAAGGCATGAGCCAATCAGAAATCGCTTCTTATATCCGTGCTAGTCAGCTGGGGGTCCAGAACACGGTTTGTGGCGTTGTTTCACAGACGGACTTAACCGAGAAAAAGTCCGGATGTGACGCAGGCTAGCCTCACACGAATAATGTCAGAAATAGGGCACACCCCAAGTTTTTGGAAAATGTTGATAGAGGGAGTCGAAACGTCAGAGTTAAGTAACAACCTAACAGCACGTTTTGAGCGAGAAGCAGATGTTGGAGAAGTTCAAAAGAGCAATTTCCCCAGACAGAGCAACAACATTCTAATGTTGGTTTGGCTATAGTGTTATACAGAAGTAAGATGAGTCTGGGGGACATGTATGGTTTAGCTCTCCTTAACATTTCAAGCTTAGTATTGAACTTCTTAATAGCATTAGAAATGTGTTCGTCCCATGACAAAGAGGAATCAATAAAGACGCCTAAGAGCTTTTCAAAATTTGATTGCTTGATGTTGATTTCATTTATTGAAATGTTTTTGGGACGCATTGGCCGTGCACGTTTTTTATTTTGGGAATTGCCACCCCACCTCCCCTAACTTCTAATGATCCACCCCTAAACTGGCTACCTCGGGTGATAATTAGGTGTTAAATGTAATAGTTTAAATATAGATATGTATCAGTATCAATTTCATATTGCTCTTTTTAAAACAAAAAGAGAAAAATAAATCTTGCAAATAGAATAACAACAACAATATTAAGCATTGGTCGTAGTCAAGGAAATTAAATAAAATAAAATAAAATATATACATAGAAAAGAATCAAGAACAATAATTCCAAACAGTAACACTTCGGAATCTTTTGAAAGTTTGGGCTGCCTGTGTCACGCACTCCAGTTGTTATTACACTATTAGTAATTCGTCGTTAGGATATATGTCCGCATCTAATTTGGCTTATATTCTTCAGGATAACATGTCTATTCAGGTAAGGTATTTCTATTCTCATCTAAATGGTAATCATCAACTTCAAGTTGTGTTTTAGACTGTGTTTATAACACTTTTTTAAAAACCCTAACTGTCACGGCAGGATAGCGTTTCGATTTGTCACAGTTGACCCCGTTCACACAGATTTTAAAAGCTTCACTCAGATGTTTTGTCTCCAAACCCGTGCCTTAAAACATCTTAACAGACCTCAATATATTACTGATTTTGGTTTGAGCATGTTGAATAAAAGAAATATATCGTTTTTACAAGTGGATGAATTTTAATTTCATACTACTCATCCTAATATGATATTAGGAAGGCATAAACATGAAAAGATCCTGATGATACCATTCGGGGGAATTCGCTACTCGTCATGTGACTTCTAGTTCTGGGCATTATGGAATAACAAATGGAACTGTGTAGTTTGTATCCAGGCGTATGTAATTCAGTAACTGAAAATATTGTCGAAAATCCATTTCGTCATGTATTGTACCTGATGATATTAAGCTGGCTAGAGTCATTCCAATATATAAAAGTGACTCTCGCTCAACTTTCAATAACTATAGATCTATTTCTATCCTGCCTGCTTTTTCTAAGTTCTTTGAAAAGATAATCTTCGAAATAATAATAAGTTTCATAAATAAACACAATGTTTTATATGAGCACCAATATGGATTTTGATCTAATCATTCAACAAATCTTGCTATAATGCAAGTAGTAGACCAAATTACATCTTCTTTTGACAATAAAGAGGTCTGTGCAGGTATTTTCCTGGACCTCTCAAAAGCTTTTGATACGGTTAATCATAAGATTCTAATAGATAAATTGGAACACTATGGAATTAGAGGAATTGCCCTAGACTGGATTGTAAGCTACCTAAATAACTAAAATTGTCAAATGCGGCGTTCCTCAGGGAAGCATACTAGGACCTCTGTTCTTTATTCTATATATTAATGATATATAAAATTCTTCTGATATACTAAAATGTATACTTTTTGCGGATGATACAAATGTTTTCTACTCTAGTAAGGATTTGAAAAATCTGAATGAAAACCTAAATACTGAACTAAATAAGGTCTCTAAGTGGCTGGTTGCAAACGAACTGTCAATTAACATTAAAAAAAAAAAAATATATACGTATATATTGTTTTCAAGGCTAGACAAAAGAAAATAGATACCTCTAGCCTATTAATTAAAATCAATAATAATATTGTTGAACAAAAGCAAAGCCTAAAATTCCTTGGAGTGGTATTAGATGAGCATTTAAGCTGGAAAGAACATATTAGCACAGTAGCTGTGAAAATATCTAGAACCATAGGGATAATTTCCAAAACTCAATTTTATATTTCTCAAATTTCACTTTTTAAGCTATATTACAGTCTGGTATTTCCTTACCTATATTATGGCAACATATTATGGGGATCTACTTACGAATCAAATTTATATAGATTGAAAATCTAACAGAAACGGATTATTAGAATTATAACTAAATCTAATTATGATGCACATACAGCACCATTATTCTATGAACATGGTTTACTAAATCTTGATAATATTCACAATTTACAATTAGGACTATTTATGTATTCTGTTGATAATAATTCAACATCAAAACCTACTTGTGACATGTTTCACAAGAATTCAGACTTTCACTCATACCAAACTAGACATTGCAATGATTTTAGAACTCATAAGTGCCGTACAAATATTAGAAGTTTCACTATTGTTAACCAAGGCCCAAAACTCTGGAACTCTTTGCCAAATGAACTGAAAACCAAACCTACTTTAACTAATTTCAAAATGAACATAAAAAAAATACTTAATCAACCTGTCAAAACCTTAAAAAACCTCTATATAATTCAATTGACTAATACTATTACTATGTACTTAATAGTGATCTATACATACTGGTCATATTTATTTTTAATATGCTCCTGTATTTATTTACATTGCTACTACATGTTTGTTTTTCCCTGCCACCTCATGTTCCTAACCAAGTAACTTGAATATTTTCTAGCCAATTCATTGTAAGGCAGTTCAAAAGTATAAGCCTGTGGCTTCTTTTTGAATTGTCTTGCCATCGGGGATTTATATAAAAGCATGTGTGAATATGTATATAGATATAGATATTTTATCTGAATGTTTGTAAACAGTGTTTATCCTGTAAAAAAAAAAAAAAAAAAAAATGTAACCTCCCCCCGATGGTTTATAGAAATAAAGATGATGATGATGATGAGGTGTTCAGCAACTTTAGAGAGCGTTGGTGTAAGGGAGATAGGTCTGAGGTCGGTTTTAACATCGTTGATTTTAGCAGCTTTTGGGATAGGAGTGACATTAGCGTGTTTCCAAATGGTAGGTAGGGTCCCTTCAGTTAGCGAGGAATTGATGATGTGGCAGACAGGTATAGCAAGTTCATAGGAAAATTCTTTAAGTATCCAGTTGGGTATATCATCGGGACCTCCAGCTTTACTAATACTGACAGAGCTAAGGCACTTCTCCACTGTATCGACAGTAACGAATGGAACGGAAACCCCATTAGTATCTACACAGAAGTCAGGAGATAGTGGATCAAAATCTTGTTGAGGTTCTAGAAAACCATCATTGATGTTGTTGGCAAGTGATAACATGTTTTCTTTGGTTGGTGTACTGCCAGCTAAAAGTTTTGGAGCTAGATCTGATGCTGATTTCTCCATACCACAGAGTCGACGGCATTCTGACCACCAATTTTTTGAGTCAGTTTGGCTTAAGTGGTTGACTTTAGCTTGATAGTATTTAGGTTCAGTTAGAGAAGACCAATTCGACTCGCTGAGGTATCGGCCGAGTGCTTGTTTGGAACTAGGTTTTTTGTCCCTTACTGCGAGTATTTACTAGAAGAATGGTCTTTATCACGTTGCTTGGGACACATCAGCACTGTGCAATGATCAGACAGACCAAAAGGTGGAAATCTTTGAGGAGTGACGTAGAAATTACCAAGGTTAGTTAAGATGATGTCTAAGGTGCGTTCTCCTCTTGTTGGAAAGTTAACTGTTTGGGATAGGCGAAATTGATATTTCAATTGCTTCGTATCTGCTCTATTAAAGTCACCAGTTATTAATAGGCCAGCATTTGAAAATGCGCATTCGATGTTTGATAGAGTGTTTAAAAGATAATCCATTAGTAGCTCGTCATTAGCAGAAGGTGGATGGTAAATTACTCCAACAATCAGACAACTGTATCCCCGCGGTAAGCGTGTTGGTGATAGTTTGATCCATAAGGCTTCACAACCGTTGGGGTCTTCTAGTTCTTGCAGTCGAGTAGATTTGATCGAGTCTTTGATGTAGGCACAGACGCCACCGTGTTGGGAGGAGGTCCTGTCTTTCCGAAAGATGTCGTAGTTGTTTATATCTATTACAGAGTCAGTAATAGAGTCTTTGAGCCAGGTTTCCGTTATACACAGTAAGTCTAGATTTTGTTTTGCCAGGAAGATCTTTACTTCGTCCATTTTAGGGGCTAGACTCATAACATTAGACAGACCGATAGAAGGCACAGTACCCAGATCGATTTACCTAAATATCTCACCACGCCCGAAAAACAGGCCAGGAGGAAAACCCCCCATAGCAACCTAATGTTGCTATGGACGGTCGGATCTCGAATAACCGTATTGCATAGTAGACTTCCATCTATCTCTAGTAAGTAGACAATATAGCATGCTGCAGAAAGTTGCTTCAAAGCACATATTTTTTCGGTTGAAAATTGCTGGTCAGGTCGTAAGAAAACTGAAACGAGCCACCTTAAGTATAAAGACCTCGGCAGCTACGTTCGCATTACTAACGATAATATGGAAGCTGATCAATTGACATTTTAGAATCTTAAGACAATGATGAACGGCTACATAAGTACATCATTCGATTTTACAGGTAAATAATGATGTTTATTCGCACTTATCTCCATAAAATAGTTAACTAGAAGCGATGTTGGGGTTTAAAGGTGAAGAAATATCTCTTATAATTTGTTTTTAGAGCATACAATCTGATTTAAAAGCGCTCGTACAGATATTTTACAGTCTATTTAATTTGTGCATGGCTAGCATCAATGACCCGAGAAGTCAAATTAGCGTGATTTTATCGAACTTTGCAGAGCTATAGCGCAGCACTAAGAGATTTGTCCAAATGTATTTTTACATTGATTTAAATTTTAGGCGAATCTGCAAAGCGTCATAATGTTAGGCTATGTAAGTTTGATAGATCGAACATGCCTGTAAGATGACATACAACAGGTTTTGGATAGTTTTGAGTACAAAGGAATCGTTTTAGGTAGTCAGTGCATCCACTAAAATCACGACCAATTTTCTGCTAAAACGGCGATTTCGACAAACTTTACTAAGGCTACGTTTACCCGGGACCGAACGAATTTTTGACCTGTCAAAAAAAAAAAACGCTTACGGGTTCCGTTTACACGGGACCGCGCTAAACGTGCAATAATTTGGACGCATAACCGGTCAAAATTAAACGAAAATATTGTAATGATCGGTTTCGTGTGAACAGCATGTCCAGGTCGATCTTTTGACCGGTCAAAAATTCGTCCGGTCCCGTATAAACCTAGCCTAAATTATAAACTAAAAAATATTTTGCCTTGAAACCATTATAGGGCTTTTAGTAATATAATAGACTATATCTTGACAAAATATGAGCGAATCGATTTTTCGAAGTTTGCCACATAATGTTAAGTATAGTTTAATAAACGAGCAGGAGTGTTTTATCAGGTTTAAAGTCCCGAGGGCGAAGCCCAAGGGATTTTAAACCTGATAAAACACGTTCTGCGAGTTTATTGAACGGCTTAAAACCATAGGTACATTATATAAAAACACATGTGTCTTTATGATAAAGGTACGTGTGTCTTTATGATAAAGGGACGTGTGTCTTTATGTACCTATGACACTTGTAAAGGTCTCAGTTTTAATCTCTCATCATTGACCTTTACTAGAGGCATCACCCGAAACAATGCTATGAAGCTCCTACTATATTATACACGACCTTTCTCAAATGTGGGATGCCAAATGTGGTGCTTAATGGTGCATGGTGTGATATGAGAATGCGCAGTGTACCTTGCAAATAAAGTTTGTCTCCAAATTAGACTATTCTTCAAGAAACTTTTATAATTTAGTTTTGAATAAGTGTTGGAGTTTTTTAAGCTATATAAAAAACTCGCAGCACGTGTTTTATCAAGGATCAAAAACCCTCGCTGCGCTCGGGTTTTTATCCTTGATAAAACAGTGCTGCTCGTTTTTTATATACTACTTAAAAAACTCATTAGTAATTCATGACCATTTTGTCCAATATCGATGAAACAAAAGAAAACGGAAGGTTGTTTGCATTTGGGAATTGATCTACACTAATAATAGAGGAATGCTAACCAACTTGAATGCTAATGAATTTGATGACTTTTTGTTGCAAACTTTTCATCGATTGCCTCAGTGGCATAATGGCTTAAAGCTCCGATACAACCAAGCAGAAGATCTCGGTTCGAATCCTGGCATTGGCACTCATGATCAAAGTATTTTTTTCGCCAAAAATCTAAAAGTAAATTATTTCTAAGTCTGATGTTCACTCGTCAGTAGAGAATGGGGGATGGGGGGAAGGGTAATATCTGAAATATGGACATGAAGCATTATATAATGACACATGTGCCATTATATAATGCTTCATGTTCATTTGCATTCCATTGTTCTTCTATTGTACACCATCATTCCCCTGGGCCGCATTCAAATCCCTCCGCGTTTCAGCCATAGATTATGCGATATACAATGCTTTCCTCGTGACCAGAGAGGTGCATCGGATTGGACAAAATGGTCATGAATTATTAATGAGTTTTTTAATTAATTTTAACGGACATTCACTCTTAATTTATTCATTTCTTTTAAATCGATTTTGTTTTAGTACGGCCTTTGCCACACGTTTAATCCAGGAAAGGATGGTCATCCTCTTCTCTCCTCGACTTCTATTAAACAAAGCCGTGGTCTGCTCCTGCTACTTACTATTAACAGCGCAGAATACTATGGAATCGGGAGTTATTTTAATACAGGAATACGAATGGTGATTCATGATCAAAAGGAGAAACCGATGGTAGAAGTGAATGGAATGAATATTATGCCAGGTCAAACAAATCTTAAAATCCAAAGAAATGAGGTAAGAGATGGCAGTTGTCCCTTTGTCTCTCCTTCTTTCTTTCCCTCCTTCCATATCTCCTTTCCTTCTTCATTCCTTTCTTTTTCGAATTTCTATTGCCTCCTTTTCTCCTTCCTATTCTTCATTCCTCCCTCCCTCCCATCCTCCCATTCTTCATTTCTCAAGGCTCCTTTCATTGATTCCTTCCTTTCACTATTCGATCCTTCCCATCTCTCTTCATTCCTCCTCCCTTTCTTGAAACGTATTTCCCTCTCACGCCTCAATTTCTCCCTTCCTTCCTCTACATCCCTCCTTTCCTCCCTCCTTTCCTCCCTCCTTTCCACCCTACTTTCTTCATTCCCCCTCCTTCCCATTCTTCATTTCTCCCGGCTTCCCTTCATTAATTCTTTCCTTCAACTATTCCTTCCCTTCTCCCTTCCTCCCTCCTTCCTTTCCCTCCCACTCCTCAATTTCTCCCTTATTTCCTCTACATCCCTCCTGTCCTCCCTCCTTTTCTCCCTCCTTACGTCCCTCTTTTCGTCCCTCTTTTCGTCCCTCCTTTCCTCCCTCATTTCTTCCCTCCTTTCCTCCCTCCTTTCCTTCCTCCTTTCCTCCCTCCTTTCCTCCATCCATTCCTCCCTCCTTTTCTCCCTCCTTCCCTCATTTCCTCCCTCCTTCCCTCCTTTTCCTTTCTTCCTTCCTTTCCTTCCTCGTTCTTCACTTCTTCCCTTTTTCCCTTTCTTCCTCATTCCTCCCTCATTCACTACGCCTTTCCTCCCGCCTTTCCTCCCTCATTTCCTCCCTCCTTTTCTTTCTCCTTCTTTTACTATCTTCCTTCCTCCTTCCTTTCCTCCCTCCTTCCCCCCTCCCTCTTTTCCTTTCCTTCCTCCTTTCCTTCCTCCTTTCCTCCCTCCCTCCTTCCCTTCTTCCCTCTTTCCCTCCCTCCTTTCCTTCCTCCTCTCCTCCCTCATTCCCTACCTCCTTAATTTCCGCCTTTTCTTTTTCCTTCCTCCTCTCCTTCCTCCTTTCCTTCCTTCTTTCCTTCCTCCTTCACTTCCTCCCTATACAATACAATACAATAACTTTATTTAACGAGGGATACATAATAACCTTTAAACAGTTTTCTAACTTACGGCCCTTTCTCACTCCCTCATTCTCTTACTCCCTCATTTCCTTCGTCCCCACTACCTTCCTTCCTCCCTCCCTTTCTTTCATTCACTAATTCATCTAATAATCCATAACCCATCCATCCCTTTATTCTTGTTATGAATATAATAAATCATGATACATTCTGTAATCATTATCTAATTCCACTTGATTTTAACAAGAGAGCATTAACTTATGCTCTCTTGTTTATATATAATCTGTACATTTTATGCTTTTTTATGTTAGTATCAAAGCCTTCCACCACCCTTCAGATCAGCTTGTGGCAGCAGAAAACTCCAGACGTCCGATGTTTACACAAGAAGTACCTGTCGTTTTGAATGTCAAACACGTAAAATAATGAAACAATGTGGATGCAAATTGCTGGGAATGCCAGACCTACCAGGTAAAAGCAAGGAATTAATTTTCTTGTGCTCTACCAGGAATTTTTTTACCAATCAAATCGCTTTAAACAGTTTCTGTAGATATCATTGAATTTTCACAAGGGTTGATCTTACCGGCAAAGCTAAAATTTGTAAAGAAAACAAATAATTGTTGCTTTCCATTTTGAAATAAAATCGAATAGATACAGTCAAAGACCAATTGTGGAGCAATAAAACAACTTCGTAAAAACAAGTGCATTGATGACTGAGTAAAGTTGTTTTGTCAAAGAGATGACGAATCCTGCTAATTACAAATAGTTTGCCAATCATGTCGGCTGTCAAGGAGGAAATTTGCTGATCAAAGGACAAATGTTTGTCCAATATCACTCCTAAGTCCTTAACAGAGTTCACAACGGGGAGTTCTTTTCCCAGGAAGTCAATAGACGGAATTGTTGTTCGAGCCAATATTTGGTTGGTGCAAAACACGCAGAAGAAAAGAAACTAGAAACAGACGGGGCTTTCTTTTGCAAAACAAAGAAAATAGGTGACGCTATAGGATTAAAGATCGCGTTCTATTTCGCTAAACAAAAGAAATTAATTCGCTAAACGAAAGAAAGGACGTTCTATCTCCAAGCAAGACTCAGATGTTAAGTCAAACTTAAATTCATGTTTATTCTTATAATTCGTAGCTCATGACCTTCTAGTCAAAAGAAACTTTCCCATTATTAAACAATAGTTTAGAAAAATATAATAATAAGTATAGTTTAATAAACGAGCAGGAGTGTTTTATCAGGTTTAAAATCCCGAGGGCGAAGCCCAAGGGATTTTAAACCTGATAAAACACGTTCTGCGAGTTTATTGAACGGCTTAAAAAACTCATTAGTAATTCATGACCATTTTGTCCAATATCGATGAAACAAAAGAAAACGGAAGGTTGTTTGCATTTGGGAATTGATCTACACTAATAATAGAGGAATGCTAACCAACTTGAATGCTAATGAATTTGATGACTTTTCGTTGCAAACTTTTCATCGATTGCCTCAGTGGCATAATGGCTTAAAGCTCGGATACAACCAAGCAGAAGATCTCGGTTCGAATCCTGGCATTGGCACTCATGATCAAAGTATTTTTTCGCCAAAAATCTAAAAGTAAATTATTTCTAAGTCTGATGTTCACTCGTCAGTAGAGAATGGGGGATGGGGGGAAGGGTAATATCTGAAATATGGACATGAAGCATTATATAATGACACATGTGCCATTATATAATTAATGCTTCATGTTCATTTGCATTCCATTGTTCTTCTATTGTACACCATCATTCCCCTGGGCCGCATTCAAATCCCTCCGCGTTTCAGCCGTAGATTATGCGATATACAATGCTTTCCTCGTGACCAGAGAGGGGCATCGGATTGGACAAAATGGTCATGAATTATTAATGAGTTTTTTAAGCGATATACAATGCTTTCCTCGTGACCAGAGAGGGGCATCGGATTGGACAAAATGGTCATGAATTAATAAATAATAAATTTTAATAAATAATAATAATACTTTATTTATAATGCGCACATGATCCTAAAGTTCTAAGGCGCCTTACAATAATAATAATAAAATATAATATAATATATACAAATTTATGGTAATGAAATACGATACTTAAAAATAAACCTAACTTAAAAGAATAAAAAATTATAAATATACGAATGAACAAAAAAAAAAAAGAAATGACTTAAAAAGCTTGTTTAAAAAGATAAGTCTTAAGATTAGATTTAAAAGAGCTAATACTAGAGCTAAGTCTAATGTTAAGTGGAAGATTATTCCAAAATTTAGGAGCACAAACAGAAAACGCCCTATCTCCATACGTTTTAAGATTAGATGACGGAACTTCTAATAAAAATTGAGAAGATGACCTTAATTGCTGGAATATATCGAGAGAGCAAATCGCTAATATATATAGGTGCCAAGCCATTAAGTGCCTTATAAGTTAATAACAAAATCTTAAAAATTATTCGCTGTGGCACGGGAAGCCAGTGCAGCTCAATAAGAATAGGCGTGATATGATCATACTTAGATCTACGCATGACAACGCGAGCAGCACAGTTCTGAACTATATAATTGAAGTCTGTGAATAAGATATCCTGGGAGACCATATTGCAAAGAATTACAATTATCTAGTCGACACGTTATACATGCATGGATTAAAATCTTAGTACTTTCAACCGATAAGTGCTTTCTGATACGCGATATATTTCGCAAATGATAAAATGAAGATTTGCATATAGCAGCAACTTATTTTTTCAAAGTTTATGGTGTCATCAAACATTATACCAATGTTCCTTGCTTCCCTTGACGGCTTGATTGACTCAGTACCAATGTTTACAAATGAGATTTCAGGTCCAGGACGAAATTTAGAACCAATAATTAATAGTTCGGTCTTATCAGCATTTAACTTTAACTTGTTGGAGGACATCCAAGAATAATTATCAGTGACACAGGCCTCTATGCTTGAAACAGACGATGCTGCATCTGAAGCATTGAATGAAAAATATATTTGCGTATCGTCCGCATACAGGTGGAAATCTAAGTTGTGTTGTCGGACAATGTCACCCAGTGGAGAAGTATACAGCAGGTATAAAATTGGACCAAGTACAGATCCCTGAGGTACGCCATGAACTAGGTCACGCGAAGTAGAGTAATTTCCTCTTATATTTACAAACTGGCTACGACTCTTAAGGTAAGACTTGAACCAGGCAAGAGCCTTCTTCTTTACCCCAAATCTCGATTCAAGTCTGTGTAACAAAATTGTGTGGTCGACAGTGTCGAAGGCGGCAGACAAGTCAAGAAGTAACAGGATAACAGTATGCTTATTGTCTATAGCAGTTAGAATGTCGTTATGAACTTTGAGCAGGGCAGTCTCGGTACTGTGAAGTTTCTTCTATGCTGACTGAAACGTTTCACTTAGACAGTTTTCTTCAATGTACTTTTAGGATGCCTTTTTCAAAATAGGAGTAATCGCAGCAATCTTGAGTAGATCACGCATTGTTGCAGAATCGAGGGAAAGGTTTACAAACTTTGTAAGGATAGGCAGCAGTTCAGGTAGACATTGTTGAAAAACCGCATTGACGCGGACGGGATCCAGAGCACAGCATTTTAACTTTGATGATTTAACGATGTCAGCCATGCATGCCATTAGTAGTCACAGAGTTAAATTTAAGTAACTCATGTGTGCATCCAATTTGTTGATCGTGCGGAGTGGAGCCAGTGAAGGATTTACGTATCTTGAGGATTTTCTCAACAAAAAAGGTGTTAAAACGATTAGCAAGAACAAAGTCAGAGGGAGCAGGCGGAAAACTTGTTTCAGGTGTTCTGTATAATGATTGACTGCCCGCAATTTTGTGACTACTCACAACGATAATCCAGTGTGCCCCTAAAAATTGAACATAGTTTTAAGACAATTCCACACTGCACTGACACCTGCGTCTTATTAAAGTCATGCCATTGTGATCAACTAATTGTGATCAACCTTAGTTAAAATGTCAGAGTAAAAAAAAACGGTTTTACATTGGGCATTTGATGTAAATATAAGTAATTAACATGTAAAACTGTAGGAGCTCTACCAGTTACAGTAGCTAATCGAACTGAAGAGCCAAATAAAAGATCCAGTACCAGCCTACCTCAGAGCAATTAATACCTCCGTGACAACGGCCACGCAAGCTTATAACTTTAAAGTCTACCGTGTATAAATACCAATATTTAGTTATTGTTATTATTGTTTTGATCATAATCAACATTATGATGTTTTTGTTATAATTTCATTTCATTTCATTTTTTACAGAATTTAATGGTACAAAAAACTGCAACCCCAAAACTATGATTTCCTGTGGCGTGTCTGCCAATGTAACTGGTGAAAACTATAATATGGGAGAGATTATAGCTAAATACTTTAATACATATGGTAAGTCCTGTGCCTGTGCCTGTGCCTGTGCCTGTGCCTGTGCCTGTGCCTGTGCCTGTGCCTGTGCCTGTGCCTGTGCCTGTGCCTGTGCCTGTGCCTGTGCCTGTGCCTGTGCCTGTGCCTGTGCCTGTGCCTGTGCCTGTGCCTGTGCCTGTGCCTGTGCCTGTGCCTGTGCCTGTGCCTGTGCCTGTGCCTGTGCCTGTGCCTGTGCCTGTGCCTGTGCCTGTGCCTGTGCCTGTGCCTGTGCCTGTGCCTGTGCCTGTGCCTGTGCCTGTGCCCGTGCCCGTGCCTGTCTAACTCTTTTGTTTTCCAGATAATCCCTTTTCAAGCGATAACCCTGAAGAGGAGTGTGATTGCCCAAAGCCTTGCAACCAAGTAAAATACGAAATAGTACAAATGAACACAGTGGAAGTGATATCCGAGTGGTTTTGGAAGGACTACTACGAACTGCTGACTAGATATTACACAGCACAAAACCTTACAACACAACAGAAAAACGAACATTTGAAAGTGCCGTTGAATGAAATGAAATTGAGATATAGGTGAAATAAATGATGATAGATTGCTGTTAACTCTAACCCTAATCATCATGATCGTAATAGTAATGCCAATAGTAATGACCATGATCGTAGAAAAGATAATGTTGATACTCTAATGATGATTTATTAAATCTTGTAATCAAGTGTTTGTGTCTATTAAGAAATAATTATTTAGACTATTGATTCTAGGTTAAAAAGTCCAATAATATATTGAGAAATATTAATACTTTTGATAATTACACAGTCAATAGAATAGAGCCGATTCAGCCACAAAAATGATGCCAATTGACCCGGGAACTGCCCTCTTAAAATAAGGCTGTTTTAGGCTGTTTTGGCCTCCTTCGTGGGCCGATTTGTGATCCAGAAACCGCTCTCTTTAAATAGGGCTTTTTTGGTTCAAAAATGTTTTTTTGGGGCTCCATGTTTGGCCTGCTGTGCAGACTCGACTTTTTGCGCTCAAAATATTCGCCAAAAAATTCTGCTGAACCGAGCTGCTAATCCTGAGTTTCAAATATGCATGTGATGACGTAATAAAATATAGCCTCAACTATCCAATCAGAAACTTCTTTAGAAAACCTTTGACCGTCTTCGAATATTTATGTGTGGATCAAATGGAGGAAGGCAATTTACGGACTTCAATTTCGAATGTAATCAATTTCGAATGTTTGTCGATTATATAATATATTGTGGCGTTGAGAAGCTGAAAATCGCAGATAGCTAGTACGATTATTTGGCTGTGCTCTACCGAAACTCCACATTCAATTAAGGGTCAGAGGAAAGGAGTTATATTTTGCTAAGACTAGGTGCCTTTGGAGTCTGAGATCGGCGAAGTTGCATACGGTATCAAAATCCAAAGCTACACTAAAATGCATGGCTTCAAATTAACCACACTAAAAGCATTCGCTAACTATTAACCTTTATTGTCTGCCAATTTTAAATTTTAACATGAAATATCTTCAATTCAGGAACGATATTTCGAGTAAACATGAAAACAGTTTAAATCGCTAACAAAGATTTCCCAATCAACAATATTATCGACAATCCCTGATGCTCTAGCGATTTACCACAACCTGTTGGCAGCTTGTACTTTTTTCCGTATTGCTTGCAGTTGAAATTGTCTGCGACAGTAGCAACCAATGAGAATCTACTTTCTCGTCCACAGAAAGCTCCCTCTGATTGGCCCGAAATTGATTTGCGGTTCGGTTCAGCAGACTCTACTTATTTGGCGAATATTTTGAGCCCCAAAAAGAGTCGTGTGCACAACAGGCTACGTTTTGGCATTAACAAATGAAAGAAAAACGGATGATGATAACCAGGAAAAATCTGTCTGAATGCTTTGCCTCGTGGTTTTAAATCGTGATAAATGACTCCAGCTCGCTTATATTAAACATTACTTGGAATAACTGTGATCATTGTGATATATGAGCCTCTGGCTCGGATGTAAGGGCGACCTTATCCCACGTGATAAAATGATTGATTGATTGATATGATAATTTCTTGAAAAATTTCATTTTTTGTTTTATCTGCAGAAACGATTTTGTAGTCTTGATGATGCATTACGACGGGCTCTACACACATAAAACCACCGAAAGAAAGGCTTATGATTTGAATGATTTTGGATGTAAGTCACCAATTATAATAGACTGTCAAGCAATTTCTACTTTTACTCACAAACTCCGAGGAAACGTGTTGAAGTTCGATCAAATGAAGTGTTGGTAGAGAGAAAATGAGGAGAGGAGTAATGGAAGCGCAGGGAGTGAGGCGAGAGGAGATCTAGGCCTGCATGATCTCCACTTATACGTCACGTATCTCCTCATTCTCTCGCGGCCAAAACCTTACTCGATCTAAGTATAGGGTTTGTTTTGCAGTCTATCCATCAAACAATTTGTATATAATTTAACAGTCCCGGACATAATCTCAAACAGAAATGAATATTGACTTTATGTGGCTCATCATGCGTTCCCTTTCTCACACTCTCTTACCATTGATTATATATGCTTTACTGTACAATACTTAAGTGAAGAAGAGCTTACAATTTATTAAATGGTGCTGAGCAATCCAATAAAATAATATCGCATCGATGAATACGTAACCACAATAGCCTTTCGCCTCTCAGGTCGACATCTTGTTTGAATAAGTGAGCTCAGATTCCTTTCTGTCTTCGAATAACTAAGGCCAAGTTCAAACTTCGCATCTCACATGTGCTGACTCTAAAGCAACTGAGCAAAACCAATTGATTGAATATATTTTGATTAGATTAGGCACAGAATGGGGCTTTTGGGACGGGTGGATCGGGTGGATTTGTGATTCACCCCTAGAAATGACGTCAGAGTCTAAAACGTGACGTCATAGGCCTTATGACCAATCAGCAGCTGTTTTAATTCAGAATCCCTATTAAGTGTATGAGGTCAATTCTATTTTTATGGACCAATCAGCAGCAGTTCTAATAATAAATAGGTCTGAACAGATCACGTCTATTTTTAGAAACAAAGTTCCCTATGACGTCACGTTTTAGACTTTGACGTTATTTCTGAGGGTGAATCACAAATCCACCCGATCCAACCGTCCCAAAAGCCCCATTCTGTAAACTACTCATCTAAGATGCAACGTTTAAACTACAATCTTGGCAGAAACTAGTGAGACACTTTTACGAATTTCTCTATTTTGACTTTACCTATACAATTTCGCTACAATCCTCCCCTCTCACTCCATGCAATGTTGGTTTTCAGTTAACATGACTGTCAGGCTAACATTGTGTAGTGGGGGGAGGGGGAGGGGCTTTAACAACAAATTGAAGCCCAAAATAAAAGCACGTGCATTACGGTATAAGACTAATTATGTCCCATTTTCAAAGCAGTTGTCTCACTTAGTCTTCGCCGAGTTTGTAGGACTTATTGCTCTCGACGAATCAACGTTTTTCAAAATAAGAATGAATTGAAAAAGACGTAAAGTTTTCACTATATTTGGATTGTTTGTTTTTTACAGCTGATGTCGGGGGCTACCTTGGCCTGTTCTTGGGATGCAGTATTCTTACAGTTTTTGAAATGCTGGACTTTATTTTGTTATTTTGCTTTGCGGGACAGAAAGCTAGGAGACAAGTCAAGGAAAGCGAAAGAAGACCGCACGAAGTTGATGAGAGACTTTGAGATTCTAGAATATCTCGGTTTTTTTCCTATATAGGGAAATGATAAACAAGACACTGAAAATCACTTGATGCTTTTTTAAAAATGTCCATTTTCTAAAGATACTTTTTCAAGAGAGCATAAATAAGAGAGGGAAACTTTTGTAATTCACGCGGGTCATGTGAATTTCCAATTGTGCAACAAAGCTGGGATATGCTGAGAATTGTTTTTGACTATCGCCGACGTTTTCGAAATCAATTCAAATTCCCTTCCACTAAAGTTCGAATAAACACCTGCAGAGAGTATTTTTGTAGATGACATGTAGTCATACAGTGAAAAAAGTTATAGTATTTGATGGTGTCGTTGCTTGCTTTTATTAGTTGGATTCACGACGACAAATACCGTCGCTTCGGCCATGACAAACGACATCAATGTCCGAGTGACTTTTAGGACTATTTGAACTTCATTCTCTGCATGATTTTGATGACACATATCGTCATTTTCGAGCTGTATTACTATATTTTTAATTTTACTTCACTTTAACTCATTATAGAGTTGGGTTAAGTCACTATAAAGTGTCATCCTAAATGCATGATTTTCTCAATATTTTGACTTGTATCTACTCGCCGTTTTTGTAGTGTACTGCCAAAGAATGCATGAGACAGCCATAAATTAATAGAGAAGTGAAGGCTGAAATACTATATATCTTTCTGAAACTATATATAATATACTATATAAAATACTATAATCTCCTAGAAGTCAATTACATGTCTGTTTGCCTTGCACAAGATCACTACGTCGCGTCCGTGTTGCATTGTGAATGGCAAAGGATTTCAGTTTCCCTGAGCCGAGAAAATGTTTTTGACCACACTGGCATGGCTGCCATGAAATTCATTGAAAATTCAAAATTTATTGGGCAGTAAATTCACATTTTCTGATAAAGAACTCATGGAACATTTTGCACCAATTTGTGTTGTTCTTTGATAGCGCAGCATATAGAGGAGACCATGTTTGACTTTGTACATTATCATGACTGTCATGTCTTATAAGAAGCGAATTTGTAATGTAGGTAGATTAGTACGTTTTAGAAGATCTTAAAGAATAGATGACTTGTAAATTATTAGCATAGAGTATTCAATTAAAATTGATCGCAGTCTCATAAGGACAACTTTTTCTTTTTACTTCAATAATGTTTTACATCCAGAAACTTGGATGTAAAATGCGGGTGCCTGCAGAGGTTACTTTTCTCGTCGTTCCAGGCAAGAGAAAGGATTCGACCTCTGCTCGCAGGGTACTTATAGTCCGTCCCTAATGTAATTTTGCATGGAAGCATTTCATACCTTGAAATTAGTTCTAAACATATATAAATGTTTTATTTTCAGCTTTGTGAGTCCAACACATTGATTTTGCACAAGGCACATTCAGTTTTTTTGGAACCAGTAAGACAACATCTGCTTGTTTTGCAGGATATATTTTTATTCAAGTTTTTTTATTATTTATTCTGACAAAAAGCTAATTATAAAATAAAAGACTATTGGATAAGGGTAGCACGTAATAGCCCAAGGCTAATAAACTTGTGGCCATCTAATTACAATTTTACATATGATAACTATACATAAATTCAAATTGAACATTTAAAAAAATAAAATGTATTAAAGAGAAAAAAAAAATATTATTACCTATAACTAATAATTAAATGGTAATACTATGACATTAAAAAAACCTCTAAATCTGACGTGTTGAAAAGCTAAAAATTGTCATATAAAAAAAAAAAAAAAGCAAACTGGAAATTAGAAATGAATATTGAATCTACCTAAATATTAAAATGATATAAAGATTTCCAATATTTGTTTGCACGCAGGCATTTAGTTAAAAATTGACGATTACGTTTTTCTGCGTAATAATTTATTATAAAACAAATATATCACGTGTTCTACCACCCTGATGATGGCCAAGATGGTTGAAAGCTTGGTGTCTATTTTATAATAAATTATTACGCAGAAGAAACGTTATCATCAATTTTTGATATAAAGATTTTTTGAAATATTATAGTCTTCGTCAAGGTTTTAAAAATAAATATTTATATCAGCGCGAGTCGACGCATCAAGCGTCATTTTCAAGACAGAAAAAATTAGTAGAGAGTGGATATGAATATAAATTAAGCCAGTCAAACAATGTCCCGAGGGATCTTAAAACAGCTTTGCCTTGATAGAGTCACTTTGGGCATAGAGTACCGAAGTGATGACGTCACATTTTTTAAAATCTTTTCGTATACAGACTCTTTCATCATAGAATGCTAGTCAAAATATAGGCTATACAATATAAAATCATATCTCAGCCGTTTCACACTCAAATGATCCCAAATTGTCGGGAGCCTTTTTTTTGACTAGCATTCTATGATGGAAATGGGTTTCAAATGGGTTTCTGCACTAATGTCCAAAAGACACCAATAAGCCAAAACTGTTTTACGAGCCCTCGGAATATTGTTTGACTGTCTTAATTTATATTCATATTCACTCCGTAATCATTTTTGTTGTCTTAAAAATGACGCTTGATGCGTCGAAACGTCGACTCACGCTGATATTAATATTTATTGATAAAGATTGTTGTTCCTTAAAACTTCTACTCCACATATTTCTTTTAAAACAAGTTACTGAGTCTACCTTACGAATATTAATTGGTATTTTGTTCCATAACTTAGTGCTAGTGACAATAAATGGTGAAATTAAAAAATTCAATGTATTTCCTTAAGAATATCTAGTGTATCTAAACTAAGTCACTTGTGCAGATGAAGACGATTCGTGCTGGGACATACGCCTACTTGCAAGAACGTTGTCATACAAAAAAGAACATTTGTAGTTTAGTGTATTAGAAATAAATTAAAAGTACAAAAGAAGATCATTGAAGCAGAACTCTTTCTTTTGTACTTTTGATCTATTCATAATCCACTAAACTACAAATGTTCTTTTTTGTATGACAACGTTCTTGCAAGTAGGTGTATATAAGCACTGTTCTTCAAAACTATCGTGTTTTTAGCAAATGGAGATCAGCATGTACCGCGCGAAAGACTGAGAGAGACTGAATTTCGTGGACATGAAGATCGCCAATCAGCATTTCCCATCATTTCACAATGCAAGTAATTAATTATTAATTCTGGAAAAAGTCCATCATTATTTTTTTCAAAAAAATGTTGTTTTTAAAACACTAGAAATTATTTTACTTATGCAGATGAACAAGAGTCTTAATTGTAATTGAGTTTTGGGCGCTGCTTTAGAGAACTGTTGCATCTTAAAACAGAGAAAAACTTAACATATATGTTTTTTTAAATGGCTGAAGATACAGACCGAAATAGAAAGATATCTTCAAGGCTAAGAGAGAGTCTTCGAGATTTTTCTGAATACACAACATTACATGGACTACACTTTGTATTTGGAACTCACGGACCTGCCCGTCGACTTATCTGGCTGGTTTTGATCCTAACTGGTTTAGGATTTTGTACAAGTCAGTTGATAGTCAGTTATGGAAAGCTAATGGCACATAATCATGTTATAAGTAAAGAGATCGTCCCTTCACATGAACTGACTTTTCCTGCAGTTACCATATGCAATGTGAACATGATGAAGAAGTCTAAAATACTCGGTACAGATGCACAGCTCTACCTTGACCAGCTCAATGTTTTAAAGAGGATTATTCTTCCCCAAGATTATGTCAATAAAACGCTGAACAGTTCTTTTGATATCGAGAAAGCTGTATTGGAGTATGGACACACTGGAAAAGACATGATAACGACCTGTTTATGGGATAAGGAACTTTGCAGCCCCCTTAATTTTACTACATCCTTTTCGCAAATCGTGAGTATTTTTAAATTTATAAATGATACAATTTTGACTTACTGCACGCTACAGGCGTAAATCGTGCACTTGTTTGAGTTAAAGCTAGAGAAAACATGCCCTATTGTTTTTTTTTTCGCAACGAGAATTAGCGCCCGAAACATTATACACCTCAGCGACATTCACTTGTTTCCACAAACGTTGTCTATATGGTCCAGTATTGAAATATGAACTGTTTTTTACAAGTTATAACTTTTCTAGTATACAAATAAGGTAATATCTAATAGCGGAGCTCCTAGTTAAATATTTTTACCAGATCAATATGTGTGTACATGCCCAATCTAAACTGTAATTATTTTAGTTATGTAACCGCAAAAGACAACTATAAAATCATAGATATAAATGGAACGGACTTTTAATTTAGTTTTTTTTTAATTAAAGTTTATGAACAAAGACAGCTTAGAATTTTCAATTCAATTCAGAAACACAAAAACCTACACAAAATAATTAGAAATATAAACAGACGCGGAAAAATAATTAATATTTGAAGTTGTCATTCAGTTTAATTCAATTCAATTCAATTCAATTCAATTCAATTCAATTCAATTCAATTCAATTCAATTCAATTCAATTCAATTCAATTCAATTCAATTCAATTCAATTCAATTCAATTCAATTCAATTCAATTCAATTCAATTCAATTCAATTCAATTCAATTCAATTCCGCGCTGCTCATCATATTACCTATTTGATATACCCGATTATGACAAGAAAAAAAAAAAATAATAATTGGGAAATGAGGTAAAAATATACCCTGTTCATGACGGAAAACTCAAAAAAACATACCCTGTTTATGACAGAAAGCTCGAAAAAACATTCCCTGTTCAGCGGATCATCCCCGTATAGTAAATATATGGGAGTACCCATCCCGGGTGTACATGTAGATGTTTACAAAACTAGAAAACTATTATATGAAACTTATGTTTGTAATTATAGCAATAGAATATGTTTAAAATTGTCAACAATTGGAAATTGTGTGCAGTGGCTCAAGGAGCATAGGCTTTGTAGTCGGCCACTGCCATGATTAAATATATTTATTTATGGTGAGCTTGTGACTCGTTATCAAAATTATAATACAGATAAAAGCATTCTCGTTCCCAGGTTTTAGTATAAAACAAGAAGTATATATAAGTGTTCGCACTAATGTGGTATATAAACACATATAACAAGGAAACACATATAACAAGGAAACACATATAACAAGGAAACACAGATAACAAGGAAACACATATAACAAGGAAACACATATAACAAAGAAACACATATAACAAGGAAACACATATAACAAGGAAACACAGATCACAGGGAAACACATATAACAAGGTAACACATATAACAAGGAAACACAGATAACAAGGAAACACATATAACAAGGAAACACATATAACAAGGTAACACATATAACAAGGAAACACATATAACAAGGAAACACAGATCGCAGGGAAACACATATAACAAGGTAACACATATAACAAGGAAACACAGATAACAAGGAAACACAGATAACAAGGAAACACAGATAACAAGGTAAAACAGTTAACAAGGTAAAACAGTTAACACATAGGAAACACATATAACAAGGAAACACATATAACAAGGAAACACAGATAAAAAGGTAACACAGATCGCAGGGAGCCCGGCTTTTTGTCGTTTCTTTTCATTTTCTCTCTCTTTATTTACGCTAATGATACGCTATATTATGTTTGCATCGGGATTCCTGTGGTATGATACAGTTCCGACGTATCGTTTAACATAATGATGTAATTAACAGTAACTCGATAGGAGAATAAACTCTTATCTGTAACGCGCTCTCTAGTAACAGTCAATATATACATTATATATATACATTAACGGTTACTAGCGAGTGCGTTACAGATAAGAGTTTTTAAAATCCTCCTATCGAGTTACTGTTAATTACATCAATACGTCTGAACTGTCTCATAGCACAGGAATCTCAATGCAAACATAATATAGCGTATTATTAGCTGTAAATACATCCTCGGGAACCCAGGGGTATTCTTCTGTCGCTCGTTTCTCGCTTCCACAACATATACCCCTGGGAACATGGTCTGTTGGAGCTTGTTCCGGAAGTCAAAATTCAAACTTATTTAACGACTTTCTTTGAATGGCTATCTTGATTTTCATTGGTCGACCTCATAAGGTCGACCAATCAGGAAAGAGCTGAATTTTGACTTCCGGAACAAGCTCCAACAGACTACGTTCCCAGGGGTATATGTTGTGGAAGCGAGAAACGAGCGACAGAAGAATACCCCTGGGTTCCCGAGGATGCTGTAAATAAAGAGAGAGAAAAAAAGAAAAGAAACGACAAAAAGCCGGGCTCCCTGTGCACAGATGACTAGGTAACACAGATAACAATGTAACACAGATAACAAGGTAACACAGATCACACGGTAACACAGATGACAAGGTAACACAGTTAACAAGGAAACACAGATAACAAGGTAACACAGATGACAAGGTAACACAGTTAACAAGGAAACACAGATAACAAGGTTACACAGATGACAAGGTAACACAGTTAACAAGGAAACACAGATAACAAGGTAACACAGATGACAAGGTAACACAGTTAACAAGGAAACACAGATAACAAGGAAACACAGATGACAAGGTAACACAGTTAACAAGGTAACACAGATAACAAAGAAAACCCCAGATGACAAGGTAACACATATGACAAGGTAACACAGTTAACAAGGTAACACAGATAACAAGGAAACACAGATGACAAGGTAACACAGTTAACAAGGTAACACAGATAACAAGGTAACACAGATAACACGGTAACACAGATGACAAGGTAACACAGTTAATGTTAACAAGGTAACACAGATAACACGGTAACACAGATGACAAGGTAACACAGTTAACAAGGAAACACAGATAACAAGGTAACACAGATGACAAGGTAACACAGTTAACAAGGAAAAAAACAGATATCAAGGTAACACAGATGACAAGGTAACAGAGTTAACAAGGTAACACAGATAACAAGGAAACACAGATAACAGGGCGGGTTGAAATAAGTAATTTTCGTCTAGAAATACAATAGTTCTCATTTTGAGTGCAACATTTTATTAAATAAATGCATTTGGTGTCAATACAAATAAACTTCCTCCTAGTTTTACTACAATAAGATGTTTTTATTGAATAGGTTATTTTAGTAAGTCTTAAAAAGACTGCTAATGTTCTTGATTTGTGGGTTAAACCAGGACACCTCCTATGTCAATTTTGTTTACATCTTTGTGGATTGTGACGTGCTAATGAAAGACATATCGATTGACGGCGTTGCATTTTAAAACTCGTGCCGGCCAAAGGCCTGGGCACGAGTAATTAAATTAGCTATACTACATTAAGGTTACAGTCTAGTTTCAGACCTATAATCTGGCCAATTTTTTTTTTATTTCAGGAACTTTTTAGTCGATGAATAAACTTTCGAATGAAATCAAAATCTTTTGAAAACGTATTTTCCTGAGCGAGATATTTAACGAAACGTATTTCATGGCCAAATAAATATAACTACCAGGCGGTGGTCGCACTACGATCGCAAGGCATCATGGTATGTTCTTGAAATTCGAGTCATTTTCATCTGGCCGTTGTCGAATACACATCGTGGAGCGCTGTTTATAATAGAGCGTCACGGGCCAGTTATTATGGAAATTAATTGTCTTTTTGCGTTTATTAAAAAACATTCAAGTAAAGTGAACTTAGAGGATTTTCGGGGTAAAATTGCTGCAGTTGATGCTAGTTGTTGAATCCACAAAGCTCTCAATACAATCTTTGAATGAGACGACGAAAACAAGACAAAGGTCAATTTGAAAGATGAGAAGTGTAAACACGAATGTTTAGAGGAAGTTTACACAATTTAGAATAAATTTGGGTATTTTTAACAGGACAAGCAAAGTATTTCAAAAATATCTGAATTTATTGATAGTATATTCCCGTGTATAGTTTTCGACGGAGGAAAAACTCAGTCTCAGCCAAATCAGAAGAAAACGCTAAGAGCCCGGCTAAGAGTCGTAAGATTCGCACCATCATGCGATACAATTTCGATACCACGAGAAAAACCCTTTCAAAATATATTTAAACTTTATAGGTCTACGGCCTAAGAAGTAAATTTAGACTTGAAATAAGAAATGTTTTCCGTCCGTTATTGTAAGTGGAACCAACGTACTATTTCATCGAAGCAGGCGATAATAGTGATATATTGAGATGTGGTCAAGTTTATATAAATTTTATTAACTTTTTGCATTTGTCACAGAGAAAGAGATGAGCTTTCAAAGAAATCACAAGAAAAAAGATCAATTTGCGTAAGCAATTTACTTGCACAAGCGTCTTCCATTACATATGAAGACATAGCAATGTATATAACAGTGGCCATGCATGAATGGCAGTTGTACATCGATCAACTTATAAAAATGCACACAATTCAAAGATTAAAATCAAGGTTATTTGAAGGGGTGCGTTTGGGTGCGTTTATACTGGGTATTCGAACAAGCCTTCTACAACCCATTGAGCGTGTTTTAAAGTGTATTGTACTCATACTTTCAGAGTAAAGCTAAAAAGGTACCCTTCGTCATATTACATGATCTGAACACAAAACTCAACTAGTGCTCTTTCAAGTTCGATAATTTGACGGTTTTAAAAGCTAGATACCAAAACATTTTAGAAAATGCATTAGCGATATTTTAACTCTCACAAACAATGATAACTTACAAATTATTAACCAGAATCGTAAAGAAACCACCGTTCAAACTTACCTTAGAAAACCTTTCAACCGCCATCTTGAATCGAAATAGTGTGAAAATCCTTACCGACAATGCTTTGCGGTCGTAGTGCGATCACCGCGTGTATAACTACGAAAGTGTCATAATCCGTCCTAATCGCAGTGTTGCGTGACTCATTCCCGTAGAGCTTTTCTCGGCAAATTATTATAATTAGCATACACAACGTGCAAGACTGTTTACAGTTCGGATATATATATATATGTTGAAATTCTTACTATAATATTGCTTACATGTCAAAGAGAGAGAGGAAAAACCCTTGGAGTTGGTTGGTTCGGTGACCTTTCGTGATCCCGATGACAGATAGAGACTCAATGTTTACACAACTTCAAAGCCTTATAACTTTGTTCGAGTTTAATGCGTATTACAGAACTTTGAGCGAATTGATTTAAAAACGTTTTCAACCAAATAGCCTGAAAAATGCCATGTAGCATTATCAACTCAACAAAATTCAAACTGTTAGTCTATGTGTGAGCGTTTGTCGAGTAACAGCTTAGTTTCAGCTTTATGACCAAAAGTTTCGAATCTCTCAAAAATAATTGAATCTCCGGCTTCAACTCTAATTTTAACATGAACATTTCGGTAAAACAAATTACACAGGCGTATTTCATGGTTATTTAGCTTTAAAATAATGTGTAAATCTTTGAAATAATATTTAATCTGAAGAGCTAATGATTTTTTTACCGAGACACCCCGCGAAGGTAGACTGTAACCTTAATTCACTCTTAAGAGGACATTTTTCACTGTTAACACATGTCAGTAATAAACTTTCTATTTATTCATTTCTTTTACATCGATTTTGTTTCAGCACGGTCTTTGCCACACGTTTAATCCAGGAAAGGATGGTGATCCTCTTCTCTCCTCAACTTCTATTAAACAAAGCCGTGGTCTGCTCCTATTACTTAATATTGACAGCACAGAGTACTATGGAATCGGTAGTTATTTTAATACGGGAATACGAATAGTGTTTCACGATCAAAATGAGAAACCCATGATTGAAGTGAATGGAATATATGTTGTGCCAAGTCAAACCGTTCTTAAAATCCAAAGAAATGAAGTAAGAGGTGCCAGTTGTTCATTCCCCCTTCTTCCCTCCTCTCCGTAATTCTTTATTCCTTTCTTTTTTCGAATTTCTATTCCCTCCATTTCTTCATTCCCCTTCCTTTCCATTTATTGATTGCTTCCTTCCAATATTCCCTCCTTGTTTTCTCCCTCCCTCCTTCCTTACTTGCAACAGACCTTCCTCCTCCCCTTCTTCCTCACTACCTCTCTTCCTTCCAACTTCCCTCCCTCCACCTTTTCTCCCTCCCTCATTCCCTTCCTACCTCTTTCCCTTCCTTCCTCCTTCCCTTCGTCTTTTCCTTTCATTCATTAATTAATCTAATGATTCACAACCCACCCATCCTTTAATTCATTTAATAATGAATATAATAATTCATGCTGCAGTTTGTAATCATAATCTAATTCTACTTGGTTTATATATAATCTGTATATTTCATGTTTTATTCTATTTTAGTATGAAAGTCTGCCACCACCTCACAAGTCAGCTTGTGGCAGCAGAAAACTCGAGACGTCTGATATTTACACAAGAAGTACGTGTCTACTTGAATGCCAAACACGTAAAATCATCAAACAATGTGGGTGTAAAATGCTGGGAATGCCAGACCTACCAGGTATAAGAACTGGATTTGATAACTTGCTGGGTGCACAAGCATCTGATAAGTGACACTAAATCACTATCTGTCATGCGAGTTGGGAGTTGAGTGCATAGAATATTCATAGAATAAGTATGTATGGAGGATACACGGCCACACAAACTGATAGCTTTAAAGTCTACCATGTATCAATAAATAAAATTAATTAACTATTATTATTATTATTATTATTTCCTTTATTTATTTCAAAAACAATCATTTACAATAAATGTTGTTGGTAGCTTGTTTTTTTTAGCTCAAGATATATCCCGATCCTGAGAGCTGAAGCAATTTTCTTAGTATGCGAGCTGTTCCTAAAAAAAACAGATTTCTTCTGAATGTCTATGATGCTGATATTTTCTAAGTCTAATCTATGTAAGTCATGATATATATATCATGATCATCATTATTATGTTGTTGTCATAATCATTTCATTTCATTTTTTACAGAATTTAATGGTACAAAAAATTGCAATCCCGAAACTATGATTTCCTGTGGCGTGTCTGTCAATGTAACTGGTAAAAACTATCGTAATTATGAAAAGGAAGAAATTCTGACCAAATACTTTGTTACATTAGGTAAGTGCCTGTGCCTGTGCCTGTGCCTGTGCCTGTGCCTGTGCCTGTGCCTGTGCCTGTGCCTGTGCCTGTGCCTGTGCCTGTGCCTGTGCCTGTGCCTGTGCCTGTGCCTGTGCCTGTGCCTGTGCCTGTGCCTGTTTTAAATCTTACTCGTTTGTTTTCAGGCGATTCCTTTTTAAGCGACAATCCCAAAAAAGACTGTGATTGCCCAAAGCCCTGCAATCAAGTAAAATATGAAATAGTACAAATGAACTCAGTGCCACTGCTGTCCAAATCGTATTGGAATGACTCTTACGAAATGCAGTCTAGAGCTTATACAACACAACAACAAAAAGAAAGGCTTAAAGTACATGTGAATTCGGAAAAATTGAAATTTAGGTAAAATACATAACAATAACCAATATTAATTAAAGTAAAAAAATCAGTTTAATGGCGATATAGCGATTGCAGTTTTGATGATTTTGGTTATTATCATGATCATAATCAAAATAAGAATGCCAACAATAATGTTGATACTAATGATGATAATGATGATAATATTAATAATAATAGTTACTGGTAATAATAGTTATTTGCATTGATATTAATAGTTAAAATCCGCCATCATGCATGGTAATGATTGCATTAATAAAATCAAGATAAATGGTGATGACAAATATATAATAATGACGATGTTAAGTAATGTTTAATAAACGAGCAGGAGTGTTTTATCAGGATTTAAAACCACGCGGCGAAGCCAAGTGGTTTTAAACCTGATAAAACACGGTCTGCGAGTTTATTGAATGACTTCAAAAACTCCAACCTATATTTTGTGTTTTTGTAAAAAAAAAATCAAGGATTTATGAAAGTTTATTAGAGAAAATTCAGGGTAAAGTTGTTGTAAATTAGGGTGAATCTATAACTTCAGTTAAAACACTTGTCACGGTTACGATTTCTTTTGAAAATTTCTCATGAATTATTAATGAGTTTTTGAATGATAACTATAAAAAGGTTCTTTCTAATTTTCATATTTTGTTTTATCTGCAGGATGAATAGCATAGTATTAACGATGCATTACGATGATCTCCACACACATAAGACTACCGAAAGAAAGGCATATGATTTTAATGATTTTGGATGTAAGTCAGCCATCAAATATACTGTCAAGCAGTTTCTACTTTTACGCGTAAACTCAGAGGAAACGAGTTAGAGACTAATGTCCCAGTTTCAAAGCAGTTGTCTCACTTAGTTTTTGCCGAGTTTGTAGGACTTGTTGCTCTCGACGAATCAATCTTTTTCAAAATAGCCATGAATTGAAAAAGACATAACTTTTACACTATGTTCTGTTTTTTTTACAGCTGATGTCGGGGGCTACATTGGCCTGTTCTTGGGATGCAGTATTCTTACAGTTTTTGAAATGCTGGACTTTATTTTGTTCTTTTGCTTTGCGGGACAGAAAGCTAGGAAAGAAGTCAAGGAAAGCGAAAGAGGACCGCACGAAGTTGAGAGACTTTAGAATTCTAAAATATTTCTCAAAGAAATTTTTTTTCCTATTATAATTATTAAGAAATGATAAACAAGACACTGAAAAATCACTTGATGTTTTTTAAAAATGTCCATTTTCTAAATATATTTTCCCAAGAGAGCATAAGAGAGGGAAACTTTTGTAATTTCCACAGTCCCTGATTTTGGGAGTATGATTTTCAGTATGATTTTCAGATGTATAGTTACGTTGATGGATGGAACCAAAAAATACTGGAAAAGCATACCATTAATGAAATTAAAAAGTGCTGTGGGGATCTGACTGTATCAAAGTTTGATAGTCGTAAGATACCTCTTGATATGCCAAAATGTAACTCTCCGAGTCTGGACCGAAGTAAGTCACATAACTGTTGAACATGATGACCCAAAAAACATTTTAAAGCACTCTTGGGGAATAATAACATCTATATTAAACTTACTTTTGATGTAAATCGTATGAAACGTTTACTAAATTGTAATGTACAGTATATAAATGAACTTTGGAACCCAAATACTGGTTTTCAGTGGGCAGAAGCAGCGAAGAAAGGTCTTTTAAAAACGGATTGGTTAAGAGCCGTTCCACGTAAGCTTCGAGTAATTTCAGAAATGGTCCGATACAACCCCACCTCAAACTTTACATGGTGAAAGGTAGTCATGAGCAAGTAATCATATGGGCATTATTTAGTCGTTTCATTTTAAAGCGGTCACGTGACATCCGTTCGAAGTTTGACCTATTTTCGGCCTAATTTTGCCGTCTGAATTTTCGAAAATTTGTAATGTTTGTAAGTCTCGTGCGGCGTTTTCTCTGCATATTTTGTAATCAAATTTACACGGTTTATAGAACATCATTACAGCTTTTGAACAGTATGTTTTATTTTGACATATCATAATATTTTAATTTTTTATGGATATTTGAAGTAAGAGCATTTTCGGGTGGTCGTGAAAACCGTAATTTTGGTACTTTTCATAATTATTTTTCTCATACAAGAGTTCTGATTTCCTAATAACTATTTATACCGAAATGAAGAGGAATAGTTGTACTTCAACTCCAATGAAAAACATTTCTGGGCACTTTACGTTTTGGCTACAAAATATCATTGTAAAATGCAAGAAATATCAAATCAACAATATCGATGGACATTATATACATCCACATTACATTGGTTTTAAATCATAAAACATACATTAACTGGTTCAAAAGTAATATTAGAATGTAATAAAACGCAAATGCATTGATGAAAAGATCATTTTTCCAGAAAATTTGAATGTAAACACTATTTTATCATATATGCAAATTTGCATTTCACAGTGAGGTCACTCGCTTACTCACCTCCACTCCCACGGGATATGGTAGATTGTCGAAAAGCTTCGATTTTGCCAATATAATCACCAAGAAAAATAGCATTTGATTAAAATTCAATTTCAATTTAATAAACATGGAAAACTAGCCTTTGAAATCTTAAATATTAAGGGACAATTACTCATGTAAGCAGTGACCATTACTTTTCTATGTGTTGTAGATTTCATCAGTCTTACATCGTGAGTCTTACCCGATTATTCGCTGTAAATCACTGGTGTATATTTATAATCACATATCCACGATTATTTTTAATTGAAGTTTTATAAGTAATTAAAATGTTTGCTTGTGACTGTGCATGGTCTATACGAACATTTCTAATAAAAGCTTCAGGATTTGCATAAATACCGATCTGATTTGATGTAAATGACACTTGCCGCTAATGTGTAAGAAGTCGACCTGTTTACTCAAAGGTGCAACTTTTGAAAAAAAAAATCGTACAATTAAAAATGTATTTGTAAATGTTTATCAGTATTTTACCTGATGCTCATCGGAGAAGGCAGAAACAACGTAGTTCGGTTTATGTTAGATATTCTTTACATCCTTCGATGTGCTTAATCTGATGTTTATGTCGGCATGGAATTGTCAATCTTTGAAATTGAACCAAATCATAGAATGCGTCCACTGGTCGTGCATTTTATGTCCAGTTAAAAAGATAAATAAGTACAAAATAGCGGTAAATGTGAAGATGTGCACGACCTGCAGTTTTAGTAAAATAGGGGATATCCTGACTGCGGCCCGTGTTTCACACCTGAGAATGATCAGATACTTGTGGACAAAATTGTTACTCTTTTATCTTGCACAAAAAAAAACATCCAGGGTCATATGAAGCAGTTGCAACTGTGTCGTTCTGAAGTAAAAACAGGGGTTGAATTGATTTTGTATAGAGCAGGTAAATTATATATTGTATATACACCTACTTGCAAGAAAGTTGACATACGAAAAAGAACATTTGTATTTAGTGTATTAGGAATAAATTATAAGTACAAAAGAAAGAGTTCAGCTTAGGGGGAGCCTAACCGGAATAGGGAACTTTCTATACTAATTTTGTAATCTATCGAAAACCGCATAAAATGTGGAAAAACTGTATAACAACTTTACACCTAAAAGAAATGAGGCTGATTTATAAGTTTTAAAAGTTTAAAACATAATAATCTTAAAACTTGAGGCTCAAAAGCGGAATTTATGCAAATCCTGAAGTTTTTATTAGAAATGTTCGTAGACCATGCACAATCACAAGCAAACATTTTAATTACTTATAAAACTTCAATTAAAAATAATTGTGGATATGTGATTATAAATATACACCAGTGATTTACAGCAAATAATTAGGTAAGACTCACGATGTAAGACTGATGAAATCTACAACACAGAAAAGTAATGGTCACTGCTTACATGAGTAATTGTCCCTTAATATTCAAGATTTCAAAGGCTAGTTTTCCATGTTTATTAAATTGAAATTGAATTTTAATCAAATGCTTTTTTTCTTGGTGATTATATTGGCAAAATCGAAGCTTTTCGACAATCTTTCATATCCCGTGGGAGTGGAGGTGAGTAAGCGAGTGACCTCGCTGTGAAATGCAAATTTGCATATATGATAAAATAGTGTTTACATTCAAATTTTCTGGAAAAATGATCTTTTCATCGATGCATTTGCGTTTTAATACATTCTAATATTACTTTTGAACCAGTTAATGTATGTTTTATGATTTAAAACCAATGTAATGTGGATGTATATAACGCCATCGATATTGTTGATTTTGATATTTCTTGCATTTTACGATGATATTTTGTAGCCAAAACGTAAAGTGCCCAGAAATGTTTTTCATTGGAGTTGAAGTACAACTATTCCTCTTCATTTCGGTATAAATAGTTATTAGGAAATCAGAACTCTTGTATGAAAAAAATAATTATGAAAAGTACCAAAATTACGGTTTTCACGACCACCCGAAAATGCTCTTACTTCAAATATCCATAAAAAATTAAAATATTATGATATATCAAAATAAAACATACTGTTCAAAAGCTGTAATGATGTTCTATAAACCGTGTAAATTTGATTACAAAATATGCAGAGAAAACGCCGCACGAGACTTACAAACATTACAAATTTTCGAAAATTCAGACGGCAAAATTAGGCCGAAAATAGGTCAAACTCTGAACGGATGTCACGTGACCGCTTTAAAATGAAACGACTAAATAATGCCCATATGATGACTTGCTCATGACTACCTTTCACCATGTAAAGTTTGAGGTGGGGTTGTATCGGACCATTTCTGAAATTACTCGAAGCTTACGTGGAACGGCTCTTAACTTGGTTGGGGCTTGTTAGAGCTATACCAACACAGTGGTTGAAAACGTTGAAAAACAATATGCAATGTGAACTGGGAGAATTCACTTTAACTACTAGACAAGTGAGACCTTCCAACACACCTGTAAATCTGGATAAGATAAAAACAAATCAAGTGTATCAAAAATTAATCAGCAAAAAAAAATTGAAAATCCTACATCTCAGCGTAGGTGGCAGTCATTTTTGACAATAAATTGTGAAGACTGGGGCAACTGTACTAACTGTACTATACCTCAGTTTATAAGACCACAATAGACACGAAGCTGAGGTGGTTCCAATAAAGATTGTTAATCAATTGTCTATATGAAAATAAGGATCTATTTAAATTTATTTATATAGAGAGTCCGTTATTCTCCTTTTGTAAAAAGGAAATTGAGACAATTGAACACTATTTGTGAAATGTGAAATTTCCTCTAAGCTATATAACGAAATACTTAAATGGTTAAAGCAATACAACATCTGCCTGCCAGAAATGAATCTTAACATAATAGGCATAGGATCATTCTCTGACTCTAAATATTCGTTAATTAACTTCATACTATTGTTATTTGTTATTAATTATTTGTTATTTGTTATTTCAAAAATCGTTGTCGCAGCCGAAGCTACAGTCCACACTCTACAGTCTGCAAAGGATGTCGGTTATATGGACATAATTTGTGATTTATTACACGTTTTTTATATCTACCACAACAAAAACTGGTTATGATCATATAACACAAACACGTACAACTAAAATATGCTATGAATAAATCGAAAAAGAGAAGAAATACCGACATCCTTTGCAGGCTTCAGAGTGTGGACTGTGGCTTTGTTTGCGACAACGATTATTAAAATAGGTGTATATAGAGCTAGGACCAGGTCGAGGCAGATGTACGTTAACGGGTATAAAGCCTATATACGTACTACGAACAAATTGATTATTATGTATCGCAGCAAAAAACAATCTTAAGCAATTTCACCTGAAAAAATTTGAACTTATTAGAATTATAAGCTGTTGTATCAAAAAAATGTTATATAATTGTATTGAAAAGAATAATAATGATAATAAAAATAAGTTATATAAGGGGTAAAAATCAGCGATTTTGAATCTTGGCAATTCTTGTATTTTAAGGGGACCGAAAAGGGGAAATCTCATATTTTTATTTTTAGGGGTTAAAAATCGTGAGTGCCACGCCCTTTTAAAAGCCCCCTCTCCCACTTCCCTCGGGAGTACTGGTGATGACTTGGTGTGCAGAACGGTGCCCTGATTTTCTAGATCTATGCATCTATGGGTTGGTTAACATAATTACATAAAGTTGTCTTTATACTAGGACGTGGCTAGCTTGTATTGATTGCATAGCTTTGAGACATTTTTATTATTTTCATTATTTTTACATCCTACCTCACATCAAGGAAACTAAATACAAACTAAGGAATCCCACTTGCTAATGTCCTACTATTAATTCTTATACATTCAAAACACAAAATTATGGCGTCACCTGGTTACCATAGCAACATAATAAATAATTAGTGCACCTCAATTCACCTCAATTTCACCTTAAAAACCGATGTCAAACCATCTCTAATAAACAACTAACCCACTAGCTACCGTCCTTAAATTAATTGTGATTGATTCGAAAGTACGTTTGTAAATAGAATTATTTTTAAATCATAGCCCTTCATGTTTTTTTCAGTTTTGTATACACTGCACCTAATTGCAAGAACATCCTGACATTTGTAATTTAGTGGGAAAGGGCTTATAGTAAAAAGACAAAATAAGATACCTCAAGCTGAACTAGAGCGAAAACACTAGAACCATGAAATAAAAACAGTAGTTACTTACTAATAGTTTTAGTTTTATTTAGTGACTATTTAGTCAGTATCACTCAACCAGAAACATCAAATACTAAAGGAAACAATATCTCATTACAACTTTACTTGTCTTTTATAGTAACTAATAGTCGCTAAATAAGAACTATCACACACTAACAATTTGATTTTGTTTCATGGTTCTAGTGTCTTCGCTCTCTTTGTTTTGTTACTACTTTCTTATTAAATTACTAATGTTATTTTTTCATGTGACAACATTCTTGCTATTTGGTGTAGATGTAACTTAGGATAACGATTATTATTTTAACAGTATCTATTTTATTAATCCCTGCGGAATATATCTATTACCCGGCGGTTGCATAATCTAAAGTCTGCCAAACATGAAGCTACATGAAAATTAAAACTGCCCAAAAAAAGTACAAAATAGACACAATTACAAGTTTAGGAGTTCTCCAAAAATGGACGAAAGTATTTACAATCTATAGTAGTGGGTGTTGCTTTATTTTTAAAATCCTTTTTCAGTCAACAAGTCACTAAATGCACTTCGCATTCAAAGGTTGCGTTTTAAAAGATAGTATAATTAAAATTATACAAAATATATAGTAATAATGAACAAAGGAAAGACCAGCTAGATAAGGAAAGGACCATTATTAGATATTTGATGGGATATTTTTTTCTGCTTTGTACGGTTTTTTTTTTAGTTCATTTTTACGCACAATGTTTTATTTTTCAGGGTTGTTTTGGGGAATCCCACGGACACCCCCCCCCCCCCCCCCCCCCCCCAATCAATTATCTAATGGTCTGTCGTTAGTGGAATTTTGAATGGAAGCATTTCACACCCTGAAATTAGCTCTAAACACATATATAAATATTTTTTCAGCTTAGTGAGTTCAACACATTGATTTTGCACAAGGCACATTCAGGGTTTTTGGAACCAGTAAGACAAATTAAAACCATCTGCTTGTTTTGTCGGATATATTTTTATTCAAGTTATTTATTATTTATTCTGACATAAAGTTAATTAATGCTGAGAAAAGCGAATGTATTTCCTTAATGATACCTTTTGTAGTACCGTAAACATTGTTGACGTAACTTTACTAAAATTAAGTAATTAAAGTTAAGTCAACATTTTTTACGGTGTTACAAATTTCATTATATTACCTAACGTTTATATCAAACACCGACGCAGCCTATACTAGTTTACTCGCTAGTTTATATTTGGACCAAATCCCAGTCAAAAATCACATAATACCATCAGTTTAGCTCAAGTTTTCAATCCCATTCCCATTTTCATTGTTCTTTTATTTGTAAATCCCAGTCCCAGTGCATCCAATCCCATTTTCCCAGTCAAAAATAAGGCCAATCCCAGCTCCCATTTTACCCCTTCAGGACCCTCATTTAATACCTATTGTATTTAATCTGAGAAAACTAATTAACTTATGCAGATGAAGACGATTTCATGCTGATTTTACTTGCGTTGCGTTGATTCTCGATGGGGCATATATAAGCTTTTCTTAAGTTTTCCCAAACTCTCTTATTTTATTAATTAAAGACCAGCATGCATCACGCGAAAGACTGAAAAACTGAATTGCGTGGACCATGAAAATTGCCAATCAGACATTTTGATATCTTTGACAATGTGAGTGGGTATTTACGTTCTTATACCAAATCGTTTAGCGTTTTATTGAATTTGTTTTCTCGTAATACAACTGATTTCGAATGAATTATAAATTTAACACTCAAATCAAAATAAACAACGCAAAGCATGCTGGTAAGTGACCATTGTTCTTTAATATAACAAAGAAACGACATCTTTAAGGCGGTTTGTTATGTTGTTGATTTTTTTAATTTCTCGAAGAAGCCTTTCCCATGCAACATTTCACAATTCAAGAAATTAATAATTAATGCTGGCAAAAGTCCACCTTTAATTATTTTTAAAAAAAAACCTATTGTTTTAAGACTGTGAAAATTAATTACATTACTTATGCAGATGAACAAGAGTCTTGATAGTTGTAATTGTGATTGAGTTTTAGGCGCTGCTTTAGCGAACTGTTGCATCTTAAAACAGAGAGAAACTTAGTATATATGGTATTTTAAATGACTGAAGATAAAGACCAACATAGAACGATATCTTCAAGGCTTAGAGAAAGTCTTCGAGATTTTTCTGAATACACAACATTACATGGACTACACTTCGTATTTGGAACTCACGGACCTGCCCTTCGACTTATCTGGCTGGTTTTGATCCTAACTGGAGTAGGGTTTTGTACAAGTCAGTTGATAGTCAGTTATGGGAAGCTAGTGGCCCATGATCATGTTATAAGTAAAGAGATCGTCCCTTCACAGAAACTGACTTTTCCTGCAGTTACCATATGCAATGTGAACATGATGAAGAAGTCCAAAATACTCGGTACAGATGCACAGATCTACCTCGACCAGCTCAATGTTATGAAAAGGCTTATTCTTCCCCAAGATTATGTTAATAAAACGCTGAACAGTTCTTTTGATATCGAGAAAGCTGTCTTGGAGTATGGACATACTGGAATAGACATGATAGATATCTGTTTATGGGATAAGGAATTTTGCAGCCCTCTTAACTTTACGACATTCTTTTCACAAATCGTAAGTATTTAAATATTTCCTTAAAATTACTGATGCCAGTTCAGGCGATAATCATGCACTTGTCTAAGTAAAAGAGAAAACGTGTCCTATTTTAATCATCATTTTTTTAACTAAATGCCTGCGTGCAAACAAATATTGGATATTGTTCTCTTTTTGTTTTTCTCCGCGTCGGGAATTACATACACCCCAGCGACATTCACCTGTTTCCACAAACGTTGTCTATATGATATGGTCAATACTGAAGCATTAATTACCTGTGTTTTTACAAGTAATACTTTTTCTATAAAAATTGTACGTGCCCTGAATCAAAAAGGACTTTTGTGGAATTTGAAAAGGAGTTTGCCAAAGTTACGGCTTTCTGTACTTTGTCCATTTTTCAAACTTTTTAACGAAAACAACATTTAAAGATATTACACCTAAGGTTACAATTTTGAGCATGGTTTTAGCTATTCAAAAATTATCTTATTTAAAAAAGTAACAATTTTTTTTGTGATGTATTAACAACAACATTTTGTTGTTTTCAATTTGGACGTTTGTCATAACAGGTGTGTCAATTACAATTACCATAAATCGTTTAAAGAGTTTCATAAACGGCAAACACCTGTGCATCCTCGGGAACCCAGGGGTATTCTTCTGTCGCTCGTTTCTCGCTTCCACAGCATATACCCCTGGGAACGTAGTCTGTTGGAGCTTGTTCCGGAAGTCAAAATTCAGCTCTTTCCTGATTGGTCGACCTTATTAGGTCGACCAATGAAAATCAAGATAACCATTCAAAGAAAGTCGTTAAATAAGTTCATAATAATGACTTCCGGAACAAGCTCCAAAAGACTACGTTCCCAGGGGTATATGTTGTGGAAGCGAGAAACGAGCGACAGAAGAATGCCCCTGGGTTCCCGAGGATGACACCTGCGAAGTTCTCCTTTTTGTCATCTATTTCCACAAGGTTGTCGAAGTTAAAACTTGTTAATAATTATTCTAAAACGGCAAATAATAATTACACCTATTCCTTCTTTATGTTTCTGCTTTTTATTCTCGTCAAGAACACACAGGTTATTGTTCAGATATTATATTCAAAGTTTCTTCTGAAAAATTAAAAATCGTTTTAGAAGTAGTTCAAAGGCCTCCAATTTGGAATGGATGGGGTTTCGAAACCCTCGTCCAGTCCTCATAATAAACACAATATAAATCAGCGGATGTGACGATATATATACATGTAGAGACCTCAAGTATGTTAAGGCCTGGGTTTTTCCTTGTGAAAAGACCCCCCGCGAATAATGTAAGATTTTTTAAGATTTTGGCTTCGTACTTTCAAGATATTCGCTAGTTTTCAATAAAAATCGTTGTGGATGTTGATATCAGTGTCCTTAATTTTTTAGTTGCTGATTTTTAGGAGGTCACGTGGTATATGACGTCATAATAGCAAGAAAATACTCAAAATTTATGCGGTCGTGAGTTTAAGATAAAGAGAAAAACTAAAAGCCAAAAGTTGATAAGTAATAGATGACAAATAACTTCTCGTTGTTTAAACATGAATTCAATAGCTTGGTAGGGAGATATAAGGTGATTTTGAATAAGAATTATGGTCACGTGACCTGTTTTACAAAATATCTCCTTAACAGTAAGTGATAACCAGATTCAAAAAGCACAGTCTTGTAGAGACTTTGTAGAGAAGTACATTTAATGTATAAGTTTGTTTTACCTATTCAAACTCGTGACCGCATTTTCAAAGGAAAAACGAAATCCCTTATCCATCTAAACTAGTCACGTGACCACCCTTAGTTCAAAATTACAAATTAAGGATGAGCAGTAGTCCGAGATCTAACAACGTATCAAGTTTTAATAAAATCAGATGAGTTTTGTGGCAATGACAAATAAAAACGTTTTTTCGTTATCTTAGAAGATGAAACAATAACAATTTAAAGTTTTCCGATAAATGCCCTTTTTTATTCTTAATTCATTCGATCGTGCAAACAACATCAAAAAGCTGAAATTATTTGCATATGAATATAAGACATTTCATGCTTGGTAACCAGCAGGCAACATACAACAAAACGCTCACCAACCATTTTTGAAATAGCTGTATAGCTAATTCGATTAACGTTGTCTGAAAAAAGCTGAAATCCTAATCTAGAGACCAAAAGGGATTATGGGTATTATGATGAGACATTCAACGTGCGTTTGCGAGGATTGCTCAAGGAAAACAGAAAAAGAAAAAAAACACAAAACAAAACATATGGTTTAAGCATCTTGAACCGTCATGAAATAATTAAAATCGCTCTCGCATCTCAAGATTTGGTTGATTAGGCTCCAGTCTTTTTTCAACGACAACGTTAATTGAATTAGTAATATAGTAAATCACTCTTAGAGACCGAAGTTACTGTTGAAACATGTAGTAATAAAATTCAAATTTAATGTCATAATTTCTTAAAAAAATAATTTTGTTTTAGTACGGTCTTTGCCACACGTTCAATCCAGGAAAGGATGGTCATCCTCTTCTCTCCTCAACTTCTATTAAACAAAGCCATGGTCTGCTCCTACTACTTAAAATCCACAACACTGAGTACTATGGAATCGGAAGTTATTTTAATACAGGAATACGAATGGCGATTCATGATCAAAATGAGAAACCCAAGCTTGAAGTGAATGGAATAGATGTTATGCCAAGTCAAACAGTTCTTAAAATTCAAAGAAATGAAGTAAGAGTTGCCAGTTGTTCATTTATCCCTTCTTCTCTCCTTTGCTCCTTACTTTCCTCCCTCTCTCCTTCCCTTTTTCATTCCTTTCTGTTTTCGAATTCCTTTTTCCCTCCCTTTCGTCTTTCCTCCGTCTTTTCCCTTCCTCCCTCCTTCCCTTCCTCCCTCCTTCCCTTCCTCCCTCCCTCCTTCCCTTCCTCTCTCCTTCTCTTCCTCCCTCCTTTCCATCCCTCCCTTCTTCCCTTCCTCCTTTCTTTTCTTTTAATTTATTCATTAATTAATCTAATAATCCACAACCCATCCATCCCTTTATTAATTTAATGAATATAATAATGCATGGTACATTCTGTAATCATAATCTAATTCTATACTTTGTTTAAATATAATCTGTACATTTTTCTACTTTAGTATGAAAGTCTTCCACCACCATTCAGGTCAGCTTGTGGCAGCAGAAAACTCGAGACATCCAATATTTACACAAGAAGTACGTGTCTACTTGAATGCCAAACACGTAAAATCATCAAAGAATGTGGATGTAAAATGCTGGGAATGCCAGACCTACCAGGTATTAAAACTAGATTTGATAACTTACTATCAAATAGTAGATTATCCACGAAGCAGCCCTTGTATTATTCGCCAAGGCGGGTTGAGTTATGGGAAAACCTAATTTCGCCGAGGCGATTTAGAGTGAGGATACCGTGGGTTTTCGTTAGCGTCATCGAAGGAGAGGCGGGAGAGGCAAAGCAGAAAAGGCAGATTGCAAATTGTTGCTAAAATACACATTTTTCAGCGCAAAAGCATTCGAAATCTTTCTTATATATACCTGATGCCTGAACGATCAATTCCGGATTCATTATTTGGCTCTTTGGATTGTGAAAATAGCTGAAAAAATACTCTATTTATCATGTGAGTTGAGAGTTGAGTGCATATTAGAATATTCGAATGCAATAAGTGTGTATACACTTACAAACTTATAGCTTTAAAGTCTGTCGTTTATTTATTCATTATATATTATGTGTCATTATGTTTTTGTTATCATTTCATTTGATTTCATTTTTTTACAGAATTTAATGGTACAGAAAATTGCAATCCCGAAACTATGATTTCCTGTGGCGTGTCTATCAATGTAACTAGTGAAAACTATCGTGATAATAGTATAGCACTTCTGGCCAAATACATTGTTACATATGGTAAGTGTGCCTGTGCCTGTGCCTGTGCCTGTGCCTGTGCCTGTGCCTGTGCCTGTGCCTGTGCCTGTGCCTGTGCCTGTGCCTGTGCCTGTGCCTGTGCCTGTGCCTGTGCCTGTGCCTGTGCCTGTGTAATAAACAGATATTGATATCTTTTAGGATTGGTTTTATTTGCTACATTCAAAACCATCATCGGCATTAATTGTTTTTCCATATAAAATTGTTCATTTTCATTCAAAGATTAATTCGTTTTAAATCTTTTGTCTTCCAGGAGATCCCCTTTCAAGCGACAATCCCGAAGAAGACTGTGATTGCCCAAAGCCCTGCAACCAAGTAAAATACGAAATAGTACAAATGAACTCAGTGCCACTGCTATCCGAATCGTATTGGAATGACCATTACGAAATGTTCTCTAGACGTTATACACAACGACAAAATACACAATGGATAAAAGAAGATATTGATTCGCAAAAACTGGAATTTAATACACAACGACAAAATACACAATGGATAAAAGAAGATATTGATTCGCAAAAACTGGAATTTAGGTAAAACAAATGACAATGATCAACATTAATTGAAGTAAATAATTCATAATAATAATAACATTGATACTAATGATGATAATCATGATAATATCAATAATAATAGTTACTGGTAATAATAGTTATGGGCATTGATATTAAGGTTACGGTCCACGTTCGCGGTGTGCTTTCACATGCTCTCAGTTAAAAGTTTGTTTACCGCGTCATTTTACAATAATAATAGACATATTATATATCATTTTAAAGCTTATATAACAGATAATAAGACTGTGTATGTTTTGTTATAAACTAAACAACAATTTTCTGTAAGATATGCTCTTCGAAAATCCTCAAAATTAACAGCCTTCAATGCGAGTTGTTTAAAAAAGTATACGTCAAAAAGTTCATATTGCTTTGCCGTCATTTCTTCGTTATGTCAATCAACACATATTGGTCTTCCAAACCGTGTCCAGTTTTTTTGATAAAATGCTTAGCTTTAGAGTTATGGCCCGTTTTGTTATTTAACTTGAAGTTTTAACAATGAGTCGACTTTGAAACACATTTATTCAAGAACGAAGCATTTTATCGAAAAAACTGGACACGGTTTTGAACACATGTATGTGCTAATTGACATAATGCAGAAATGACGGCGAAGTAGTAGGAACTTTTGGACTTATACTTTTTTTAATGAAAGCGCTCGATTTTGAGGTTTTATGTGAAGCATTGGTTAAAGATATTCTTTTTCTTAAAAAAAAACTTACATAGTGTTATTCTCTGTTATATAAGCTTTAAAATGATATATACTTTGTCTATCTTTATTGTTAAGTGACGCGCTAAACAATTTTTAACTGAGAGCACCCCGCGAACGTGGACGGTAACCTTAATAGTAAGAATCACCACCGTGATGATTACATTAATAAAAATTAAGATCAATTGTGATGATAAATATATAATCATGACGATGTTAATGATAACTATAAAAAGGTTCTTAATAATTTCATATTTTGTTTTATCTGCAGGAAGGATAGCATAGTATTAGCGATACATTACGATGGGCTCCACACACATAAAACTACCGAAAGAAAGGCATATGATGCTAATGATTTTGGATGTAAGTCAACCATCAAATAGGCTGCAAAACAGTCCCTAATTTTACGGAAACGAGTTGAAGTTCGCTCAACTGAAGTTTTGGAGGAGAGAGAATGAGGAGAAAAATAATGGAAGCGCAGGGAGTGAGGCGAGAGGAGATGTAGGCGTGCCTCCCCACCTACACGTCACGTCTGTCCTCATTCTCTCGCGGCCAAAACTTCACTCGATCTAACCTCAACTCGTTTACACAGAGTTTTTGCGTAATAGTAGGGACAGTTTTGCAGTTTAACCATGAAACAATTTGTACATCATTGAAGAGTTCCGGAACATAATTTCCAACAAAAATGATTTTTGGCTTTATGAGTAGCTCATTATTCGGTCTCTCCTGATAATTAAGACACAGTTCCTTACCATCAATTTGAGATACTTTTCAGTACAAAACTTTATTCTCGAGAGCTTAAAATTTAAATAAGAACTTATAATTTATTAAATAGTGATGAACAATCCATTAAAATAAAACTCGTATTCGTTGAATTTTTAACCGCAATTCCTTTAGGTCATGATCATGAAATAGCCTTTCGCGTCTCATGCCGACAACTTGTTTGAAATAAAGATTCCTTTCTGTCTTCGAATAACTTAGGCTCAGTTCACGTTGGCGGTCAACTCCCCTTTTTTACCCTATTAACTTCGCATCTCACTATTGTTTCAATATGTTTTGATTATATTCGGCACATGTGAGACATTTAAACTATTGATTTCTATGAATCAAACATAGCAATGAATTAAAAAAAATGAACGTTTTCACTATATTCTGATTTTTTTTTTCTACAGCTGATGTCGGGGGATACCTTGGCCTGTTCTTGGGATGCAGTATTCTCACAGTATTTGAAATACTTGATTTTATTTGTTTCTTTTGCTTCGCGAGACAGAAAGCTGTGAGGAAAGTCAATGAAAACGAAATACAACCGTACGAAGCCGATGAGAGACTTTAGAATTTCAAGGTCGTGATACACTAGGGATGATGTAGCAGGGACATGTCCAAGAAACATGTTGCAGCGACAAAATCACGTTCTGTACACACAAATGGAGGTATTGCGGGGACATATAGCGGCAACATATTTACAACATGCACACACTTAGGAAAATGTAGCAAGGACGTGCGTCAAGGACATGTGACAGCAACATATTTACAACAAACACACACTTAGGAAAATGTAGCAGGGACGTGTGTCAAAGACAGGTGGCAGTAACATAAGTACAACATCCAGACACTTAGGAAAATGTAGCAAAGACGTGTTTCAAAGAACTGTAGCAGCAACATATTTACAACATGCACACACTTAGGAAAATGTAGTAGGGACGTGTGTCAAAGACACGTGGCAGCAACATCTACAACATGCACACCCTTAGGAAAATGAAGCCGGGACTTGCGTCAAGGACACGTGGAAGCAACATATTTACAACATGCATACACTCACGAAAATGTAGCAGGACGTGCGTCAAGGACACGTGGCAGCAACATATTTACAAGATGCACACACTTAGGAAAATGTAGCAGGGGCGTGTGTCAAGGACATGTAGCAGCAACATATTTACAATATGCACACACTTAGGAAAATGAAGTAGGGACGTGTGTCAAAGACACGTGGCAGCAACATATTTACAACATGCACACACTTAGGAAAATGTAGCAGGGACGTGCGTCAAGGACATGTAGCAGCAACATATTTACAAGATGCACACACTCACGAAATTTTAGATTTAAGGACATGTAGTTGCAACAAAACCACAAAATTACTCACTAAGGCAAATTTAGCCGGGACATGTAAAGTACTGGCAATTTAGCGGGGACATGTAAAGTACCGGACATGCTCGTCGGAAATTTTCAAAAATACCCCTAAAAGATACCGGAAGTCTTTTAAAAATGGCGTGGCTGGATGAATTTTACCCCCTAAGATACCACATTGATTAATAATATTAATATACGTATCAGAAGCGAATATCGATTAGCTCTTCACTACTTTTTCGACACCCTAAGAGATACCAGAAATGCCAATTTTCAAAAATTTGACACCCTAAAAGATACCAAATCACTGATTTTTACCCCTAAGAGATACGACGAGCATCCCCGGTACTTTTTACCCGGAGTCCCCACCTCGGGGGCTCGAGCTCGCTGTTTCAATCACGATACGTCTTGTTTAAATATAAAAATGCTAAAAACTTATCCATATCATTTTCTATCCATCAAATACAACATAAGACAAATTTGGGAATGGTGCCGCGGGCAAAAGTTAGTGTTCAACCCAATATTCTGGTGACTGCCGCAAAGATACAGTAATTAATACCGAAAGACATGTAATGAGAATGGACGACGTTCAAAGCCGTTAATGTTTCAAATAATTACTTAAGTTAATTAATACTCTTAGATATCAATAACAAGGTGCTAAACATCCATCTAGAAATCAAGGAAAATATGTCAAATATTATAGCCAGTTTGTAACAAAATTTATTATATGACATCAAAATTCCGCGCGCTTTGATTGGTGGCTGCTGACACATAATGACCGGGCAAGATATTCTTGTAATGACCGGTCATAATTTTTTTCTCGGCTAGACGGTGGCTTTGAGTTTGTTTGTATTTTTATTATAAAAATGTTTTTTTAGTTTGTAAATGAAGAATCGGAGCGAAACGACCGTGCCGTGCTTACGTTAAAGCTACAAGTCATAACAAAACATCAATCATAGCTATTTTCCGTAGCGATACTTCAAACATTTTTTACTATTACCAAGTCTACACAAGCATTTAACATTATAAACAAGTAGTATAAACCTTCCATTAAATGGATGTTATAGATCTTGTTTGGTAAGATGATCAGTATTATATAGTTCTTGTGTGTGATCGTGCTTGTTTGTGTATATATAGTTAATTATAATTAAGCTTATTTCATTGAAACTTTAATTATTGTAAAAACTATTGTCTTCTCGTGTGTCACATTTATTGTAGCATTCTCTAATTGTAAATTTTGTGTGTGTGTGTGTCTTCTCGTGTGTCACATTTATTGTGGCACTCTTTAATTATAAATTTTGTCTTTTCTTTGTTGTTTAAGGGACCGGTCATTATTTATCGCTGGGGGGGGGGGGGGGGGGGATTTTAGGGGGATCAGTCATTTTTCGGGAGTACTAAAGGGGGGATCAGTCGTAAACTACAGCATCAAAAGGAGGGATCACTCAAAATTTAAATGTGTAAGAAATCATGATTTTTTTTATTATTATTCATCCACAAACTGTATTTTAAATAACTGTTTAATTCATTTGAATATCTGTCAGTTGTTCCATATTTTTTAGTAATTCTTTTTTTTTTTTTGCTAAGTACTACATGGTAATTATTTTAAATATTATTATCTTGTCATTGCTGATTTAAATGAACATGATCATGAGCATCAGATAAAATCATGGCTAAAAGCCCGGCTAAAAGTGCTAGACCCTGCTAGACTCTCCTAACTTTAATATATCTAAGTGAAGCTAGTCATCTTTAGAAAGAAATCTCATCTTATTACTCGTGCCCAGGCCTTAAGGCCGGCACGAGTCTTAAAATGCAACGATTTCTGCCTGTCTGCCTGAGGGCGTCAAACTTTTTGTAAACGAGGCGCTAACACCCAGCATTCTTTGCGACACATAAGCTGAATAATCAAGGCGGCCATTTTACAAGGCATAAACAAAATGAACATATTTCATCGAATATACACGCTTTCCTTTCGTAAGGAAGCTGTCCTAGCTCCAAGAAACGAAGAAATCAGCAAATATATGGTCGCTTCTCCTTCCATTTGTGAGGAAACTGTCCTAGCAGCGACAAACGAAGAGACTACAGCTATGGTCCAAAAACCGGCAAAACAAATTACTAATGGGCTATTCCATTTAATATCCGAACCCCCCCTATCGAGGAAGCGAACAATCTTTAGGGGTGTACTATAATTTTGGGCAAAAATCTTCAGGGGTGTACAATAATTTTGGGAAAAAAATCCTCAGGGGTACATTGTAAAAAGCGGTATTTTCTTTGGGGGTCAAATAAATACTCCAAAAATCCTCAGGGGTACAGTGTAAAAAGCTGTATTTTCTTTGGGGGTAAAATAAATACACTAAAAATCCTCAGGGTATAACTCATTAAAATCTTCAGGGGTCCAACCATAATTATAATCCTCAGAACATGAGTAAGTCTTAATAATCTATTCAATAGTTAATCTTATTGTAGTAAAACAAGGACGAAGTTTAAATAGTAATGACACCAAATGCATTTATTCAATAAAATGTTGTACTCAAAATGAGAGCTATTGTATTTCTCCACGAAAATTACTTATTTCACGTGACATTGAATCAAATCCTGGCCTTCTAACTCTAGATAATATTGTGGAAACTGTTCCAAGAATTTCCGCAGTGGTATTATTGCAGTCTAGATTTTAATAGCTGAACGAGGTTTTACAATTGTTAGATGTTGGTGGTGCAGGTGATCAAATGAGGGCTTTGCACCATTTAATTTGATTAGTCCTCTATATACAGGAATTAATTATACTACAATAAATATTGGTCATGTGGATGGTGTACATTATGTTTCAACTTTTGCATTGGATAATTATTCTTTAACATCCGTAAATGAATCTGATGGTTGCAGTGATCACATAAACTCTCTCATGAATTATATTGCTGGGAGTAAACCATGTTTTCTTATTGCAGCATATGCAATATGTTTCTGTGTTATAAAATCCTGTGGATATTGGAATTATGTAACATTAGATGCCATCAATGAGCACGCTAAGCTGTATAATATTTGTAATAGTTTTGTACAAAATGATGCCAGTGAATTACCAAATGTTTTAAAGATATATGATACCATTATTGACCTAGAATGCACTACTAAACATCAAGTAGTTCTTCAAATAAAACATTCCTTAAGGAGTGCATTATAGAAAATATTAATATCAAAACAACCGGTTTCGTGCTTTGTTTCTCTGGTTATTCTATAACCTGTATTATTCAACAAAATAGAACAACTTACAACATTACTGATTGCAACTGTCTTATTAAAACATTTTGTGACATAAAAGAACAAAGCTCCCAATGTGATGCAAAATATGTACTATATTATTTTTCCATTTCTCAAATATCCAGTGATAAGGAAAGACAATACTCTCAGGAAATTTAAATTAAACAAACAAAAGATGCAAATTAATTTCAACCCTTATGCAGCTAAGAATCCAAGTACTCCAGTAGCACTAGTTTCATATTCATATTCTTTTAACTTGATCAGCAACTTCATAACATTGTACACAAATTGTGTGCGTTCAGTGAAAATTCTCTTAAATGCATTTCTGCCATTCAAAACTGTAAACTAGTTCCAGCTGTCCCAAGCTCATTCCCTTCCATCCAGGGCACGAGTGCACGCACCATCAGGGCGTCTAGTATTAAATATGAATGGTGAAAATAAAGTTTTTTGTTTAGTTCTATGGAATACCGACTGTTGTTTTCATTTTATACACCTACTTACAAAAAAATTTTTCATACGAAAAAAGAACATTTTTATTTAGTGTGTTAAATAAATTAAAAGTACAAAAGAAAGAGTTCAGCTTCACTGATCATCTTTTGTACTGTTAATTTATTCCTAACCCACTAAATACAAATGTTCTTTTTTCTTATGACAACGGTGTATATCATACATCCATTTTTGAAGTCATTTGCTTCGGCTTCAGCGAAAATATCCATCACTCTTGTATTTGCTTTCGGACACTGTAATATTCAACAGCAATCTTAGCTGACTTGAGCTTTGTTGTTTTCGCGAAAATGTTGTTGTTTTATGAAATGGTGTTTTAAAAAATGCATTTCTGGGCGAGGCGTGCCTTACTGCATGTGTGTATTTTTAGTAGAAAATGCATCAAATTTGAAGTGAAGTCGACGACAAACCTGAAAAAGTTTCCTTTATTACAAATACCGTTTAGCCATAAGTTATTATGGTATGATTCTGAGTTAAATCCACATATTTTAATTGCTTTTATCTCAATTTGGAATGGTTTTCGCCTTCTCCCCTACTGCCTTCGCAGATTTTTGTCAGTGATTTTTCTTGTCTTGCCATAAACTAAACAGCGCATGCGTGATGATTCTCAACCAATCATATTGCAAATAGGAACACACAACGATTTTAATATAATAGATAATAATAACGAAATTTTATATAGCGTCAATATCCTGTGAAGTTCAACAACGCTTTACAATTCAAGTTTCTGCATAAAAAGTTAATTAAAGATTAAAAAAAAAAAAATTAAAGATGTTAAAAAAAAAAATGTTTTTAAGATATTTTTAATCAATTTTAAAATATATATTGTTAGTGTTAAAATGTTAGTATAAAAATAAAGATGTTCAACAAATTTTAAAAATTATATTTTAATTATTCAATTTATATTTATATAATATCAATAACAGTTAGTGTAAGCCTTTTTAAAGAGGAAGGTTTTAAGCTCGCGCTTAACTGATCACGAAATATCTCTGCATGACCTTATATGTACAGGAAGGATCCATAGTTCTGGCGCAGCATTTGAGAAGGCTCTTTTCCCATAGCATTTTAAGTGTAAAAGAACCTTTGGTTAAAAGATAAGATGATTGCGATCTTAGTTGACGAGCTGGCACATATGGTTTCACAAGTTCACTAAGATATGAGGGAGCAGAGCCGTTCAAAGCCTTGAAAGTTAACAGCAGTATCTTGTATTCAATTCGCTGTTCCACAGGCAGCCAGTGTAAGTGACAGAGGATAGGTGTTATATGACCATATTTTTGACAGCAAGATAAAAATTCACTATGGACATAATTAAATTGAGCAGCGAAATATCACCGACAATATGGAATATTGCAGACTTTATCTGCAGGGTTTTCCAGAATCATATTTTATAATGTAATTATATTATTTACATATGAATATGACATATTTCAAGCTTGGTAAACAACACGCAACAAAACCATTAGCTGTATATTGTTGGTTTTCTCTATGGGCACCGCTTGACCGAACTGATGTATTTTAATTAAACAAAGAAACGTTTTGGCATTATATTAATTTAAAATGGCTGAAGATAAAGACCAAGTTAGAACAAAATCTCCAAGGCTGATTTTAAGAAAGAATCTTCAAGAAAAAAAAAAGCTAGAAAGAAATTTAGCAAAAATGCCAGTCATAAAATGTTTTGTTTTTCGAATACGGCCTATGAACGAGCTATGAACATCCTTGGAAATATTCATATTTATCCTTTTTTGTTTCATTACATATAAATATGGATTAAGACGAGATTATGTATCATTAATATATGGACAGGTGGTCAGCGTCTAAACCGGCTCCCTAAACAGCCTCTTATTGCTGGTGACGATGGTGACACCCAGCAGGACTGATAAATACAACACCTGTCAAAAGGTGGATGAGCACCTTTGGAAGCCAACGGCCAACATGCAACCTTTTACATTTATAGTTTTATATTAAGTTTAGTTTGTGCATTTATTTGTTACACGTTCGTTTAAAGTTTATTGTTTAAAGTTTGCTGTTATAGTTAAATTGTAATTTTTCAAGTTTTGGGTATAGACGGTGTAGCGGCAGCCAGACGTGCACTTATAAGCTCTCAGTCTATCTACCTCATTATATTTCCCTACTCCTCACCTAATCCCGCTTCCCCTGGTAGTTGGTTTACTGCTGGGCTGTCTTGATACTCCTAATTATACATGAGCTGTGTCACCAGCATTTTTTTGACAAGCGATTGTTACAGTATAGGCCCATGGGCAGAACAATCCCTAAATATTAGCATTTCTACTGCATGTCGTTCATTTCTGAGAGTTCATTTCTGAGAGTTCATGCATTATCAAACAAGTAATTTGATATATATGAGTTGTGTCACACGCATTTTTTGAAAAGCGATTGTGACAGAGTTGAAATAGGCCATGGGCAGAACAATAACTAAATATTAACATTTCTACTGTCGTTTATTTCTGGGTTGTCTTGATACCGTACAATTCTGTTCACAATATGGCTGAGGTATCAAGTGTGTCTCCGTCTTCAAGGCCAACTCTGCGTCAACACTTTAAAGATTTCGCTGGCTACACAACGCTGCATGGTCTTCACTTTGTGTTCGATTCTTATGGGATTGTTCGGCGATTGATCTGGGTGATTTTGATCCTAATTGGTCTAGGTTTTTGTGTGAAGGAGTTGGTAGCCAGTTACAGCAAGCTAACAGCTTATGATTATGTTATCACCAAAGCAATTAGGCATTCACAGAAACTGACTTTTCCTGCAGTTACCATATGCAATGTAAACATGATGAAGAAGTCCAAAATACTCGGTACAGATGCACAGATCTACCTTGACCAACTCAACGCGAATAAACCAGTAAATTGTCCTGGACAGTTATACAACCAGACGTTAAACAGTACATTTGACATAAAAGAAGCAGTGAAGAAATATGGTCACATTGCAAAACGCATGATTCTTTTGTGTGTTTGGAACGGAAAGAAATGCAGTCACCTGAACTTTACTACACACTATTCATATCTTGTAAGTATAACACATGCATGACACTTAACTTTATTTGAATTTGTTATACATAAAGGCTGGCATAGTCGGTGGTAAGTGCTGCACATCGTCGCTGCAAGATCCTGCAACACAAATCCCTTCGTTGATTTTATGTGATTTTATGTAATATAATAATCAATATTTGTTAGTAAAATACAAAGGAATTTATGGCGTGCCGTTTGTTTCAAAATTTTAAAACAAATCTATTTAGAGATCAATCAACCCATCATGTATTAAAATACTCTTGGATGTAAAAAAAACCTTTTGGATGTAAAAAAACCTTTTGGATGTAAAAAAACCTTTTGGATGTAAAAAAACCTTTTGGATGTAAAAAAATCTTTTGGATGTAAAAAACCTTTTGGATGTTAAAAAAACCTTTTGGATGTAAAAAACCTTTTGGATGTAAAAAACCTTTTCGATGTAAAAAAACCTTTTGGATGTTAAAAACCTTTTGGATGTTAAAAAAACCTTTTGGATGTAAAAAAAACCTTTTGGATGTAAAAAACCTTTTGGATGTAAAAAACCTTTTGGATGTTAAAAACCTTTTGGATGTTAAAAAAACCTTTTGGATGTAAAATAAACCTTTTGGATGTAAAAAACCTTTTGGATGTAAAAAACCTTTTGGATGTAAAAAAAACCTTTTGGATGTTAAAAAAACCTTTTGGATGTAAAAAAATATTTGTTATGTAAAAAATGTTTTTGATTTAAAAAACCTTAAAAACTTTCGAAATATCAGCGAAATAGTACTTACTTTGAAGCAAAACTCCTAAATGAAACCCTTTGAAGTTTAACGTCGAAATTGAAACATAGAAGCATTCCATCTATATCATCACATTGTCATTTTCTCGTTATCATTTGGAAGTCAATTGATTACGAAAGCAATCTTCCTTGTTTTTGGTTCGTGCTTGGAATTGTTTGAAAGCCTAATTTTTTGCGTGATGTTTACAGAGATTAAGGGAGAAAAGTCAACTCTCTGACCTATATTTATAAAACCAGAACGCACGATAAAACTTAACAGGACGTTATTTTAAAACTTGAACTGTTTAGTTTCCTTACCTCATTGCACTTAAAAGTATTTGATGTTGTTTTTGAATGGAAAGCTGGATAGACTTTATCGACACTGTATATAGCTAAAGTTTGTTCAGACATGGAAAGAAGAATAACATCGTGTGACTCGAACGTACTTCAATATTTTTTACTTCGTTTGCAGACATGTAAAACTGCAAAGAATACTGATCGGTGCTTCTTCTAAAAACAGTGAAAATGTGCTTGACTCTAATGCATGTTCAGACATTGTACAAAAGATAAAACCACTGTGCGATGCTGTTCAAGTCAGTTAGTTGATTCAGTAGAGAGGCAGTTCTACTCAGTAGATAGTCAAACTTACAGTACTAGAACCATTTCTGAGATTCTAACTGAAATAACTCCGTTGGAAGGCCACGATTTTTGTTACATCCAAAAGGGTTGTTGATTGATCTCTAAATAGATTTGTTTTAAAATTTTGAAACAAACGGCACGCCATAGGAATTCACTATTTTTTCTCGATAGAAAAACAATAGCCACAATATCCTGCCAACTCTAATAGAGGGGCGCAGTGACACGTTGCAGCGACATGTCGCCTATTATTACACATGTCTATAAAAAAATGATAATGAACGCTTCTCTTTTCGTTTTTGTTTGCAGCATGGCCTTTGTCACAAGTTCAATCCAGGGAAAGATGATTACCCTCTTGTCTATTCAAAGTCTAACAAGCCTACTCTTGGGCTTATTCTAGTACTTGACACCGAGAAAAGTGAACATTATGGGATGATGAGTTATTTTAAGGCTGGAATGCGAGTACTGGTCCACGATCAAAATGACAAGCCTAACATAGAGGATGATGGGATAGATATCATGCCAGGTTATATGACCTCTATTCGATTCCAGAAAACACAAGTAAGAAACAGTCAGTAGTCCCTTCTTACAACTCCAGATAATTTCCTAGTATAGAGTGACTTATTTTATCAGGCAAATAGCGATGTTTTTGGAAACGAGAAGAATCACATGACTATAGAAATATACTTGAAAATGCCCATTATCTAGAAGAAGAAAACTATTCCTAGAAATTCATGCTACGTACAATAGAGCAAGAACACTAAAACAATGACTACCAGAAAAATCAGATACAAAAGGGAAATTATGTGTCCTTGATAGTGAATAAAGTGAATAGATCTCGTACCTCCTTAAAATATTGTTGAGGCTGAAAGTCGATGTTTTAGGCTTTCAAAGCTTGATGTTTAAATTCCTGGGAACTCTCAAGAATTCTATATAATGCTTGTAGTTAAAATTTCTAAGAATTCTCCCAATAATTCGTATCGAAGATACCGTATGTAATCTTGAAAACAATCCCATTACCATATATGGTATTGTAGGTGAGAAGTAACAAAAGACTTTGATTAGCGCGCGAGATTTTGTTCCTTTTTTGTAACACTGAGGTTGAGATTGCAATAGAACAATAGGCATATCTTTGATACGTGCAAAGCCTTAAGATTGGCGCGTAAAATTTCTAGGAATTTGAAAGCATCCACAAGGTTGCTTGTTGTTTGTATTTCAAGTAGCCTGAGAAAACAGACGCTCTTTTGCTCCTTTTCCACCCACGGGGAACTCACTTCTCCTTATAATGTTTAGTGAGAATGATTCAGTCTCCTTTTTTAACTTTAGATTGAGAGTCTTCCACCACCTTTCCAGTCAGCTTGTGGCAGCAGAAAACTCGAGACGTCCAAAATATACACAAGAAGTGTTTGTATGCATGAATGTCAAACTCGTCAAGTAATTAAACAATGTGGATGTAAATTGCTGGGAATGTCAGATCTACAAGGTATATACCGGCGCGCGCAAAAGCGTTGTCGTAGCCGAAAGTTAAGGATGCAAAGGGTGTCGATAATGTAAAAATATTTGTGATTTATCACACGTTCTTTTAATTAAGAAATCATCATCTGACTCTGTAACAACTTCTTCATTTTGTTGAATTAACATGTATACAACCAAAAGATATACATATTGTAAATAACTCTAGCGATGAGAAGAAATGCATTCTTTGCATCAAAACTCTTTGCAGGAGTGTGGACTGTAACTATTTTTTTCACAAGTACCCATGTTTCACAAATTGTTGTCGCAATTTTAATTCGGACAACAATTTGTGAAATATGGGTACATGTGTTTCAACTTTGTTTGTAGAATACAAAGGCACAAAACACTGCAGCCCCAAGCAAATGAACGATTGTGGATTGTACAGCACGACGCCATTTATCTCGAACAGCACCAATCAAGATGTAATTGACATATCTTTGCTAACATCAGGTATGTGAAACAAACAATTCGTCAAAACATATTGAACGAGCAATAAGTATGTTCTCTTGTTGGACTCCATAGTTCAAGTAATTTTTTAATGTTCGTTTAGAAAATTTGTTGGACGGCAGGCTCGTGCCATCCAACGCGTTTTCCCAAACAAATGTTAACAAAATTGTAAAAATTACCGCCAATTCTCCTTGCATCCATATTACGATCAAAAATGTTGAACTTTTACTGATTTTGAGGTCCTCTTTCCATTTATGAGGGTTTTTTTTTACAGAGCTGATCAATTTAAGGAGGATGAGGTCACGTTACATCTAAGTGCAAATTGATCGCCTATTTAATTACTTTCTTGTATTTTCTAGGATATGTGTTTAATTCCAATTTCCTGATCATGGGATGTGAATGTCCTATACCTTGTACACAAATAGAGTACACAACAACGCGGATCAACACGGCATATTTCATTACTAACTTGTTCTTGACCGATTTGGTCCAGCGCCAGGTGTTACCCTATTGTAAACAGTTTATCAACCAAACAATGGAAAAAGCATATATAAAAAAGCAGGAAGAGGAGATTATAGCCAAAAGGTAATAGAGTACAAACATTTAAAAACAATGAAACAAAATCCAAATTGTTAGATCTAGAGGGTTTTTTCTATTGATCAGTTAATCCTCCTACATTTTCTATCGCTTTTTGATTGGTTCATCACTTTTCCCGCTTCATATTTATACTCAATATCTCTCCTAGCCTAACTCTTTTACTCTTTAACTGGGACTGCATTGCGTTGGTTTACATCCTATTTATCTGGGAGATCTCAGCGCATCAGTTTCGAGGGCAGCTACTCCAAGAGGTTTGATCTACCCAACGGTGTTCCTCAAGGTTCGTGACTTGGACCAATGTTGTTCACTATATATGCCAGTAAGCTGTTTGAAATAATCAAGGTTCATCTTCCGGAAGTACATGCCTATGCTGACGATACCAAGCTGTATCTGGCGTTTAAACCAGACTCTGACGCCAGTCAGATGGATGCAGTGAACGCTATGCAAGATTGTATTGACAATATCAGGACTTGGATGGCGTTAGATAAATTAAAACTCAATGAAGATAAAACAGATATTATTTTAATTGGCACTCGGCCACAACTAGGTAAAGTGAACATTGCACATCTAAACATTGGTCAAGCAAATATACCAATAGTAAGCTCAGCTGTCCGCAATCTTGGCTCGTGGTTCGATTCAAACCTTAGTATGACCACGCACATTAATAAGATCTGTCAATCAGTGTTTTATCATTTGTTCAATATTAGACAAATTAGGAAGTTTTTGACATATGACAGCACCAAATTGCTTGTGCAGGCTGTGATCATGGCGCGTATTGACTACTGCAATGGACTCTTGTATGGGGTACCAGCTGTGCATCTTTCTAAATTACAGCGTTTCCAAAATTCGGCAGCGCGACTTATAAGTTTTATACCTATATATCGCCAGTTTTATACTCGCTACACTGGCTGCCAGTAAGGTTTAGAATTCTATATAAAATTGCTGTTATTACCTTCAAGATAATTAACAACTTAGCTGCAACGTATCTAAGCGACCTCATAAGCATAAAATTGAGTCCGCGCTATAACTTGCGATCTAGAGCTGCTGGCATTGTGTTGCATGACCCGACAGGCAGGTTTAAGCGCACGCTTGGAGACAAATCATTTACAGCAGCTGCTCCTAAGACCTGGAACAATCTACCTGACTATATTAGGAAAGAGAACAATTTTAATAAGTTTAAAAGTCTTTTGAAGACACATTATTTTAGAGAAGCATTTAGTAACTTAACTTAGTTTTTTATTTTATTTTATTTGTTTTACTATTACTTAGTTATTTAGTTTCGATATATCTTATCTTAAATTAAGGCTATGCACACTTTGTTCTATTTTCAACTACATGTAAATATTATAATATTAGTACTATCATAATTTGTATATATATATATTTTTAAGTAGTTTTATACTAGTGTATAGTATTTCATTTAATGTAATGCGCATTTGATCATATATAACATGTTAAAATGCGCAATATAAGTATTAAACATTATTATTATTATCATCATCATCATCATCATCATCATCATCATCATCATCATCATCATCATCATCATCATCATCATCATCATCATCATCATCATTATTATTATTATTATTATTATTATTATTATTATTATTATTATTATTATTATTATTACTCCGACGAAGGGCTAAAGCTAGAAACCTCAGTCACGTTAAGTCAACATTTTATACGGTTATAAATTTCATTATATTACCTATTGTTTATATCCAACACCGACGCAGCCTATACTAGTTTACTCGCTAGTTTCTATTTGTATCTTGTAGTGTTTTGAGTGTAGGAGCCAAATATACACAATAGAAAACAATTAGAGCGCAATAGTACTAAATACGCTTAAGTGTGTTTCACAGGTTTATTAATATCCCTACTGATAAGCTGCCTTGTCAACCCCGTGATTAAGATATTTTTTTCGATGACGATATAAGGTGGTGATTATATACCTAATACCTCGGAAGATATGAGAGATATCATTTCTTGACTTCGCCTTGGGTTGAAAATCCACCTCGGTAACGGTATATAAGACTCACATCAACTCGATCTATAGCTATTTATAACCCTTGAATTTATAATTTGATAGCCATACACATAACCCTAACCCTAGTAAACATCTAATAGTAAGCCATTAGACTACTGAGTGGAAAGTTTGCAACAAGACATTATTTTCTTATTTTGTAAAGATATCGAGATTTAAAATCTAATATAATACGGTCTCCGTCAGGTTATTGAACGTATTCAAAAAAGCCGACCTATATTTTCTGTTGTTTTTTTTTTGAAAAAAATATTTGGAATTTATGAATGTTTTTAAGAGGAAATCCATGTTAAAGTTTAAGTTGATTATGGCGAATCTTTATCTGCTGTATTTAATTCACAAGCCTTTAGTCCTTTAGTTCTATAGTCCTTTAGTCCTTAGTCCTTTACTACGAGGTGATGATGGCGATGACGACGACGTGGTGATGATGATGACGAGATGGTGATGGTTATGGTGATAACGAAGTGGAGATGGTGATGCCGAGATGGTGATGGTGATGCCGAGATGGTGATGGTGATGACGAAGTGGTGGTGGTGATGTAGAGATGGTGATGGTGATGCCGAGATGGTGATGGTGATACCGAGATGGTGATGGTGATGACGAAGTGGTGGTGGTGTTGCCGAGATGGTGATGGTGATGCCCAGATGGTGATGGTGATACCGAGATGGTGATGGTGATACCGAGATGGTGATGGTGATACCGAGATGGTGATGGTGATGACGAAGTGGTGGTGGTGTTGCCGAGATGGTGATGGTGATGCCCAGATGGTGATGGTGATGCCCAGATGGTGATGGTGATGCCGAGATGGTGATGGTGATGACTAGGTGGTGGGGATGAACACGAGGTGGTGATCCGTTGGTGATGACGAGGTGGTGATGGTGAAGGTATCGTTGTATCCACGTACTCTATTTATTATTTATTTATTGTATATTTTCAGCAAAGATTTTGTTCATCTGACCGTCCACCCTGAAGACCTCAACACATACATAACAAAGGAAAAACGTTCTTATGACTTCAACGATTTTGGTGGTAAAATCATTAACATTAACATTGAGAACAAGTCCACTGACACATTTGTAAACTTGAATAAATTAACAATAGATACACCAATCACTGATCCATTTGGTCGAATATGTCTCAAACACATTTGATCATAAAATAATTGGGATAGTACGCGTGCGTTGATTGGTCGAAAATCCGTGTTCCATGAGAGCATGAAACGACTGATCTGCTCTCTAATTCTCTCAAACGCATCTCGGTTTTCATAAGCGCGTGAAAACACAGAAGAAGACGTATTTATTAATTGACATATTTTTCAATGAAAGACACGTGCGCTATGGGAATTCATATCATTGATATCATCAGGTTTAATTTCCAATAACGACAAATACAAATATCTGCAACCGTACCAACTAATCAGAATTTGCTTTTTATATATAAAAATACAATATATAAAATATAAAATATAATAAAATAATATATATAATATAAAAAATTCGTTCTTTCTGGCCATTCCCGACAATGGCTAGGCATGGGTGGCCTAGTGGTGATAGCGCTGGCCTCTCACCACTGTGGTCCAGGTTCGAGTCCAGGCTCGGGCATGGTTAATATGGGGGATGAGTTTGTTTGGTGTGTTCTTCTCTCCTATGTCACGAGGGCTTTTATCCCGGGTTATCCGGCTTTCCTCCCTCCGCAAGATGAACATGTGAGCCGAGTTGTGTGCAAAATATTTAACGTAGAGATAGAGAGTGTTAGTGTGAGTCTCAAGATACGTGTTCAGCTAAAAGATTGAGACGTTAAAAAAGTGATTTAAAATGGAAATTGATCAATGGCTTGGTTCAGCAGACCTTGATTTTGGTGAATATAAAAGCGTAAAATAACGATTCTGCAAAGCAGGTTATTTTCTTTACTTTTTTGGCGAATATTTTGAATCTGCAAAAAAGGCTAATTTCTTTATTTTTATTATATTTTCAGGAAGTGTCGGTGGCATTGTGGGTCTGTTCTTGGGCTGCAGTGTTCTTACGTTGTTTGAATTCATCGACTTAATTGTTGTTTACTTGTATAGTGGCCGTGGTAACAATAAGTATTCAGTGAATGAAAAAGATGTAAAACACAACGATGCTGATAATGAAATGACTTAACGTGATCGGAGGCCGTTATCACACTACAGGACGGACAAATCGTCCGTAAATTTGCTCGTCTATATATACCATACAATATGAGTGGCCGGTGTGTATAAGATATACAGATCGGACACGAATATTGTATAGTACTTATAAAACTCCAACATTAGTTCTTTAATATTTTACTAAAATTGTCAAGATAAAAGTAAATCTGGCCGAGAAAATTCAAGTTAAAACTTATGCAAATCCGGACGAATCTGTATCGGATATACAACCTCCGTCACGGACGCGAATTCTTTTGTCAATTGCTCATTAATTATTCATGAATTTTATAAATGAATTTATCAAATTCAGAAGACGTTTTCGTCTCAAATTTTGTTCTTAATGATTTTACACCAGTCAAAACTTTTTTTTCTGTACAGATCATTTGTTTGTCTTCTAGTGGTTATAGGAAAAGAAGTTCTCAGCGAAGAGCATTCATTAAACGTGTTTCTTAAGGTTTGATTTACAGGGAGACGCGCATAATGTAATTGCATACTTCTTTGTACTGGAATGCTTGTTTCTATACGAACCAAAGATACCAGAGGTTATTTGCTATCATGTTTTGGCGTTTGTAAATCTGAAGGTTTGTAGGCAACAAGAATATTTGATTATTAACGGACAATAAATACTAATTTTATACTACTTCAGGAAACCCTCTAGTTTCCAGGGTAAACACTTATGTGCATGTTCCCGCAAAAGCCAATGCTTATAAGTATGCAAATATTTTAAAATGGAAACGTGGTTTTACTTCCACAATCAAGGACAAACCAATTTTACTGTGTGTATATAACCTTGTGCTTGGTTTTCCAATGGCTGTTGAGCACTCATTTCTAGCAAAAACAACAACAACGACCTTTACAAAAACAGCAACTGTAACAGAAACAACAACATCACTCCACAGTAGCAAAAACAACAACGACCTCTAGAACAACAGCAACTCTAACAGAAACACAACAATACTCCACAGTAGCAAAAACATTAACAACGACCTTTATAACAACAACACTAATCTAGCAGCAGCAACAACAACAACAACAACAACACTCCACAGTAGCAAAATTAACGACCTTTACAACGACAACTAACAGAAACAACAACAACACTTCACAGTAGCAAAAACAACAGCAACGACCTTTACAACAACAACAACAACTCTAACAGAAACAACAACAACACTCCAAAGTAGCAAAAACAACAACGACCTTTACAACAACAACAACTGTAACAGAAACAACAAAAACAGTACACAGCAGCAAAAACAACAACGACCTTTACAACAACAACAACTGCAACAGAAACAACAAAAACACTACACAGCAGCAAAAAAATAAAAAAAACGACCTTTACAACAACAGCTTTAACAGCAGCAACAAAACTACAACAACAGTAACAACAACAAGAACAACAAAAAGAACAACGACGGCAACACCAACAATAATTTAACATCCTAGTCATCAACATCAGCAAAACATTGAATGATAGTAATGATAATAACGTATCTATTAACTTCTAAAGCGCCAATATCAATTTACATTTCAATTTCACCATATTTTAAATATAAAATACTCCAGTTTCGAGTCGCTGTACTATTTGACAAAAGGCGCATTTGCAAAGGGATGACCTCGATTCGCAACAAATTTGAAGTGCATTCTATTGTTAAGCGATTACATTTTTTCGTGCTTGACATTTGTGAGTATTTTATAACAACAAAACAAGGCCTAATGCGCTTTTTGTCAAATAGTACAGCGGTGCTCCGAAACTGGAGTTCTGGTGTGTATTTAGTATATATTCGACCTAGCTAGATGATTGCAAAATATATCAACAGGGTACTGTTTTATAGAAGTTACTAGAAGCTCAGGACAAAATATCTAAAATCTTGTCTGAACGGGCACTTCATGGCACTGCAAAATTATCAAATATTTCAATTATTTATCAAATAAACACATTCTTTTCATTATAATTATTATTATTATTATAATTGATTATAATAGGGGGACAAGAACCCCATTTTATAAAGACAATGACTTTTTAACTGACTTCAATCTCAACACTAATGTATCTGGGATTTTTCTTTAAATTTTAGATTTTATTGTAAATAGGAATCGTTTTTTCTTTTCATTTTATATAGGACATTTTAATAGGACATTGTAATTTTAGAATCATTTTTATTATCGTTTTCTTATTTAAATGGGATATTGTTATTGTTATCATTATCATTATTGTATTATTATTGTAATTATTGTGAAATAAAGTTATTATTATTATTAATTGATTATAATTATTCATTATACTTATTGTACATTATCATAATTAAAAGGAAATAAATAAAAATTGTTGATTTGGGAAGACTGAATATTGAATAGTGCAATTCAAGGCTGAAATGCATTGTACGTGTTAGATGTAATTGTTCTGCGTCTTTTTTGCGTAATGTTTTTATGTGATATTGTTGGAGATTGAAAAATCTTCCTTACCACGCCTTTTTAAGAGGACTTTATGTATCATTTAGTAACATTTTTGACGAGCATACCCGATAGTTTAACCCAGCACATATCACCACCCCCTCCACCTCCCACCCGGGGATACAAAGCTCAAGTCCGAGTTCAAGAAGGACAGTTACGGCATACAGGATAGGGACTTGCTGGTATCTTACAATTGTGAGTCAAGATCTGTTTCTTTAATATCAAAATTTGATATAATATCTTGATCTGCGTTTGTATTTCCCCCCGAATGGTGGGTTGAGTTTTCGTTGTCTTCATTACGACCAAGGCGACCAAAGAAAAAGACTAAAGCCAAATCGATAAATTCGAATACCGTCAGAATACTACAGCCCAAGAATAAACCAAGATAGCCACCAACATCAGCTGAAACAAACAAAAGTATTGAAAGCTTTTACAATGTTTAATACAACTAATTCCTCTTTTTTTACTCGTTTCGAATTCAACTATATTAGTCTGAACACAGTCATATCCAATATGTATTGAAAAACAATGACTATCAAACAATGGGCATTAAGAGGAAAATAACTGAAAATCTACAACTGGAAAAAACAAGGAACAAATCAAGCGACTATCAGTGCTTGGAGTAATTAAGGAGAATACCACGTTTAGAAGGGAATGCACTGCGTTTAGGAAGGGATGGACCACATGCAGAAAGGGATGCACAATTTTCATTAGGGTATCGGATGCACCACATTTGGATGGGATCACCACATTCAAAAGGGGGAAGCACCACGTTCAGGAGTGGGTGCACTACGTTCAGAAAGTGATGAATTACCTTAGGGAGGGGATGTACCGCATTTACCAGGAGATTTACCACGTTAAGAAGTGGATGCACCACGTTTGGGAGGGGATGCACCACAATTAGATAAGGATGCATCACATTCAAGAAGGAATGATCTACGTTCAGGAGGAGATGCAACACGCTAAAGAGAGGATGCAAAACATTTAGGAAATGATGCACCGCATTCAAGAAGGAATGCACTACGTTCAGGAGAGGATGAACCACTTTTAGTAGGCGATGCACTTCACTCATTCAGGAGGGCATGCACTAACAAACCCTATTCCATATAATTCGCATGTGATCCTTATTTATGTATTTGATGCACTTACATCCAAAATCGTTGATGTTATAGGATGGCCTTTCAGCTGTTATGTATTTGTTAAGATCTTCATAATGGACACTTAAATGCAGCCAGCTTTCCCTGAAAATCAACAGATGTACTGTACTGTCTTACCATTATACAACTGTATCATAACCTTATTGGTGCAAGAATAACATGTTTACCCTTTGGGCTGTCTCTCTTTCATTTTCACAGGTGACACACATTCTCGGAAATGGTATAGCAGACGAAATTACTGAGAACTTCAGAATTGAAATTAGGAAGCGGACCCATATGCATATTTGGCTAAATAAATATATGTTCCTTGAAATTACCTGAATTTTCCAAGTTCTCTAGATAAAATTTCTTTAACAATTTTGATCTGGGATTCATCTTTGATGTTTTTAAGCACATTGTCTTCATAGTCTGACCAAAATGTTCGAGAAGGAAAGTTAACCATGTTTATCTGTGTAATTTTGTATTTTATCTTCTCACAAGGCTTTGGACAATTACATTCCAGAGGGTCAAAATTGATGCTGTATCCTGTATAGAACAATGAACATTGTACAGTTGCTATTTTTATTTATTTATTTATACTAGGTGCTTCCAGGTGATTTCGCGCGCGCACTTTCGGTTAGTATAAGCCAATTAGAAGCATTTCTGTCGCATCGCCAACAGTTCCAAGATGGCGACGTTCGAGAGAGTTGTTTCCCGTGTTAACCCACGATAAATACGTCCTTAAAATAACTTTATATTAAAATGTTCTATGTTACTTGGACAATAAAAGTTCACTTATCAGGGATAAAAAAGAATAAAAACAAAACGCAAATGTCTAAAAGTAAGCGAAATTGTTTTTGTCTCGAGGCGCCATTTTGGAACTATTCGTTTTGACAAACAATCCTTTGCGCGCTTCGAAGTTACTATGCGCATTTTAAAACTCAATGCGCTTACAAAATAGGATCAGTGTTAAAATATTTACAGAAGAGAAATGTTTTGAGTTCACTTTGAAAATTAGTTGCAGTGAGATATGTGGAATATTACCATCAATAATATATCTTCCCCTACTCACCTGAAGTTGAAAATCCATCTGCTAAAGCATCCACTGGATTGCTTCCAGCTGTAGACCTGACCATAACATTACTATACAATCCACAAACTTTCATTTCATTTGGCTTACAGTATGTTGTACCGTTAAATTCTGCAAAAATCAAAAAAAATTGATTAGGGACGGACCATTTGATATTTGATGATCGAGGGGGAGGGGGCATTCTAATTTTGCTCGATATTTGTTTTTCGCCCTCAAGTATTGCACGAAATACGATCACTCTAACGATATTTTTTTAGAGTTGTACGATATTTTTTTCAGTACCAAGAGGATATGTTTTGGGAGTATTTCACCAATCCTACCCCTCAAATATTAAACGTTCTGTCACTTAGTATTATATTTTGTGAGCTACTCTTTTAAATCGTCCATCCTCTTTTCTGTCTGTAACCGAAAACAAAGTCAGACATGTTCGTAAAAAAGGATGCTTTGCTCGACTCGCTAAATGTGACATTGAGATAACAGATCTAGAAATTGGGTTGACAATTTTGTCGGATTGACAAAAAAACGTTGCTCTAACTTCCCTTACAGTATGTTGCCCAGTTTTGTGACACTTCAGTTTGTAAATACTATATCTTCTCTACGAAGAAAAATAACTCTGTGAAATTGTGTCATACAATATTTTTGCAAATATCATAATTGCTGAGCAATTTTAATTGCTAAATAAAAAAATTAAAAAAAAAAAGCTAAGGTCGTAGAATGAAGTTACATTCTCTAGCTATCGTCAGTATAAATCTTGACTTTGTTCTTTGAGAATATGTGATGCAAATTCCTCTTTTTTGAACCCTGTTCAGTTTACTGCACTATAAAAGTCATACATTTTAGCCAGGAAACCTCTACTGTTCTGTCACCAATCGCTTCTCTTTGAAGAATCCGTGCATGTAAAAGCCTGTCAAAACATGCATACTGAAGGTAAATGTTCAATGCTTTCTCTGCAGTCTTTTTTTTTGAAAAATCAAATAGCCGTAGCTTAAAATGAGTTTACATTTTTGATGGCACGACTCTCACTGGTACTGTCACAAAACTGGGCAACATACTGTATATTCAATTATAACCTACATCCATAGAAAACAGGTTTATGCGGTCAATCAATTCTTCATTCTTATATTAAAAGTATATAATTTATCCAGAAGATTAAAAAGATCATCTTCCAGTGACCAATCGTAGATTTTACCTGGTAGGTCTGGCATTCCCAGCAATTTACATCCACATTGTTTCATTATTTTACGTGTTTGACATTCAAGTAGACACGTACTTCTTGTGTAAATACTCGACGTCTCAAGTTTTCTGCTACCACAAGATGACTTGTAAGGTGGTGTAAGACTCAGCAGCTTAATTAAAACAAGAAAGAAAAGATCTACGTTCACTACCGGTACAGGAAAGACCCAGGAAAGACCCAGGAAAGAATCCACTTTTAGTTTTAATTCAAAAAATCTTCAATGCGCGCTAACAGTCTATTAAATACGAGAAAATTATATACAATGATATATATAATAAATACTTTTTAGGAATTTCTATAGCCTTTTTTTATTTGAAATATATATATTTCTTGTGCTATTGTTAATTCTATGATCTTTGCTAATGTGATAACAACAATTGCAATATAGTAAGACAGAAATGTTTGGTTGCAATTTCATTATCAGCATTGTTTCAATTTTCCAGGGAGTTTTTTTATTTTATATTTCGATTCTTACTTTTATTTTCTGGAATTTAATATTGACCATGTAACCTGGCATGACATCGATCCCGTCATCCTCTACCATAGGTTTCTCATTTTGATCGTGGATCACTAATCGTATTCCAGCACTCGAGTAACTTGAGATCCCATAGTACTGAGGGCTTTCAACATTCACAAGAATCACAAGGCCACGGTTTCTTTTATTAGAATTTGATGAAAGAAAGCTGTGTCCATTTTGTCCAGAATTGAATGTATGACAGAGACCATGCTGAAATGACAATATAAACAAGAAAGGATATCACGAGATTATCATTAGGGACTGTGCAATAATTATTGGAGAATGAGTTGAACATATTGATGTTTACAAAGCAAAAAAAAGACTCCCCCTTTCAAAACAAAATTCAGATGGTCCACTCACCTTACTGGTCTGTTCAAAATTATGTAAAAAAAAGCCCAATCGCTTCACTTATTTATCTTTCAATTGACAGCTGTGTTTTCTCACTAAAAGGCTTTGAAATTGAAGAAGTTGCTATCAGCGCATCTTTAAACAGGCTAACGATATTATTGTGCAGATTATTGTGCAGATTTACAGACCTATATCTATTTTCTCAAAATACTTGAATGAATGTTCAAATATCTATTTTTAGTATTATATTTCCCACCATTAATTTTATCGAATAAGAGTTTTCTTATTTATACATTTGATTATAAAATTCAAAAGTTTACTTTATACATACTTAAGAAATAAAATATAAAACGACGACGTTTCGATGCTCCCAGAACATCATTATCAAGTCAAAAAATAAATGCTAGAAAATGTGAATATATAATAATAACGAAACAATGAAAGTTAACTAAACAAAAATTAAATGTCCATTAATTTTCCTTTAAAAATTATATACTTTAAACTGACTTAACTGCTAAACTAAACCCTGATCAAAAGGACCAACATTGTTGATGCAGTTTGTTGCAAACGAGAATTAAATAAATGATCCAACATCATCCAACAGGGTTTTAATTTAAACGGGCCCGACAGTCTTGGTCCAACTTAGAGTGAGGGGGACATTGTGAGTTTTCGTTTTTTTCACCATCCATACGTACCAAAAAAATACAAAAAACAAAAAACGGTAATATCGCATACCGCAGGAATTCTAAATCCCGCATTACCGCTTGATTTTGCTTATTTCACCGAAATACCGCTTAAAAAAAGAATAAATATCGCATACCGCAGGAATTCTAAATCCCGCATTACCGCAAAAATGTATTCCTTTTACCGAATATCGCATTAAAAAATGGCCAATACCGCAATACCGCAAACCCCAATGTCCCCCTCTAGAGTCAAAAGGGGAACGTAGATTCACGATAGAGTGATTTTCCGTCGTCTGGAAAAAATGTGGCCTTCACGCATTCAATAGCATGAAAAGGAATTTGATTTTAGAATATGATGATCAAAGAATTTGTGATAACAGGTTATAAAATTCACTGCAGTTTCTTGTGTTTTAATCTTTATAGAATAAATGATTGTTATGATCAAATTAATTCATTGTATGCATGACACACATAATCTTCTTCTCTTTGTATCTATTACGCAACTATTACGCACTACTACAAACTAGTTAGTCATTTTCCTTTCACAGACAACGGAAATCACTCTAATATATTTACAAAACTAGTCAATAATAACGGAAGATCTATTATGTTATGATGGTGATCGTTGCGATGAACTAAACAACTGGAGCAATTGATTAATAAAAAAGTAAATTTTTTCTATCAGTGTTTTTTTAAGTACTTTGACAATTTTCTTTAATCTTCAGCTTGACATGATGTCGGACGAGCATCGAAACTTCGCTCTAACTTCCCATTTATTTTGTTATAATAACGTTTTGAATAAGAAACGTCTATGGCTGCCCAACTGTAGCAATATTTAATCCTATTAATATAGGTTTGATTTAAACCTTATATTTGTGAATTTAAACCTTAATTTGTTTGAATTTAAACGTTTTGATTTGAATTTAAACCAATCATATATGTAAATTTAAACTTTTTGATTTATATTTAAACCTTATATTTGTGAATTTGTTTGAATTTAAACTTTTTGATTTACATTTAAACTTTTTTGATTTACATTTAAAGACCGATGATATTTGTGAAGTATAATGATTTTTGAATTTTTTTATTTGAATTTAAACTTTTGATTGTATTTAAACTTTCGCGAAATATATTTAATCTTACTGGGGCGAGCCGCTCGGCCAGTGATGCCTCGTTATCAAGTCAAGTTTGCCGCCATTTTTACCTGCTGCCATCTTGGAAGTTTGTGTTTGTTTGTGAAGAGGTGATTTAATATTGATATGGATGAGCAAGTGAAGAATAAAGTTTCTAGGCTTCTTGGTGAGGCTTCGAAATTACTTTCAACAAAAAGTGAAACTGAAGTGGCCAAACCATCTCATCCCGGGACTAGTTCTTCGTCAACAATTCAAGATACTCTGAGACGTGCAAGTGCCATGCTACGCGAAAGTTCGTCTTCTGGCTTGTGCAGAAGACTTAAAGGCCCTGAAAGATTGCGAGCAACAACTTCTAAGCAAGCCAAGGAAAAGCACAAGAAAACCGAGAAAAAAGTCCTTGAGTTCGCTTTACTACGGTGTTTTGATGAAGAAGATGACGAGTCTCATCATTTGAAATGGGACTCCGTCATAGCTTCAGGTATGTTGCTGCTAACGGAGGATGACGACGAAAGAGAAATCAGAAGAAAAATCGTGGAGTCGCTACAGGAAAAGTATCCACTACTTGGGGAAAACAACTTCGATTTTGTAAAGGTATGTAAATGATATATACTAAAATGATATTAAAGTTAACCTTAATTTTTAATAAAAACTTTATTTTATAATGCACATATTAATTGTGAATTGAATGAATGGATATCCCGCAAGGATCTAAAAGATAACAATAATAACCTAAAATAATAAACATTTATTGGATGAGGGTATTTGTGATATCTGATTACACCTGCCGAGAAAATAAGAAATACTTTCAAACAAATGTCAATTGCAAGAGAAAATTGAGAAATCATCATGTATGAATAATAACAACAATAACAACAATTGTATTTTGCCCTCAACTGGGCCAAGTGGATAAAAGATACACTTTTAAAGCAAGATAGGACACAAAAGTGCAAATACTAACAAAAGAAAAAAAATGAGACAAAGGCAGCGACAAGAAGTATTATAGTTGTTTATAATGTCTAAGTATATTATTATTATATATATTAAGTAACGATCCGCGTAAGAACGATAGCAGGAACGGCAAGGAATTTGCAAAGGTGATAATTGTAGTATTGTTTAAACTGGTTCTCTGATTGGTTGAAAAATGAAAAATTGCCATAATTTTGTGGATAATCAAATCAACTTATTTCTTATTTATGCAATAATTTCCTTATACAAATAGTTCAACTGAAGTTTAATTATAGAGAAATTCTATGTGGCGAACACTGCAAATTGTCTACCTTTCCTTTCTTTTGTCTCTGACTCCTCTGATTGGTTTAAAACTTTTAACTCCATATAAAACTTGATTTAAAAAAACCCATAAACACAAATTGTTCTTCCAAAACTTGCTGTGTATATGTCAATACATCCCATTAGAAAAAATACCACAATTTGGATGTGGAGAAAGTGAAATGCAGCAGAACAAAAGGAAGTGCTATTGTTTTAATCAGGATCATTACTTCAATTCATATATATAAACATAAGACTTGTTCACAGATATGCTGAAAGTTTTTGTTGTGATATTTGGACTATATGATTGCTTTTACTCTGATAACATTCTTTCTCTCATTCTTACAGGTACGGCACAAGAAAATTACTGACCTTCAGATGGGGCCGGCAACTGAGTACAACTTTCCTGTAATTAAAAAAATTGCAGGACAAGGATTGTTGTATTTGAAAGTTAAAGATGTCTACCGTTTTGTTTACGATCCAGATGATGAAGACGAAGAAGAGTTAGCAAAATCAGTATTTGAGATTGAGGAGTCAAGAAAACCACAAAAGGTAACCACAGAGGATGACAAAGAGGAAGAAGAAGTTCAAGAAGTCCCTCCCCCAAAGAAACATAAACCCGATGATCAACCTGCTGGAGACGAAGTCCCTGAGAAAGAGCCAAAACCATGGGATCCCCTTGTAAATGCCATCTTTGGACAAGGACTGGCTGACCCTGTAGAGATCCTCAGGTTTCTGCAAAAAGAGCTGGTTAAAGGAAGGGTGATTGATGCAGTGAGTGAATCAGATGCACATGATGGGGCGACAAATTCCATTTGTGTCGATAGACACAACATTTTAGCAACCACCTTTTCAGAGTTGGCATCAGTTGAATGTTTCAGCTTAACGTTCGAGGTAGATTTTATGGGCGAGCAAGCAAGGGATTTAGGGGGCCCAAGAAAAGAATGGGTACGCCTAATGAACAATGCCATAAAAGAGAAGTATTTTGATAACGGCCTCCGAGTGCATTTGGCAGATGACTACTATTATGTTGGCGCAATGATTGCAATTGCCTTGCTACAAAATGGGCAACTACCAACATACATGCCATCAGATGTCATTGAGCAACTAGCTACACCATCAAGTAATGAGTGTATTGCTAATATCCAACGGGGGTTAAACACATGTGGTTTGTCTCACATTATCCAGTGTTTCCCAGTTATGCTCCATCTGCTGCGCCCAAGTAAGAAGCAGCTTACACCAAAGATCCTGCTACACCTACTAGTCCCAGAGTTTTCTGAAGAAGGTTCCACTGCTGTTGTACAGGAAAAGGCAGTGTACGCCTTGTTTATTAAGTATGTAAGAGAAACTGGAAGTGGTCGTAGAGCACCAGTTACTCTGGAGTCGATTCTGATATTCGTGACAGGGGCCTCAGAAGAACCAGTGCTTGGATTTCGTATACCCCCAAGTATTAGGTTTTCAAAGGTAAGAAAATCAAAATAACTCTAATTGAGCTAAAACTTAGAAAGACTCGGATGCTTTCGGAAAGGTAGTAGGCACATGCGCTTTATAAGCGCCTTTTTAGTGTTTTACAACAATACATGTCATATTAATTTTATTGTTAAATTCATTATTTCATTGTTTGTTTTATTTACAGGATGAAGGAGCAGAGGAATCACTATACCAATACATACCTACAGCACACACCTGCACAAATGTTCTTCAGTTGCCTATTGGATCACTACAGTCAAAACTGCCAAGCATGACAAGTCTTTTTGAGGTTTATGACATGGCCTTTGCCAACACACATTTTGGTACTATATAATGAAAATCTGATTTCATTCCACTATAGGCAAATTAATTAAGCCATTCTAAGACTTTAACATTGAGTTCATGTTCAGTTTGATATAGGTTTTCTAGTTGTTGATCTTGCAAACAAATAATAAGTTTGTTTGTAAGTAACATTTAAAATTGATCTGTAAATCATTTTGTATACAATCATTCATTGTCATTTCAATTACACCTAATTGCAATGATGAAATTTACAATTATAGAAATAATTAAATAATTTTTGCAATTGGGTGTATACATAGAAGATAATAGTAATTCCCAGATGATCTCACAAATCTTATGAAATAGTGTTAAAGTATATATATGATTTTAAAACTATTATATATTATATATTCATTTATTATATCAATACATGGAAGATAAAAAAGAGTAATATATAACTGATTGCACATACTCTAGAGATTTTGATTTGATACTCTAGAGATTACTTGATTTGATTTTTATCAAAGATTTTAGTAACATGAAAGTTATATTCACAATTTGATTTAGGTATTCTAGTTGTTGTTATTTCAAACAATGTGTTGTACGTTTTGGTAAATACTACATGTAGCTTTACTCATACATTCTTTGCACACTGGTTGATTAAACATATTTGTTACAGTACAGTGTCCTAGAAATAGATATCACTCCTACGAGGACAAGATGCACATGATAAAAGCATGACAAAAGGACATGTGATGAGTTTGACTACATAGCAAAACCTAATGTTGGAGGAAAAAAGTATCTATGTATTGATAAATAGCTTTTCTCTCCAATGTTTATATTTTAAGGTAGTGCTACATGAGCAAAAATGGTTCATTTCATCCCTAAGAGTGGAAAATCCAATTGAAGGAAGAAAAAAACGTTCAACACTTATTTTAAAAATGATATCAAAGATGAAAATGAACAATGTTGTCTCCCATTTAATCAATAAAAAATTTATACCACCATCAGCTCAGGAAAACTTGACTTAAAATTTGGCCAAGAAATTGTCTAGGGAAAGGATTAAATAAAACAGCAATAGACTCTTATTACTCGGGATTCCTGTGGAATCCGAGTATAGGTTTCGCCTTTATGTTTCGTCTTCATCGCCAAAATGCCACGGGTTAACTATTAAAACTTTTATGGAGTCAATTTGCCATGGATTAATGTATATTTGGCTTCGATTACCCTCCCCAAGAACAACTTATGATATCAGTGATAAACAATCATTGGTAGGTTCTAAATCATAAAACAGAAGCTGAGACTGACATGAAAAGGTACGTGGGAAATTGTATGACTAGACACTATGATTCATTCATTACTACCATTCTTGCAGTCGGTCAAGTTGTAGACGGAAATTACACAAGTGAGATTCTGAGTGTGATTCTAGTTATCCTACTGAAATAAAGTGATATTATTTTTTATTAGTAATGCATTTAATTGCCATATTTCCCATGTAACCTTTCAGTTTCAGCATCCATTTTCCATTATTTTGAAAGACCTTCAAAGATATGTTTGTATTGATGTCTGAGAAATCAAATATTCCCATAATCTTCTAGTTTGTGGACTATTAGCTGTAGAACGTGACAGTAAATATCAATTCCAGCTTGGCAAGATGGATTATCAACTGTTACTTGACTTAGTACATAGTTTGTTATTTCATGACTGTTGGGTATTTCAGTTGGTTGCACAACAACACCATGGTCATCATCTGGCTGTGGACGTGGACCATCTGGGTCTTCACCATAAAACTGGTCAACAACCGAATCATCCCAACCATTATTTGCATTTAATGGATGGTTATCATCTAGAATCCCATTAACCCATATTTGATCAGGAGTCCAGTTATGTTCTGTTGATAATCTGTGATTGTTAAACATGGCAACAAAATCATCTAGGGCTTGGTTGATTCTTCTTGTAAAAACTAAGTGTAAAGCAAACAAGTGAATGGGGTTTTCAATGTTTAAAATTCCACTCATCTCCATTGCATAAAAGGTGTAATAAAAAAAGTGACATACACATCTAAATACATCTCGCCATAGTCTCTCTATGCGTTGATTCCTTGTAGATGACCCAGCGATAAAACTATTCCGACCTTCTCCCCAATGGGAAACCATTTCGTCACAGATTGAAACATTTTCAACTCCATAATCGACTCTGATGCGTGAAGGCCATATGCCGCTGTTGCTTGCAATGGCTTCTTTGAAAAGGTTTAACACTGTCTCAGCTAGGTTATTTGTACTGCACTGCAAAAACATCACCTTCCTTGACTTGCCATCACAACCACCATGAATTACAAATTTCCATCTGATGAGGGAGTGATGACCATCTATGTGCCACAATGAGTTTGGCCATGGTACAAAGTATGTCCTCCTTGAAACAACAGTACCCCACCTTAACACAGTATTATGGGGGTCCACTCTATTTAAGGCAGATCTAATTCTACTTCTCTGTACATGTAAACCAAGTGATCGAAAATATCCAGACATAAATGGTTCACCTGTTGTGGAACCATGGCGTGAAATGTACTCTTTTATGATATCATCAATACCATCATCAGAAATATTGGAAAATTTCTGAAGAGTAGTCAAGCTGTACTCCTCCACCCTACGCATGATGGTCCATCGTGATACTCCAAACATTCTCGAGATCTTACTCCATGAGAGATTTAGACCACGTAGCTCTACCAAGACTTCTTTGGGGATATAATAACAGGGCTTCCCTGGTCCTCCACTAGATACAATGGACACCTCTAGCTTACTTAAAATACTTTTCGTAGACTCTTCATAGCAGTTATTGTACATCTTCATAAATTCCTTTTCAATGTCAGAGTAAGCTTGCTCCAACTCTCTCCATCTTTTCAAATCATCAGAATCTAAATCGGGAACATGACATATTTCATGCAGAAATTCCACTGTCTTTCCGACCAAATCGACATGAGTTAATAGATCACTTAGAAAAGACTCATCCTTTTGTTCATGGTGATTGGACAATAACATAGAGCGCTCTAATACAGACCTCAAAAATTGTTCAACATCACTTTCTGACATATTAAAATGGTCGTGGCTAGATGGGATCCTTTTTAAAATACGTTCAATAAACAAACTTCCAAGATGGCGGCAAACTTGACTTGATAACGAGGCATCACTGGCCGAGCGGCTCGCCCCAGTAAGATTAAATATATTTCGCGAAAGTTTAAATACAATCAAAAGTTTAAATTCAAATAAAAAAATTCAAAAATCATTATACTTCACAAATATCATCGGTCTTTAAATGTAAATCAAAAAAGTTTAAATGTAAATCAAAAAGTTTAAATTCAAACAAATTCACAAATATAAGGTTTAAATATAAATCAAAAAGTTTAAATTTACATATATGATTGGTTTAAATTCAAATCAAAACGTTTAAATTCAAACAAATTAAGGTTTAAATTCACAAATATAAGGTTTAAATCAAACCTATATTAATAGGATTAAATATTGCTACAGTTGGGCAGCCATAAACGTCCGGATTTTTTCGGACTTTTTTTTACCAGTGCAGTGTTCTACAAACTGAGCTATGAAGCCACCTCAGTTGGTAAGAAGGTCATTTGTTGAGTTCATTAGGTCACATTGTACAATGTATATATTAATTTGTACGTCGCCGTATCGAGCGCTAACAAGGGTCTGTTTACGCAGGATGGTAAACAAAAAGCGATTAATAATTTGGCACGAGGAGATCTGAAATTTATCAGGATTCGAGTGTTCAACACGATATCACACAAGTGAGCGCAGCTGTTTATTACACAACATACTGCAGTGTTTTAAATAAAGAAATAAGTTTAAAATATTGGTGACATAGAAACGTGTGATGAATAGAAATATCACCACCAGAAACATATATGATCCTTGTGTGGATCTCTATAACACACAGTATATAGGCCGTCGCTCGTTCGAATACCGTTGAAATCGAGGAATGTCAGTTTCTGGCGCTTTTCTAGTGGATTCGCTTTCAAATATTGAAAAACTTTAAATTTGCTCATTTTAACCACGACGACCATCACCATAAGTCGATTTAATAACTGCAGTACAGATAGATATACAGTTATTTCATAAGAAGTTGGCAAAGGTTATGTTAGTCGTGCAAGTTGTATACCAAGCCCGGAATGCACCTGGTCACAACAATATGGTATCATTTTTGAGAGCAAAATGTAGGCACATAAAATTATGTTTTTAAAACAATTTTTATCAATTATATTATTTAACCACATAATTAAGCCTAGCTATCAAACTCAAAAAAAGCTAGAATATCGCATAGTATTTTCCGTAAGACTATCACTTTTACTTATATTCATTAAAATACTTATTATTACTATTACTATTATTCTTATTTAATTCAAGCAGCAAAAGGTCACAACAATATAGTATATTTCCAAACTTTGTCTGCAGGGTTTTCCAGCATATTTTATTCTGTGCTGATATTATTTACATATGAATATAACATATTTGAAGCTTGGTAACATGCAGCATGTAACAAAACCTTCACCAACCTTTTTTGAAATTACTTTATATGGAAGGTTTAGTTCTACGCAAATGTCACCGCACTTAGGCTTCTATGAGTTATCTCTACCTAATCAACACAGGCTGGCTCTTATTATTCTGTGCTCATTAAACTGTCATTGTAATGAAATGTATATTAAGGCATGTATGTATAGATAACTAATGATAAATTTACAATTTACTCATTTATGGTGTGAAAATATGCAAATTAAAAAAATATATTGAAAACTTCTAATTAAGGGTATACAGGGTCAAAATTTTTCTCAAGATGCACGAAAAAAAAACACCACACGGAATAGAATAAAAGAATATAAAAATGTATGGAAAATTGAGTTCGTGAAAATTTTTGCACAATTGATAATGAAAAGTAAAGTGAAGTGAAGCAAAAAGCTATATATATATAGTATATGAAGTTGTTGATATTTATTTGAATAATTTATCATTCTACTAGATGTGTTATCGGTCGTCTTCATCTTTCAGGATCAGTTTATGATCACAGACGTTTTGCAATCAATAATTACGAAATTTGGAATGATAAATCCAGCATTGCTCGTTTTCTAAAAATTGTCTGTGTTTGTTCTTTTTCTTTTGTCAGATATTAACGTCAGTTATTTACGCTGTCAAAAAATTTATACTTTATAGGGTTAGTGGTTAAGTGGAAAGACCATCTAACCAACAAAGACCTATACGGATCTATACCTCCAATATCTATAACCATCAGGGAGAGAAGACTGCAGTTTGCAGGCCACTGTTGGCGCAGCAAAGAAGAATTGGCCAGCGATCTCTTACTATGGCAGCCCAAACACGGCACCACCTCTGTTGGTCGTCCCGCACGTACCTACATCGATCAATTACGGGACGACTCGAGCTGCCTACCAGAAGAACTGCCCGCGTCAATGCAGTATAGAAGCGGTTGGAGGGACAGGGTGTGAGAAGTCCGAGCTATCGACTGGATAATAATATAAACTAAACCGCTATGAACTTTCAAAAGCGTCCCTAATGTGTCCTATATGTCCTTTATTATAATACTTACCAGATAGGAAAAACTTGTCGTGAAGTTAAGATAGCTGACAGGCACCCCATCCCAATATGACCTCCTAAACATATCATGTGCACTATGTCCATACTTCCTCACAGCTTTTTCGATATCAAAAGAACTGTTCAGCGTTTTGTTGGCATATTCTTGGGGATGACCAAGCATTTTATAGACATTGAGCTGGTCGAGATACAGCTGTGCATCTGTCCCGAGTATTTTGGACTTCTGCATCATGTTCACATTGCATATAGTAACTGCAGGAAAAGTCAGTTTCTGTGAAGGGTTGATCTCTTTACTTATAACATGTTCGTAAGATTTGAGCTTCTTGTAACTGACTACTAACTGCATGGTTAAGAAGGAAATACCAATGAGGATAAACATCAACCAGATTAGTCGACGACAAATTGCTCTGCCATTACCAATAACATAGTGTAGACCATGAAAGGTCGAGTAGCCTGAAAACTCTTCAAGAAGGGGCCCCAAATTTTTTTTTGATTTTGAAAAAAAATTTCCTGCACTGCCCGAAGGGCCGAAAAAAAAATCCTGCAAGCCAAAATTTGCACTGAATGCCACTGAAATCTTTGCTTTTCTATAAAATAAATTGCGTGCACATGCCAGCGGGCTAAAACAAATTTCCTGCACGGACAAAATCATCCACCCCCCCCCCCCCCTCAAAAGTCAAATGGTCCACCCCTTAGAGCCCTTTAGCTCTCACCCAATCTATCTGATGGTGTTTTCCAGTTAAATTTGTAAAAGTCAGTCACTAAAACAACCGAGACTATTTCAGAACTGTTGATCCAACACGTTGGGCCCGTTTAAATACCCTGTTGGGTGAGGTTGAATAAAACAAGTGTAGCTCAGTTTGTTTTCGGAGCGAGAGGTCACGAGTTCGATCCCCAGTGGCCTTACACTTGTTTCGACTTCTTCCAATCAGTGTAGCTTTAAGTAGCTTTAAATACCCGTAAAACGGAGCATTGATAGAGAGAGAGGGAAGAGAGCACGCCGTCGGCTTCCTGGGAGACCAGCTTACTTCAAGCTAAAGGAACTACCGACGCTAAATAATAGTACTTTTCCTTTTACTATCCAACATTTATTTTGCTCCCATGTTCAACAAACAGCATCGCAACAATGTTGGGCCGTTTGAGTTAGTTAAGTTGAAAGAGCATAAATTTTAAAGGAAAATTTATGTTGGGAATTATAATACTAAAAATGGAGTTGTTTAGCATTCTTTAACAATTTAATTTTGAGAGTCTGTAATCTGCATAATAATGCCATCCTTGTTTAAAGCCTTTTAGTGAGAAAATACATCTGTCGATTGCATGAGAGATAAATAATTGAAGCGAATGTTTTTTACATAATTTTGAACAGACCAGAAGGGCGAGGGGACCATCTGAATTTTGTTTTGAAAGGGGGAGTCTTTTTCTTGCTTTGTAAACATCAATATGTTCAACCCATTCTCCAATAATTATTGCACAGTCCCTAATGATAATCTCGTGATATCCTTTCTTGTTTATATTGTCATTTCAGCATGGTCTCTGTCATACATCCAATTCTGGACAAAATGGACACAACCTACTTTCATCTAATTCTAATAAAAGAAACCATGGCCTTGTGATTCTTGTGTCAGTACTATGGGATCTCAAGTTACTCGAGTGCTGGAATACGATTAGTGATACACGATCAAAATGAGAAACTTTTGAAGATTTTTGTGAATCAAAAAGGGGATTCAGCCCTGCACCACCTTGTACATTCCTGTATTTCTTTTTCTACTTAACGTATTTATTAATTTTCTCTCTTGTTTTTATCAAGTTGCTTAGTCTTGTGTAACAGTGCTATATTCCAGTGTACAAGTTATCCTTAGTTGTCTTGACAACCTTAGTCCAAATTACTGTGTCAACAGTGATTTCTAATGTTTGTTCAATAGCTTATTGGTAAAAGTACAAAACAAATACAGGATACCAAGAACATGATATTTCATTAGTTGAGAAACTAATGGGATCCTGCATGCGCACTAGTACTCTTTCTAAAGGACACGTATTATTTATCTAATATAATGAGCATAACATTTACGATATTACAATGAGCTTTAACTTTATAGTTTTACGAAACTACATCTAGAAAATATCATAAATGTTATCTTACAACATCAACGAATCACTATAGCGAATAATACAACGAACTATAATAAGGAACTTATATAACTTCAGTTTTCATACTTAAAAGTCAATACGCCTAGTTGATGCAAATGTAGTCTTACTCATTCTCATTTGTAGAGCAGCTGTGAATACTAATTAAGTATAAAGACAAGCTTAGTTAGTTTTAGTCAGTAAGAGAGTCAATAAGAGACAGTAGTAGCTACAACAGTAGAAGCCCAGCTTAGAAGTACTACAACAACTTGTATCGTATTACAATCACTAATAAACAGTTTTGCCCTGATACTTGGTCTTGGAGTGCCGTTCCACCCTTTGTACTAGTCAACCCCAGGTTATACCGAAATAGCCAGTTTACATTGGTGCAGAACCCAGTTTACACTTGCACCACCTTACAAGTCAGCTTGTGGCAGCAGAAAAACGTTGGTCTCGCTTCGATGCCAAGGCCTGGCTACCTTTCAAGATGTCGCATAAAACTGCGACGGAAAATATTATATTTTACAACACTTGTATGAATTCTCGCGCGCTGATTGGTTGATTTACCGTTGTAAATAAGAGTACAGACACACTGCTTACGCCATCATGTCACACAACACTCGGAATGAGGGAAAGTTTGTCATCGACACAAAATGTTTTCATCAAAAACAAGAATGTAACTATGCTGTCATGGAGTTGTTGCCGTTTTAATTTTATGCGTTTTTTTTTCAGTCTTTTCGACAAATCTTCACTTACAATCAATTCTGTAGTCTTTTCAACAAAAACGTGCTCAAAATTACATTTTTAAGAGCAATACCATTCGTTCAGGACTGATTTGAAAAGCTTAGAATGTTGTTCAAAGGCTACTGACATATCAGGTATAGAGTACCGAAGTGATGACGTAACAATTTTTTTTTAATCTTTTCGTATTCAGACTACTTTCATCATAGAATGCTAGTCAGAATATAGCCTGCCCGAAAATTTGGGATCATTTGAGTGTGAAACGGCTAAAATTTTCTCCATACAAAGTCTCTTTATTTAGAACAGACAACGCTAAACCACATTCGATTTGCTAATTAGACGTATAATGTATTTCGGCCTTGAATTTCACTTTGTAATTTTCACAACTGATATTAATTTATTTCCTTTTAATCATGATAATGTACAAGAAGTATAATAAATAATTATAATTAATTATAATGAAAAGAGGGTGTTTATTTGATAAATAATTGAAATAAATATTTGATAATTTTGCAGTGCCATGAAGTGCCCGTTCAGACAAGATTTTAGATATTTTGTCCTGAGCTTCTAGTGACTATAAAGCAGTACCCTGTTGATATATTTTGCAATCATCTAGCTAGGTCAAATACATACTAAATACACACCGGAACTCCAGTTTCCAGTTATCTAGCACCGCTGTACTATTTGACAAAAGGCAGATTAGGCCTTGTTTTGTTGTAAAATATTCACAAATTTCAAGCAAAGCACGAAAAAATGTAATCGCTTAACAATAGAATGCACTTCAAATTTGCTGTGAATCGAGGTCATCCCTTTGCAAATGCACCTTTTGTCAAATAGTGCAGCGACGCGAAACTGGAGTATTTAATATTAATATGGTGAAAATGTAAATTGATATGGGCGCTTTAGAAGTTAATAGATATATTATTATCATTATTTATATTATTAAATGTTTTGCTGATGTTGATACTGTTATATTATTGTTAGTGAATTATTATATTTAAAATAATGTGCTAATATTTTTGCGCGTCTCCCAGTAAATCAAACCTTAACAAACACGCTTAATCAATACCGAGAACTTCTTTTTCTATAGCCGTTTGCACACTAGATGAAAAACGAATGACCTGGACAGACAAATAGTCTTATGACGGAAAGTTCGTCTGGTGTGAAATCATGACGAACACAATTTGAGACGAAAAAATTCGTCATATTTTGTTAGATTCACAGATTTAAGGACAATTTGTCCGTCCTAATGTGTAAAAACGGCCAACGATCACGTTAAGTCGTTTTATTATCAGCATCGTTGTGTTCTACTTCATTTTCATTCACTGAATACTTTTTGCTACCTCGACACAGACTATACAAGTAAACAACAATTAAGTCGATGAATTCAAACACCGTAAGAACACTGCAGCCCAAGAACAGACCCACATAGCCACCGACACTTCCTGAAAATTTGATAAATTAAAACAAAGAAATCAACGTTATCATAAAGTATCGACCAATGAAACTGAGTAAAATTATGAGTAATTATTATTATATTAAGCAGTAAAATTATGAATTATCTGAATGGCCTAAATATATTTGAATACAAAAGTTTACTATAGATTTTGGTCGATACTGCGATTTGAGCAACACGGCAAGGCTATGCGCTCTTGATTAGCGTACGTTAGCATATGACATTATACTTGATTACTGAGAAGCACCTATGCCTACTCGGGCGTTGAGGGGTTGGAGAGGGGGAGTATTTGTAGTTACTGAAAAGCCCATACTTGGGGATTGCGGGGTCGGGATGGAGGAAGAGGTTTGTTAATTGTTACTGAAATACTTCTACTAGGAGGGAACTAGGGGTGTGCTAACGGTTACTTAAAAGCCCCTACTTGGGGTTGTGGTGGGTGTTAATAGTTACTGAAAAGCTCATACTTGGGAGTTGTGGTGGATTTTAATAGTTACTGAAAAGCCCCTACTTGGGGGTTGTGGTGGGTGGGTCAGTGTTAATAGTTAGTGAAAAGCCCATACTTGGGAGTTGTGGTGGGTTTTAATAGTTACTGAAAAGCCACTACTTGGGGGGGGGGGGGGGGGGGGGGATTGACAAAAAAGATATGAAATTCATATAGCGCACTTCTCTTTGTGAAATATGTCAATCAAGATTCCAACAAGTGGAGTGATTTGAGCAGCTATTTTAGATATTTTTTAATTTTACAACTGTGAATTTGTTCACAATGGTAATGTTAATGTTTTTACCACCAAAATCGTTGAAGTCATAAGAACGTTTTTCCTTTGTTATGTATGTGTTGAGTTCTTCAGGATAGACGATCAGATGAGCTTGTTCTTTGCTAAAAATGTATAATAAAAAGATAATAAAAAGCACGTATATACTGGACATTATACACCCATACCTTCACCATCACCATTGTAATCGCTGTGATCACCATCACCAACTCGTCATCACCATCAGGACACCACCACCACCAACTAGTCATCACTACTACAACCTGGTCATCACCACTACCACCTGGTCATCACCAATACCACCTGGTCATCACTACTACAACCTGTCATCACTACTGCCACCTGGTCATCACCAATACCACCTGGTCATCACCACTACCACCTGGTCATCACTACTACCACCTGGTCATCACCACTACCACCTCGTCTTCACCATCACCACCTGGTCATCACCACTACCACCTGGTCATGACCACTACAATCTGGTCATCACTACTACCACCTGGTCATCACCCGACTACAATCTGGCATCACCACTACAACCTGATCATCACCACTACAACCTGGTCATCACCACTACCACCTGGTCATCACTACTACCACCTGGTCATCACCACTACCACCTGGTCATCACCACTACCACCTGGTCATCACCACTACCACCTGGTCATCACTACTACCACCTGGTCATCACTACTACCACCTGGTCATCGCCACTACCAACTGGTCATCACCATCACCACCTGGTCATCACTACCACAACCTGGTCATTACCACTACAATCAGGTCATCACCACCACCAATTAATTAATTAATTAATTAATTATTTAATTATTTTATTATTATTATTATTATTATTATTATTATTATTATTATTATTATTATTATTATTATTATTATTATTATTATTATTATTATTATTGTTATTATTATTATTATTATTATTATTATTATTATTATTATTAATGACGTAAAAATGAGACTTAGTAAAGAAATAATTGTTTTTTGACGTTTCGGAGCCATCGCGCTCCATTATCAGATAATACTAATTACAAAATGCAGAAAGTTCGCTTATAAACTAATTTATGTAAATAATTTAGCCTTGATGGAATCGGACTGTACATTCAGGACAGGTTTTAATTCCCTGATGTACAGCATCTCGTGCAGAAGGCAGTCAAATTTGCTAGAACATTTCTTAAGAACAATAAAGTTATTAATTAAGTTGTCAGGAGCAGTACTATTGTGTTCTTGTACAGTCCGATTCCATCAAGGCTAAATTATTTACATAAATTAGTTTATAAGCGAACTTTCTGCATTTTGTAATTAGTATTATCTGATAATGGAGCGCGATGGCTCCGAAACGTCAAAAAACAATTATTTCTTTACTAAGTTTCATTTTTACGTCATTATTATTATTATTATTATTATTATTATTATTATTATTATTATTATTATTATTATTATTATTATTATTATTATCATCATTATTATCATCATCATTATTATTATTATTATTATTATTATTATCATCATCATCATCATCATCATCATCATCATCATCATCATCATCATCATCATCATCATCATTATTATTATTATTATTATTATTATTATTATTATTATTATTATTATTATTATTATTATTATTATTATTATTATTATTGATTATTTGGGACGTGTAAAATCGCGGACGTGTGCTGAATAGCTCTTCCAAGATAAGATGTCTAGAAGGACTAGAAACGTTAAATGGACGGAACGAATGAACAAGGACCTCCTCGAATGTAAAACAAATGCGCAGGATTTGGTTGCGTCGAATAATGCTCCAAGAAATAGGAATGGAAGGAAAAAGGGCTACATTGAAGTAATGACCGAGATGTGGGAAGCGAAAGGCTATGCACATCTTGCCTTTAAAAGCCAGAATCTGAGGGACCAAGCTTCGAGACTAGAGAAAATCGATACCAATATTTCAGCGAGCAATAAACATGTACATGATACTGATGTCGATGAGTCCACTATCTCGAATATTGCTTTAAATAATATTTCAAGCGCAACCATTGTTGAAAATCTTAATTCAAACAGACAGCAAAGCCGAAATGCTAATGAGACGACTTTAAACACAAATTTGCATACAACTTCAGTTCAATTCTCTGAGGAGACACCACCAACAATGGAAGCTGATTATTCTGTTATTGAACACGCGTCAGTCGAAATGCCGGGAAAATTGCCGGAATACAAAGCTTTGGAAACTCCATTCTCATTTAATTGGGGGCTCTCTAATGACGGAAAAACAATAACTCTTGAGACACTGACCATTGATAATGCATACAATGAAATCTCACAATGGCGCAAGAACATCTTTCTTGTTCCGTACGGAAAAACTGGTAAAGATTTCATTAACAAATTAACTGAGCATATAAACGATTGGAACAATGGATCAGAAGGGCAACATGTCTCTCTCAAAGCAGCTATTGTGTTTATGGCCGTTGGGCTTCAAAAACCAAGCAGGAAATCTAAGGCGAAGGATCATCAGGAATGTTTGGCTAAACGTCTCGCACTGTGGAAAGAAGGCGACATTGATACCTTATTGCGAGAAGGGCGGATGATTCAAAGACGTCTTATTAATTCTAAAAGAACTGAACCACCCAATAAGGCTAAAGTGTTTGCTAATCTTGTCATGAGAGGGCAAATTCATTCTGCCCTGCGATATCTCAGTGATGACAACGGGGGAGGGATTCTCCCTTTAAGTGATGACGTCATGATGCAACTCAAGGAAAAGCACCCCGACGCACAGGAAGCCCGCCTAGGATCCTTACTTTTTGGACCGATCGAAGACGTCCCAAACACGATGTTTCAGGAAATTGACGGTGAAATGGTTCGAGATGCCGCGCTCAGGACCAAGGGTTCAGGGGGACCCTCAGGGGTAGATGCAAATGGATTTAGGAGACTGCTTGCCTGCAAATCCTTCAAGAGGTCAAGCGCAGATCTTTGTAACGCTGTCGCTGTTATGGCCAGAAGATTATGTACGGAGTACATTGATCCCAGCAGTATCGAGGCATTATTATCTAACCGCCTAATACCACTCGACAAAGGAGAGGGCGCGGTCCGACCAATCGGAGTTGGCGAAGTCCTTCGTAGGATTATTGGGAAGTGCGTGACAAGAGTAACTAAATCTGATGTCATCGACGCAAGTGGCTCACTTCAAGTATGCGCTTGGCTAAAAAGTGGAAACGAAGCTGCAATTCATGCAATGCGCAACATCTTTGAAGCAGATGAAACAGATGCCGTCCTACTGATCGACGCCTCTAATGCTTTTAATGCTCTGAACAGATCCGCAGCATTACACAATATCAGAGTGTTATGCCCAACCGTAGCTACGTATGCAATTAATACCTACAGACAACCCGCTCGGCTTTTTCTTCTCGGCGGGCAAGAATTACGATCTGTTGAAGGCACCACGCAGGGTGATCCGCTCGCTATGAGCCTGTACGCCATTAGTCTTCAGCCACTTATCACACGATTACAACTATCAAGCTCAACCAAACAGTGCTGGTTCGCGGATGACGCAACCGGAAGTGGCTCGCTTGATGACGTCAAAAAGTGGTGGGACGATCTTTCCAAAAGTGGACCAGCATTAGGATACTTCCCTAACGCGGAAAAAATGCTGGTTAATCACCAAGCCCGAGAGAGAGAACGCTGCAAGAAAGGTGTTTGATGATACTGCGATCAACATCACTTCTGAAGGCCACAAGCACCTTGGAGCAGTCCTCGGATCCAGGTCTTTCCTAGAGGAATATGTTGAAGAGAAAGTTGAGGACTGGGTTCGCCAAATCAGCAAGCTTGCAGAGTTCGCCATATCCCAACCTCAGGCGAGTTACGCTGCCTTTACCGCTGGTCTACGTCACCGCTGGACCTATTTTTTAAGGACACTTCCTGATATTACCGACTTGCTTGAGCCACTTGAGCGTGCGTTAACTGAAGTTCTGATTCCCGCCATCACAGAGCATCAAGTTACTACAGACGAACGTGGCTTGCTTGCACTCCCAGTACGTATGGGCGGACTGGGTATCACAAATCCAACTGAATCGTCATCTCTAGAATACCAGGCCTCAGTTACCATCACTGAACCCCTGGTAAAACGCATTGTGACTCAAAACCATCAACCTCCAGATGAGGCAGATATGCGCTCTGCTAAACTACAGGCAGGAGCTAGGAAAAACGAGCTTCTAAAGGAGACACAAGAGATGGTCAAGAACAATCTAACACCGAGATCTCTGAGAGCGTTAGAACTAACGTCGGAAAAAGGCGCTTCGAACTGGTTAACTGTAATACCCATAAAAGATGTGGGTTACGATCTAAACAAACGAGAATTTAGAGACGCCATCAAGATGAGATATAATTGGGAAATCTCCGACATACCGAAGACGTGCATCTGTGGAGATATATTTGATGTCGACCATGCGATGATCTGTAGGAGGGGCGGCTTCGTGATACAACGTCACAATGAGCTTCGTGATCTGGAAGCAGAGCTGTTGAGCACAGTGTGCAAGGATGTAGAGGTGGAGCCGGTTCTTCAACAGATAACCGGAGAGACTTTGAACAGGGGTGCGAACAGATCCCCCGACGCCCGTCTTGACATCCACGCCAAAGGTTTCTGGGAGCGACAGAGGTCTGTATACTTTGATGTCCGGGTATGCCACCCTTATGCAGACTCCTACCGTGAGCAGACACCTGAGCAAGTCTACAGGCAGCATGAGAATGAGAAGAAACGCAAATATGCCAACAGGGTCATGGAGGTGGAGCAAGGAACTTTTACGCCTTTAGTGTTCAGTACAACAGGTGGAATGGGCACTGAGTGCAAGACTTACCATAAACGCTTAGCTGAATTATTATCGATTAAGAAGGGAGAGAACTATACTAATACGATGTCATGGGTTAGGGCCAAAGTTTCCTTTGCACTGATACGCTCTGCTTTGCTATGCCTTAGAGGATCAAGGTCAATAAGAAGAACTGTTGATACTACAAATGTAGATATCTCCCTCGATAACGCTATTGCCCGAATAAGCTAGACTTTTATTTATTTTTCTATCTTTTTATATTATTATTATTCTTATCTGTATTATTTGTTTGTATTAGTTTGATCAGAACATTCTTAGATGATCCTTTTTATAAATTGAATGCATTGTAATTTGTATATTTATATATAATCGAAATTGTAAATTTTTTTTTAGATAGTTTTATATATTTTTATATTAATATTATATTATTATTAAAGTGATTATTATATTATTATTATTATTATTATTATTATTATTATTATTATTATTATTATTATTATTATTATATTATTATTATTCGTATCTGTATTATTTGTTTGTATTAGTTTGATCAGAATTACATTTGTAATAGTGTATATATTTAGTTAAACATTCTTAGATGATCCTTTTTATAAATTGAATGCATTGTAATTTGTATATTTATATATAATCGAAATTGTAAATTTTTTAGATAGTTTTATATATTTTTATATTAATATTATATTATTATTAAAGTGATTATTAAAAAAAAAAAAAAAAAAAAAAAAATTATTATTATTATTATTATTATTATTATTATTATTATTATTATTATTATTATTATTATTATTATTATTATTATCATTATTATTATTATTATTTTGTACAATTTGCGCTGTATTACTTTTGGGCTTTCAACAGCTCTGTTAGCATTGTGCTGTTTTGTTCGTTTTCCACTAATTCGTACGCAAGTAAGTCAGTAAGGAAATATGCCATGTTGATCCGCGTTGTTGTGTACGCTATTTGTGTACAAGGTTTAGGACAGTCACATCCCTTGGTCAGGAAATTGGAATTATACAAATACCCTAGAAGATAGAAGAAAGCAATTCAATAGGTGACCTGCATTCAGAGGTCACGTGACCCAATCTCCCTTAAATTTATCAGCTCTGTGAAAATAACACACAGAAATGGAAGAGCAAAATTTCCAATGTCAAAATTTCCGATCGTAATATGAATGAAAGGATAATTGGCGGTGATTTTTTACAATTATATAGTCATTTTGTTCAGATTAGTTTTGGAAAACGTGTTGGATGGCATGAGCTTGCTCTACAAACGAATTTTCTAAACGAATCTTAAAAACTTCAATTCAAAGATATTGCAATTTCTTTCAATAATTTATATTTTTAGTTTTTATCAATATTGTTTGGAGAATTATTATTGGTTTGAAGATAAAGGTGTAATCTTGAAGTGCCCCATAGAGTATGAAACACGTTTGCATGTTATATACCATTTTATCATATAACGATCAGTGGTATATTTGGGGATAGCCAAATCGTAAAATCCATATCAGCACCGCTACCAGTGGTGATAGTGATATCTTCACATGTGAAGATATATCTCTCGACCAGTCACAAGCCCGCATTTTCCCGCTCCTACGGTTTTCGAGACGCGTTTGCGTCCCAAGAGAGGGTTGCGTGTGTGGTCTGTAATTGTCCTATTTCACAATAACGTCACATCAAAACATTATATTGTTCTAAAGGCGGCGAAATACGAGACACAAAAACCCTCAACTTGTCGCGCAACATTGTTGCGTTGCAAGTTTTTGGTCGATGTTGCGCGTTTTTCACCTCGCAATCTCAACTTGTCAGGCAACAAACAAGGTGTTGCGCGTTTAAAAAAATTGTTGCGCAAAGTTGGCACCAGGCCTACTTTCCGCAACAAATTTTGTTTTTGTTACGCGTTTTTCATGACACAGTCAACTTGTAACGCAACATTTTCGCCTAAGCTCTCATTTGATTGGTCAAAAGGAGTCACATGTTTATGGAGGTCAAAGTAAATAAACAAATTAAATGGCGGATGTTTCGCAGAAAAAATCTTCAGAGGCTATATATAGTTCTGGCATAGCAGAAGATGTTGATATCGTGTTAGAGAAAACTTTGAACGACGAAAATAATCTAGAGTTTATAATATGCCTAAAAGACTACCTTTGTTTATGGGAAACAACGATTATTGCGTATATATAAACAGAGGAAGACGAAGGATAAAGCGATGGAGGGACTGAGATAGAACATGATTTAATATCGAGACGGCAACTTCAATTTCTTTAATTAGCTGATGAAATGCGCCTCTCTCCTCCGTTCTCATGATTCACTCTCTCGCCATCTTGGAATTACAACTCAACTAGCCAATCAGGATGCAGAATTCGCTAAACGCGCAACACATTATTTGTTGCGTGACAAGTTGAGATTGCGAGGTGAAAAACGCGCAACATCGACCAAAAACTTGCAACGCAACAATGTTGCGCGACAAGTTGAGGGTTTTTGTGTCTCGTATTTCGCCGCCTTAACGCTAAGTTAAGGATCATGGTCGCCAGTGTTGGACAGATTCATAACAACAATACAAGAATACACAACAAAATTGCATTTACAAGACGGATAGGATAGAAATGGCAACAAAATGCCATAAATATGAAAGTATAAACATAGACACATAACATACATAAAAATTAGATAATTTGAAGCTCAGTTTTCAAAGAGAAAGAAGATTTAGTTGAAATTACCATTGTTTTCGGCGATTCTATCCCCCACTAAAACACATCGTGACGTCATAATGAAATAGGGCAATTCTGGTTGGTTTCGTTATTAAAGGAAGTACGTTGTTACTACCATAATGACAACGATTTCCCAATTTTGTTACTAAAATGCTAATTTGCTCCCAATTTCACACCTTAACCCCTGAAGATTAATGTTAAACTTGTTTTAAACCCTACACCTATAAACTGATGTGCTAGCATATATGTAAGCTCATATCATATCCCCCTGTTTTAACCTATAGTTATCCCATGCCTATGATCTCCTCCAAGTCAGCAATGTAGTCCGATTACTCGTTCAATATTTTCAGTTTTAAAGAATTGTTTGTTTCACATACCTGACAATAGCAAAGGCATTTGTTTTAGTTTTTCTTTCCGACTGCTTTGGTAAAGATTCTTCGTGATGTACAATCCACAATCTTTCATTTGCTTGGGGCTGCAGTGTTTTGTGCCTTTGTTTCCTACGAACAAAATCGATATACACGTTCATGTATGTAAGTCAAGTGTTCCCGTTTCGAGTCTCCTCACATTGTCGAACAGCACAGCACAGCACAGCACAGCACAGCACAGCACAGCACAGCACAGCACAGCACAGCACAGCACAGCACAGCACAGCACAGCACAGCACAGCACAGCACAACAAAATATAAAAACAAAACAAAACAACACAACACAACATAACACAACAAGCAATGTATGATGTATTAAGCAAGTATTTTATTTCTTTTATAAACTACAAATTGACGTATTTTATCAGCTTGCTTACACGCTTGCTGTGTGCTCTCATAAAGCTGTATTGATAGATGTTCTATAATTCACATCAAATAAATATGATCGTATCATAAATTTTCCTAGTTAGGCACAAGTTCTTTTATTACACACATAGATACGTTTGAGGATATAATAACAATGATAATTTCTCTGTATTACAAAAAGGACTAGTGTGCGTAGTAAAAATAGATTATAAATATACGAAATACATTTACATATTAGGCCGTGATTAAATTCATGACAAGAACAAAGAATAGGTTAATGGAAACCTTAGAAAAAAATATAATTATGTTTGAATATGATCATATCGTTCTAATCAATACGAGCCTATGTTAATTTATGGATTACCTTGTAGATCTGGCATTCCCAGCATTTTACAACCACATTGTTTGATTACTTGACGTGTTTGACATTCATGCATACAAACACTTCTTGTGTATATTTTGGACGTCTCGAGCTTTCTGCTGCCACAAGCTGACTGGAAAGGTGGTGGAAGACTCTCAATCTAAAGTTAAAAAGGAGACTGAATCATTCTCACTAAACATTACTGATATATAGAGAGAATGAGTGATCTTCCCCGTGGGTGGAAAAGGAGCAAAAGAGCATCTGTTTTCTCAGGCTACTTGAGATGCAGACAACATACAAGCGACCTTTACTACAATACTACATTTATTTACTACAATACTACATTACTACATTGCTACATTACTACAATACTACACGATACTACATTACTACACGATACTACAGTATTACACGATGCTACAATACTAAATTACTACAGTACTACATTACTACAGTATTACATTACTACATTACTACATTATTACAGTACTACATTACTACACTACTACACGATACTACAGTGCTACACGATACTACAGTACTACATGATACTAAATTACTAAATTACAACAGTACTACATTACTACATTATTACATTACTACATTACTACAGTACTACACATTACTACATTACTACACTACTGCACGATACTACAATACTAAATTACTACATTACAACAGTATTACATTACTACAGTACTACATTATTACAGTACTACATTACTACAGTACTACATTACTACAGTACTACACATTACTACATTACTACACGATATTACATTACTACAATACTACACGACACTACATTACTAGATTAATTTACGTTAATTTTATTAAATTGCAACTGTGTTAATTATTAATTAAAAAAACAACAACTAGGGTCTAGCTAGTGATTGTTTCTTACTTGTGTTTTCTGGAATCGAATAGAGGTCATATAACCTGGCATGATATCTATCCCATGTTCCTCTATGTTAACCTGCTCATTTTGACCATGGACCAGTACCCGCACTCCACCCTTGAAATAACTCGTCATTCCATAATGTGCACTTTTCTCGGTGTCAGCTATTAGAATAAGTCCAAGATTAGGATTATTAGACTTTGAATAGACAAGAGGGTGGCCATCTTTTCCTGAATTGAACGTGTGACAAAGGCCATACTGCAAACAAGAACGAAAAGAGAAGTATTCATTATAACTTTTTAGCAGACATAATAGTGTACTAATAGGTGACATATCGCTGCAAGTTGCTCTGTGTGTTGCTTCTATTCGTCGCTGCAACCATTACGCACGAATCAATTAAATCAATTACAAAATCAAAGAGTTGTTTGTAGGCTGTTTCTTGATTCATAATAGCTATACGGTACTTCAACCTTTCAATTCTATTGAATTTTGTTGAGCTTTCGGCTCAAGGAGCCATCATCAGGACCGAATAAACGTTACAGTTAGTAATTCATCATCGCAACAACAAGCGCGCGCTCAACTCAACTCAACAACTCAACTCAACACTCAACAATAATAATGAATTGAGCGTGCGCGGTAGCTATTCGCTAATTACACACAAATAATTAGGTGGTATCGTTCTTCCCTTATCTCTATTAAACAACACGTCCTTCTTTTTAGCTATTTGACATGCCTCATTCCACTTTCTTTGCAAGCTCATACTAATCCCAATTTCCTTACATTGAAAATTTTGAAATTTCCGGATCTTGTCTTTCTGTACACTGCTCTATTCATGTATGTCTACAATTCAAACAACTAACGCATTTCCTTCAAATCGTCTTTTACCAACGTAAATCAAAAACATAATTACAACACACGATTGGCCTCAAAACCAGTGCAGTTACGCCCTGCCTAAAGTCCGAACCAACTATGGTAAATACAATATAAAATTTTCTGGTGTCAAAGTTTGGAACTCCATCAGTGACTCGACTAAAAAACTCAGTAAAACTAAATTTAAAGACACAAAATTTTTGACGACATTCTCTCGTCCTATGCACTCATCCTCTCTCACTAGCATCTACTAGTAGATTACTAGATTTTTTTTCTATCGTAAATATAACTATATACGTTACATTGCAAATATGTAACTATTTAATTAGTACCTACTTACCTATTTTTTTGTAAACTTCTACCTTTTCTACAATATAGATATACACCTAATTCAAAAAAGGTTGACGGGGCGAACGGCGATTGGCGATTGAAATTCGTATTATCCACAGTCTCTTTCGGGACGTGCAATCGCCGATCACCAATCGCCGATCGCCGTTCGCCCCGTCAACCTTTTTTGAATTAGGTGTATGTAACAACTGATTATGATCGGCTACCTATCTTAGGCTAACCAATATGGTTATTATAGGTAGCATGTACCTTTATTCATGTAAACATTTTTTTGACATTTATGTATATACCAGGTACTAAATAAACAGATATTGCATTGTATTGTATTAGCATCCATCGGTTTTCTTTATGTAGTATAAATGTTTTCTTAAATTTTAATCAGTCCTGATGATGGCTCCGTGAGCCGAAAGCTCGACAAAATTTAAAAAAATTGAAATTGGTTGAAGTAACGTATAGTTATTATAAATCAATTATGTTTGTTTTTTACGTTCGTTCTTTATTTCAGTCAAATGGTAATCACAATACAAGCTATTGTGCTTCTATTGTATTTTACTTACAAATAAAGATGGTTGTAGTGTATCATAAGTTGAATGGCAATTACAAATTGAAAAACCCAACTTTACAATGATATGAAAAGAAATTAATATACATATATAAAAAATATAAAAAAGTCAAATGTGCATATGTACGACGTTTCACTTATATGGATCAGTATGACACTTTTTGACTACATAGGGAATGAAACTAGATTGAAAACAACAGTTACTTACATAATCTTATATTGAAAACGTTTTTTTGTTGCATTTGATAATGGGGAATGTTCTGGGAAATCTTGTTGAATACTTCTGTTGGACTTGCTTTGGCAGCAGATCGTTCATTTTGCCAACATTGATTTATATTTATTTATAAAAACCACGGCAAAGTGATTCGCGCCGTTCAGAGAGCGTTGGGAGACTAAGGCTAGTATAAGATAATTGGGATAGTACTATAAGCGCGCGTTGATTGGTCAAACAACCGTGTGTCATGCAATGAATTGAATGCGCGTAAGCGATTTTTGACAAGAGAAATGCTGCACTTTGAGATCATCTCATTCCTAAACGAGTATGGTGTTTCCCGTTTTTTATTTGCTCATTAAACGTCTATGATGATCGTTATTCAACATGCGAAGTTTGAAGAGAAATCTATGGTTAATTCATTTGCCCGCGAACGTCCTTAAGGTCAGCTGAAACCTAAAGGCCGATTTAAGTCCGATTTACACGATAAGGCATAATGGTGTCCCACCACTTCTTGGGGGTAAGGTCCCGTGTCTTGATGCGCTCGTAGAATTTACAACGGGCTGATTAATACAATCTATTGACTTTATTCCTGAAGAATTTGTACATAAGAGTATTTTTTTAATCCGGGCATGTTGTTGCTTCTTTGATCTCGGGTGTGAACCACGGTTTGTCAGTTGGATGGAGCTTGACATGAATAGGGAGGGATATGAGACACAAAAATAGTAGACTGGAACATATTAAGTTGATCTTTAGATGTAGTAAGGGAATGGTCATAAAGTATAGGGCCGGAAAATTCAAAATTCACAGGGAATGACTTTTATTGGCCCACCCCTTAGTCTATACATAGTTACACGTAGCCCACCCCTATACATCATCATCATCCTTCGGCCTCGGCCGAGAGTCCTCCAACAACAGACTTCCACACCGCCTTGTCAGCCATTACTGCCCTCAGGTCTTGGACCCCGATTCCAGTGTCTCTGGCAATGACGTGGGGAAGGTCATTGTTCTTGATCTAACAGGGCAGTGCTCTGGGCTAGCGTATCTCCTTGCAGTACTCCTGCTTCAATATCGAAGAAGTCGGTCTCTCCATCAGGTGTAATAACGGAGGCTTTGGTATTTGTGTATAGCGCTCTTATTGCTTTTATGATGTGGTGAGGGATTCCATATAGTGGGAGGATCTCGACAATGGACTCTCTATTGATCAAATCAAAAGCCTTCTTGAAGTCAACAAAGCACATTACAACCTCCTTGTTATACCTGTTCATTTCTTCGATTATCCTCCTCAGAGATAGTATTTGCGCAATGGCAGATCTTCCTTTACGAAACCCAATCTGGTTCATGCGAAGAATAGGATCTACCAATGGAATGAGGCGATTGAGGATAAGTTTGTTATACATCTTTGCTGCTATTGGAATGAGCGAGATGCCTCTGTAATAGAACGGATCTGTGAGATCTCCTTTCTTTGTGACAGGTATAATACCCGATTCTAACCATGGGAGGTGTGAAGGTCGTGAAGGTGTGGTTGCAGATGCTTAGGAGCAGCTCGTGAAATATTGGGTCTTTCCAGATTACTCCGGGTATGTGGTCTAGGCCAGGAGATTTATTGCTTTTGGTCTGCTTCACTACCACACGCAATTCTTCCCTTGTGAAAGGTGCAGTAGAGATCTCAAGCTCTTCCGCAATCTGGATTTTTGGGAGTTGCTGATTGTCGGGGAGCTATACAATGCACCACAATTACCCCCAAATACCCCCAGTGTATTGCTTAATTTTTCATGGCCCACCCCCTTTTTCATGCTCAAACATGATGGCCCACCCCACCATTTTTTCCGGCCCACCCCCCCTATACTTTATGACCAGTCCCTAAGATGATATAGAGGAGTCCAGTTCACAGTTTGCAGTGATGAAAATAAGGAACATTTAGAGGATTATATTCTTTACAAATACGTTTGTTAACGCGTGTAGTTTGTAAACGGATAGTTTGAGATTGCAACAGGAGGTATAGAATCTGTTATCTGTGTATCATAGTAAAAGTGTGGAATAAGCTTGATCCATTATATTACTGCCTCTTGTTGGGTTGTTGACCAGTTTCTTTAACTTAAACGACGACGTTAATCCTTGAGGTTTAAACTGATTAAAATCACCTAAGATGGTTATTGCAGCGTTTGGGTGCCTAGCTAGTGCCGATCCAGACTGTACCGCCGCGAAAATGATCCCCGCCGCAATAATGATTCCCGCCGCAATAATGATTCCCAAGTCGCCGCAATATTGATCCCCGCCCCAATAATGATTCCCAAGTCGCCGCAATATTGATTCCCACCGCAATAATAATTCCCAAGTCGCCGCAAAAATGATCCCCAAGGAATTATGAACTTGGACAACTCGTGATCGATGGAGCATGGACTATTTCTATATTTTTCCATGCATTTATCCACATATATGTGAATCTCTTTTTGTGTTTTCGTTTAATATTCGTTTCTCTTTTCTTTTTGTTTGCTTTTTTTATGTCATGAAGTGTTAAATATAACGCGTTTTAGCTATCATTTCAAAAGTTATTTTATATATTGAAACTCATTATCTATATACTGCCTTTCATCTTCGTTATCTATGTAGTGCTGTATTTTATCTTTTTTGTACTATTTTTGAAGTCTCAATAATTTCTGTGTAGCTCATGTAATCAACTACAAAGTTGGAGTTTCAATTCAAATGATATCAGGGTTATCTGTTAAGGTCAAGCTAGTAAAAGAGTTAACTGAACGAAATTAACTTCGCTTCAACAATATGTGAGATCAAATTCAAGTTTGACCGAGTTAGATTTTTAAAGCGGTCTCGTCATAGAAATATCAAATTAAAATCAATTATTTGTAGTAAAGCCAGTTTTTATCAAGCAATCCCCATTGTCGCACAGTAGTTAGAAGTGATGATATAATAGGAGATTTGTGGAATTTTATGAGAACCTCAACAACTATGATTGTTCTATAAACATATCCTGGTCATCTTTGTCCAAAGTACTTTGCTCATTTAACTCCCAGTGATAATATCAACATGAGCGAACAGCAGAAGAATGGAAATGTAATATAGTTTAAAGAAGTCCATACTACAAGGCCTCCTACAACGATGTCCAGAAAGGAATCCACGAGTTAGAGAATGAAATTTGATATGTTTGTTTTAAATGTGACATGCTCAATCGATCCCGAGTTGTCCAGGTTTATTATTTCCATGGGGATCATTATTGTGGCGATTTGGGAATCATTATTGAGGCGGGAATCATTATTGCGGCGACTTGGGAATCATTATTGCGGCGGGGATCAATATTGCGGCGACTTGGGAATCATTATTGCGGCGGGATCAATATTGCGGCGGGGATCACTTTCGCGGCGGTACAAGGTCTCTTTTCTCTCCTACGAGTCACAAAACCAGGGATGTCAATTAATTCATCAGTGATGCACGACGAGAGCCACGACTCAGAGATCACAGCAATTTCGCATAAATTAGTAATAACTGACCCACTGATATCTTCAATTTTGTTAACCATAGAACGAGCGTCGGTGAAAAATATTTTTGGAAATGAATTTACTTTTGAACGTGCTGTACTCCAAATTAAGATAGAGATACAGTTCGAAGATTGACGACACCTCGGTCGATATATTAAAGTGCCTATGAAATAGAAATTTCAGATAATAGAAAAACACATATTTAAAAACCTTTTGAGTTTTCGGATTGATTGCGAAAATTTCATCGAAATTGGTCCATGGAAAGTATACTTTTAAATGGGTTGAATAATGACATTCCGATCTAAAAATTTGAGACATTTTCCGCTCGGTCAAAACAGACTTGTGACGTCATCAGTTGTGTTCAATGCTCGAGTGATCTCAACATGGCGCCTGGAAGCGAAAGTAAAAGAAGAGTTAGGGACCGGTCATTATTTATGTGGGGGGGTGGGGGGGAAATTTTTTGTCTTAATCAAAAAGACTATCCCTGGCCCACCCCCTGAGGTATTACATTTAACTTTTGACCCACCCCAAATGGAATTCATTTCAGAGGCAGCCCCCCCCCCCTCCCCCCTTCAGGCAGCTGTCTTCAAATTGATTAAGGGCATTACCCTAGACAGTTTCACTGTTGAAAATCTCTGTTTCCCAGAAGGCTACACGATTACGTGCACATGCACTTTGCGAAGAGGAACTAAGTAAAGATAGCCTTGCAAAGGTTTATAAGAGAAGTGCCATTAAACATTTAAAAATAATGAAGAATCAAGGACTATTTGCTCTGGATTCATATGAACTTATTGACAATACTATTGAAAGACTTCAAATGTTGTAGAAATATTACTGTTTGCTTTGCTAAACTGATAGAAACTAAAAAAAATTAATGTTGCTTTTTATACATACTACATGGCAATTAATATACTAGGTTTGCATGGAAACACGTTTTTTATCCAATTTGATAACACACAACTTACTTTATACTTTTATACATTCATGTATGTTCTCTACAAAAGAGAAATGGCCCACCCACAACTCAGTGAAATTTAATTCCAACCCACCCCCTGTCATTGAAAAATATAAGCATGGCCCCCCCTATGATTTCTCCCCCCCCCCCCCCCCCCCCCCCCCCCCCCCCCACATAAATAATGACCGGTCCCTTAGTGGCAAATTTTGTGTAGCTGGAGGACCAGGAAACGTCAGTTGCACCAATAATAGTTTAGTTCCGAACATATCCATGCACACGTTTCCTTCAGATGAGAATACTTGAAGGAAATGGACGAAATTCGTCCACAGACATCGACCAGAATGTAGGGCTTCCAGGGTCGTTTCGAGCTTTCTCGTTTTCGAGCTCTTTATTATAAGTCGTTTCGAGCTAGCGTACAGTCAGTTCGAGCTTTATAAATGATAGATAAGATGTATGTATACAATATACATAAGGATATAATATAATACACATATATACTTAGAAAAAAAATCGTCTTAAGCGTAACGCAGTTATACACACAAATATACGAAATAAACTGATTTTTTACGGTATTTAATACGGTGTTTACTTGAATCAAATACACCCCAATAATGGTAATAAACCTTCAACTAATGTATTAGTGTGATAATAAGTTCGACAAATGTAACTTTTAGCCGAATTTATTGCCGACAAGCGATAAGTTTAGAAAGCGCCCGGCCGGGCCGAAACACAAACACAACACTTCGATTCAAATCACGTAATAAAACACATATTATTCTGTGTATGATTAAACCTAAACACTCCAATAATGCACATAATGATAATAAACTTTCAACTAATGTATTAGTGTGATAATAAGTTTGACAAATGTAACTTTTAGCCAAATTTATTGCCGGCCAGCGATCAGTTTTGAAAGCGCCCGGCGCCCGGCCGGGCCTAAACACAAACACAACACTTCGATTCAAATCACGTAATATAACGCATGTTATTCTGTGTATGATTAAACCTTAACACTCCAATTATGATAATAAACTTTTCATTAGTTAAATAATAAATTTGAAAAAAGTAAGTTTTCGCCGAGTTTATTCAGTGCCGAGTTGTGATCAGTTTTGAAAGCGCTTTAATAACCCGGCCGGGCCGAAACACAAACACTGCAAGCGGATCGTCTACATACGGTAGAAAAACGCTTTCTACTTCGTTATTTTCTGAAATTGTAGACCCTCTGTCTTCCTCAGATGAAGATGAGGATGTCTGAGGTTCACTTGAAGACATATTAAAGACTTAAAAGATCAAAGTATTGGACTAATAAAAGATTGACGAAGGTCGAAGTGAAACACACGCTTTGTCCGCTTTGGAAGTCAAGAAGCCAAACACAACTGATGACGTCACTCGGTACCAGGCTCCTGTCCCATATTTATCATCATATAGCTCTTGCGCGAAAGCAAAAAAACATATAATCTTTTTAAAATTTTCAGATTTTTTTTTTTTTAAATGAACACACATAGATTGTAGTTTCCATTGATGGAATAAAAAGAGGTGGTATATTTTTGTTTCATAGGCACTTTAAAGTATTCCTCTCGGTTTTAGTAGATTTTAGTAGATTCAATCAGTAGATTGAATAACATCGACTAACTTGATATCTTGGCCAAGACTTTTTTCAAAACCCATTAGAAAGTGAGACGTGACATAAGGGAGCAATAAAAGTTCAAAAGTGTGATAAAAAAGTAAAAAGGGACGATTAAAATTGCTGCCGTCAATGGCGCAGACATTATGCTAAATATATGGAAGAACGAAAGAAAACTTTGTTTTTGAAGCAACATACCACCGATTATGCCAGCCTTTATGTATAACAAATTCAAATAAAGTTAAGTGTCATGCATGTGTTATACTTACAAGATATGAATAGTGTGTAGTGAAGTTCAGGTGATTGCATAATTTTCCGTTCCAAGCACATAATATGCCATCTTCTACTGTGTGACCATATTTCTTCACTGCTTCTTTTATGTCAAATGTACTGTTTAACTTCATGTTTGGTTTTAGCATGTTGAGCTGGTCAAGGTAGATCTTTGCATCTGTACCAAATATTTCAGTGCTCTTCATCATGTTCCCATTGCATATAGTAACTGCAGGAAAAGTCAGTTTCTGTGAAAGCCTGATTGCTTTGGTGATAACAAAATCATTAGCTGTTAGCTTGCTGTAACTGACTACCAACTCCTTCACACAATAACCAAAACCACCAAGGATCAAAAGTACCCAGATCAATCGCCGAACAATCCCATAAGAACTGAACACAAAGTGAAGACCATGCAGCGTTGTGTAGCCAGCGAAATCATTAAAGTGTTGACGCAGAGTTGGCCTTGAAGAAGGAGAAACACTTTCTACTTCAGCCATACTGTAAACAGAATTGAACGGTATCAAAACAAACCAGCATTTAACCAACTGCCTGGGGAAGGGGTGGGCGGGGGCGGTTGATTGGGTTTGACTCATGAGTAAAAACGTCGGGTATGCTCCTCGTGTCTTTTTGTGGTAAAACATCCCCTACTTGATATCTTTAAAATTTAGGGTTTTTTTTATATAGAATTTCGACATTTCTGGTATTTTTAAGATTATCGAAAAGGAAACGTCCATCGGTTTTCGTATTTTACAATTATACGTAATGACAAATAATTAATTGTACAGAGCCTCATTATACAGTCTATAACCCAAACTTTAAAAAATACAATAACTTTAAATGAAATTTAAATTAAAAGAGTGAATGGTCTGATCCCAGATGTAGATGAAGCATGATTTCTCAAGACTACACCACCCCGAACGATCATGCCTCATCTATATTAAATGAAATTGTGACAAATAAATCTACAAACTATTAAAACTAACTATGAAACTATGAATGCAAAATTTTGCGTGTTGGCCGTTTGACAGGTATTTATTACATGTATTTCCTGCTGGGTGTCCTGATGACAACCTCCTCACCAGCAAATAAAAGAAGCAGGTGGGGGAGCCGGTTTAGACGCCGACCACCCGTTCATATATAGTCAATTCATATGTAATTAATGGAACAAAAATGGCAAAATATAAATTATTATTCAAAAGATGTTCGTAGGCCGTATTCGACTGACATTGCACCGCGATACTGTTTTTGAAGATCGAGACCTTGCTCCATATGTTTTTTTTGGTTTTAACTCACCATCCCAGCAAATATTGTTTTGTCAATAAGCTTATTTTAATGCCGTGACAATTAATCGCTTGTCAAAAAGTGCGGAGAGAAAAGCTCATAAATAACATATTACTAAATAATCAATTTAATTAATTTCAACGTACGACTGAGCATAAAAATTATTTTGAAGATCGAGACCTTGCTCCATATGGATTTAACCCACCACCCCAGCAAATATCGTTTTGCCAATGAGCTTCTTTTAAAGTGACTGGCTACTTTTGAACGCCTTTGAACGTTCGATTCGAGCCCACGATGTGCACAAAAACCGCTCAATAAAATACAAAATTTCATTTAGGAATCATACACGTTATATCAAATTTTTCAATTTTTCTAACATACAAAAAAATCGATTTTCGTAGTATTTTTTGTCCGACTTCATGCGAGTTTTGAAAGCACTCAAAGGACAAAATATGACAAATCAAGGTATGTCTTTGTCTTTTATTCAAAACCATCCATGTTGTATTTTAGAATGATTACCCGGCATTTGTGCTTGATAGTATGAAAAAAAAACTATTTTATCGCTTTAGTTTTAGCAAGTTTTTCTTCAAAATCTCGCTCGTAGGCATCCATTAAATGCTGATTATCTCGAAAACAAGCTCGGGACACCCCATTTTTATTTTCATATTTGGAATCAGCATTAAATTTCACATTAAAAAATCGTAGTTTAAAGAAAGGTTTAACATTATTTCTCAGCGTAGCCAGTCACCTTAATGCCGTGACAATCGCTTGTCAAAAAGTGCGGGTGGGAAAAGCTCATAAATAACATATTACTAAATAATCAATTTAATTAATTTCAACGACTGAGGATAACAATTATTTTGAAGATCGAGACCGTGCTCCATATGTTTTTTTCGATTTGACTCATCACCCCAGCAAATATCAAATGGCCCCTAACTCACTGAGCCTGTCGGATATATAGATTGCTTCTCTATCTTTTATAATTCACAACAGTAGAAATACTAATATTTAGCGATTGCTTTTAATGCCGTGACAATCGCTTGTAAAAAACATACGGGTGGCAAAGCTCATGAATAACAAATGACCATGCAAAATATTACGTGTATTCAGCGAATAATGATATCAAAAACTTGTTTGAAAACTCTCACTCTCTGTTATAAGATATTTTGCATTTTTATCTTGCCACCAACAAGAACCTGACATATCTTCAATTTGTATATGCAGATGTTATGTATAAGCTGTTTCCCACGATAAATGGTCTAGACGGACACATCGTCTTATATATGACGGACAGGTCATTTGGTATATAAACGCGACAAACTTGAGACGAAAAAGTCGCCTGATTTTGGCGAACAAATTAAAATATAGACGCTCAATGAGCGGATGTGGCTACTGAATAGTGTGAATAGAAATCGAAGGCAAAAGTAAATATAATTACTAGTTTATAGTCCTTCCATCGGAATATTTTGGAAAGAGACGTCCAATGACGTATTCAATGTGGTATGCTATGGTGGTTCTACAGTCGCACACAGATTACATATATTGACAGTGCAGTGTACTTTGTTGGAACAAATGGAATTAGTCTTTGGTGCAGAAGCAAAAGTAGTGCAATCATATGAGGGAAATTGTATGGAAAAAGTTTTCAAGAACCGTAATGTTTATTCGACTGCTTTTTTATGTAATTGAGTTAAACAAATACAAGATCTAGTGAGATAGATCAAGTCTTTTAATTAATTGCTTTCCCACTTAATTACAAAAGTCAAGACCCGAGCTTGGCGGTGTTTACATAGACCTGATGAATAAAAAAGAGAAATTAATTAATTAATCAGCATTTCCGTTTACAAATAAAGCAGAGAAATAAATAGTTGAAGTTTTGAATTTCTTTAGTCAATGAATTATTTGCTTATTGAATTTGGGTTGATTATCATTTGGGGAATCATGAAAACTAGGTGAAGCTGTTAGCTTTTTGTTGCTGTTCATCGTCTTGTTGGTTTTGAATATTGTGCACAAAGAAAATTATTTTCCACCTATTTTTTGTCAGATGTGATTTATAGCTAGGGTTGTAGTTTTCAATTTTATACAGTAGTTTGAAAAGTCTAGAATGTTAGTTCTACATGTTCTATATCAATAATGGTTGTTGTTAGATAGATAGATAATCTAGGTGTTGACTTTCTAAGTTTTTTTTTTATATTTTTGCCTAATTTTCTCTCTCTTCGATGTTCGCATAATCTTGTGCAGCATTATTTCCAACAGATCACTTTTTACTTATCACAGTTTCCATTGTTGATTGCTAGACATGGTAGATGAAAGGTAGTAGCTAGAACCTGTAAATTTATACAGGTCTGTCATTTCCCTTGTATATACAACTTGAGGATTTCCTTCGAGGTTGAATTAATATCCCACTGAATTGGGCTGATTTATTCCACAATGTGACTCAGTGTTCCTACAAAGAGGCTCATGCATCGTCATGAGAAGCACATGTTTTCCCTAACGGGGTTTTTAGTTCGGTTTTTGTTGTTTGGTATCTGCAACGGAGCTGATTCATCGAAAATACTGAGCGAGCGATTTTGCTGACTCATACATCTAGCTCGGCGTAAATATCGGTCTAAAAGGGGCAGATCCAGGGGTGGCTAGCCACCCCCTCTATGGACCAGTTCGACGCTTTCGGTCCTTGGAAAGGCTCCTGCTGTCAGGGAATAGTAATATATATACATACCTCTAGCCACCCCCTTTCAAAAATTCTGGATCCGCCACTGTAAAAGCTAAATAAAACTTGAAAAACCTTTCATTTCATTCAATTACGAGAGCTGTGATAAGTAAAAGTTTGAATAATTTTTCGAAAAATAAACTTTACTTACCGAAAATCGAAGAAACTTGTGATCTTGAAGGCCCACAACTTCAGGTTTGTCAAAGGTTCCAGACGATCATTAATTGCAAGCATGAGGTATTATCGATTGACATTTTTTTTCCTTCGTGAAGGAATCGAAAGAACGAATGCAAGCTAGTCTATGATTATTGGTTACAAAGTTAATCGAATATATATTGATTGGCTTCGAAGGAGGCTTCGTGTGGAGTTAAGGGTATATACTTCGTGTGGTACGTCTCATATCAATCACTTATAGTTGACAAAACGAATAAAACGACTACATGGACATTCAGCAATTAAGAGGGCGTCTCAGTAAGAACGGACCACTCGGTCTGGGATCCAAAAAACGATTTACCTTATATTTCTACCATCGAAAGTACTATCTATCCTTATTACAAAACTGGTCTTAGAATTGTTCTAAATAAAATATTTCGGCCGCTAGGTGAATTTTCGTACATCGACCCAAAAACCGCCGAAGGACGCTGATTTTCAAGTTCGCAGAGGCCTACTTTCAAAGTCCGTTTTCTCTGCTTTTTCTTGAAATGAAAACTTATTTTTTGGGTCTAAACTATGGTTTGATGTCTCGTCTGACTAGAAAAAGCAAAATATTTCTTTAGGATGTACAAATTACGAAAAGTTATTTAAATTTATCGAGACTACTTTATGCGTGACACGAAAAGCAAAGATTAACGGGTTTAGCAAATTGCAAATTTCTCAAAAGTGCAACCTATCCCCGATATAAAACATCATTCTATCTTGAAATGAGATGCTATTTAGTAGTTCTGTGCAATAAAATTTGTGGCACATTGCGTTTTGAAGAATTTGACGAAGCCCAAACTTGTACATTTTTACAGATATTTCCTTGCGTGACACGACTTGCCGTTGAGTCTAGACCACGTCAATCCTTATAAAAAATAAAAAATAACAAAATAATAGCTAGAAGTTTATATTCAGGCGTTACTATCCGTCATAATTAGATATTTTAGCTCCATTTGAATTTTACCACAATAATGTTTTTTTTTTTTTAATGAAACATTTGCATAATTATATGTGAAAGTTAAGTCAAGTTGTCTAACAACATTCACATTTAAACTAAGTTTTATATTTAGAAAATCTTCATCTATTAATCAATGAAGCATGATTCTTATATTAAGTTGGATAAAACCTGGATGGCTTTTAAATCTTTTAATATTTTATTTATTTTAACTGAGTTGTTTTATGAGATTATACAATTGTGCACGATACAAATATGATTCACCATGATATATGTTTTATACTAAATATGCAAAATAGCGGTGAACTTTTTAATATTTTAAAAGTCTGAATTAATATCTAAAAATTAAAGAGAATAAAGCCTTTCGATACAATAATTTGTAAATTATCAATGATTTATTAAATACAGTACATGGCTGTCTTTGCCAGACTACTTTTGTCATGAATTATTAATGACTTTAGAAATGAAATTTACAAATTTAGATTTTGTCAATTAGTTGTACCAAGTTTGCAGTGAGTAAAACTATCTTGTGAAAGAATGGATTTTAGTCTTTGTAGTTATACAGGAGCTTGTAAAATACGCTGCTGGAGAGGAAGTACAGAGTTGGTCAAGTTAAATGAATGTAATGACGATACGTCAAACCAATCAACATAGGAAGCCAAACCACGCGCTCTAAGAATAACAAAATGTTAATTTTATTGGATCTTAAGATTCTCAGATCAACTTGTTGGGCTGCTTGTGCATAGACTATATACAAATATTTTCACTTAAAAAATTCGAAAGGGTGTTAACAAATACTCACGTGATCCAAATCGACAGTAACATTGAAAATCGACTTTCATTGCTTTTGACATGTCAACATTGATCACATGGCGATCCTTACAATGCTTTCTTGGTCCACTGTGCTGTGATAGCGACAGGTTCTTCGTGCTCGCCAAAATCTTATTAAACTATGTCGATGACTAATACATATTTGCATATTGTTGATTTGGAGATGTCGTCTAAAACTCCACACGAGTCAGGGCACTAGTAAACACGAGTGTACACGAGTAAACAGAAGTGAACACGAGTAAACACGAGTGAACACGAGTAAACAAGAGTGTACACGAGTGAACACGAATGAACACCAGTGAACACGAGTCGGAACACGAGGAAACACGAGTGAACCCCGGGGGGGGGTACTCCCATATATTTACTATACGGGGATGATCCGCTGAACAGGGTATGGTTTTTCGAGCTTTCTGTCATAAACAGGGTATGGGTTTTTGAGTTTTCTGTCATGAACAGGGTATATTTTTACCCCATTTCCCAATTTCCTTAGTTTTTTTTTGTCATATTCAGGTATATTAATTAGGTAATACGATGAGCAGCGCGGTCTTTCGTCTTTCGTGAAATTCAGCACGTTTTCGCGGCATAAACAGGGTCCTAAACTGTCATAAACAGGGTCCCATTTTTATCCCTTGTCATAAACAGGGTATACGAATTTGTTTTTTTTCTGTCATAGACAGGGTCACCGTTTTAGGATCCCAGCGGAACACCCCTACCCAAATCCTAGCGGAGTACCCCCCCCGGGGAGTGAACACGAGTGAACACGATTGAACATGAGTAAACACGAGTGAGCACGAGTGAACACGAGTGAACGCGAGTAAACATGAGCAACGAGTGAACACGAGTAGCAAAAATGAAATGAAATAATAAATGAATATGAGAAAAAAAAAAAGAAATAAAAATGAGACAAATAGAAAAGAAAAAAATAAATAACCAAAAAAATAGGCCCAACTAGACATGAATGTATCAAAGCTAGTGGTATTACTAAAATATTTGAAAAATAGAATTATAGTTTAATAAACAGAAATATAAAGAAGAAATAATAGGATTTTAATGAATTCATGTTCAAAAATTATCGTTTCACAATTAATTACGGCAGTCCATACAAATGGACGTTAACAAATGCAGTATAATGTTAATATAATGCATCAAAAATTGAGCTGGATTACATGTAATGAACTATATAAAATTTGAAATCACAATGTTTAACAAATGTTTAAGATGACTGGCTACTTTTGAAAATATTGTTTAACTCCAAAAGGCGTTCAAAAGTAGCCAATTACCTTAACGTATATAGCTATCAAATAGCAATGCAATCAAAATCCGGCTTTGGCTGTGATACAAGACAAATCAGGTGCAGGGTGTGCCATATTACCATTATGTCATATGTGTTCTTGTTAAATCCCATGGATTCTTTTAAAATAGGCGTAACACGTTTATTTGTACTTTATGGAAACATTGTGATCTCAAACTTTATATAGTTAATTACAATCCTTATCAATTTTCGATGCATTAAATTGACACTATATAGCCTGTGAACGGTTCGAGGGGATTGGCGAGGGGAAGGGAGGGGAAGGGGATAGGGAAGGAAGGGGAAAGGCCCCCTACCTTCTCAATCCCATTGAACCGTTCACAGGATAGACATTATATTGTACTTTTTTTAAATGTGCATTTGCATACATTTGATACCATTCATGCCTGTTTGGGCTTATTTTCGGGGTTTTTTTTCGTCTTTTTTTTTCATTTCCATTATTTTCTCATTTCTATTTTTTTTCTTTCATTTTTTCTTTATTATCTTATTTTTTTCACTCATGTTCACTCGTGGTCTTACTCGTGTAAGAATCAAGTCGCTTTCTATCAACTCTGATTTTTTTTTAAAAAGAAGAAAAAGAAAAATGGCATCACCGCTACTTAGCTTATTTAGAGAAAAAAACATGCATCATGGTGAATCATATTTGTATCGTGCACAATTGTATAATCTCATAAAGCAACTCAATTAAAATATATAAAATATTTAAAAAACATCCAGGTTTTATCCAATGCAACTTAATATGACAATCATGTTTCAAGATTAATATAGACGAGGATTTTCTAGATATAAAACTTTGTTTAAATGTGAATATTGTTACACAACTTGACTTCGGCATTAGTTATGCAAATTGTTCATTAAAAATAAACATTATTGTGGTAAAATTCAAATGGAGCTAAAATATCTAATTATGACGGATAGTAACACCTGAATATAAACTTCTAGCTATTATTTTTTATTTTTTATAAGGATTGACGTGGTCTAGACTCAACGGCAAGTCGTGTCACGCAAGGAAATATCTGTAAAAATGTACAAGTTTGGGCTTCGTCAAATTCTTCAAAACGCAATGTGCCACAAATTTTATTGCACAGAACTACTAAATAGCATCTCATCTCAAGATAGAATGATGTTTTATATCGGGGATAGGTTGCACTTTTGAGAAATTTGCAATTTTCTAAACCCGTTAATCTTTGCTTTTCGTGTCACGCATAAAGTAGTCTCGATAAATTTAAATAACTTTTCGTAATTTGTACATCCTAAAGAAATATTTTGCTTTTTCTAGTCAGACGAGACATCAAACCATAGTTTAGACCCAAAAAATAAGTTTTCATTTCAAGAAAAAGCAGAGAAAACGGACTTTGAAAGTAGGCCTCTGCGAACTTGAAAATCAGCGTCCTTCGGCGGTTTTTGGGTCGATGTACGAAAATTCACCCAGCGGCCGAAATATTTTATTTAGAACAATTCTAAGTCCAGTTTTGTAATAAGGATAGATAGTACTTTCGATGGTAGAAATATAAGGGAAATCGTTTTTTGGATCCCAGACCGAGTGGTCCGTTCTTACTGAGACGCCCTCTTAAATGAAGTATATACCGATTACTTACAGCCTTACTTACAACCTTACACGACTCGATGACATAGTGGCTACGCATTCCCAGAATGCAGTAGCCACAATTAAATGGAAATAAAATTAGGGGAGAATGGCGAAGAAAACTTTACTGAAAGTACTACTGTAAAAACAAAGGTGTTAAAAGGACAATAAGTTATATGGAAAACTGAGAAAAGAAAGTTCAAAGGTCTAAAAAATAAGGAAACAGACAAAAAATAGGTAGAGGTGAAACTTTTGGAGTAAATAGTCGAATATTCTAATAGAACTGGCTGGAGTGTAATGCATAGGTTTACTAGAAAATGTTTTGGAGTTCAATTTGGAATTTTAATATTCACGAGTTGTTTTTCAAAGAGTCCTATGAGCTGGTTCAATTAATTATAAATGGCTTTTTTTTTAAATATATAAAATGTAAATTCGTTTTTCTGAAAATTGTGTAATTAACGTCTTTGTCAATCATTAGTGACGAAAACGATAGAAGTAATTTAGCCAAGCAGGGTGTTTTCTTTAAAAAAAATTGCACTAAATTTCCAACTTTCTGCCCTAAATTTTCTTTTTTCTGTACTGAATTTTCTCAAAACATCTCTGCTCTTAGCCAATCAACATCGAGAGTTTTTTTTTGCATGTAAATCACACACCTCCGAATTAAAGTTATTGCCTCATGAAATCAATGAAATCTACACTATAACAAAAAATTATAACAGAATTGGGGGAGGCCTGGATACGGTTTACCGCAAAGCATCATGTGCTATAAAATGGCGGACGTTATAAATAAATAAAATACTAATTAAATAAAAGTGACAGCTGCTTCCCTAATTAGATGGCAAGGATTGGTTTGTCAATTATCAAATAATCAAACTAATAGTCAGAAAAACACACGTGAAAGGCCACAAGAAAATACACAGTGCCTAGCTGGCACCCGGGAAAGATTTTCAAAATACTAGATACCCGGCAGTTTTTATAAATTTTCATAAAATTTACTTTTAATTATTATAACTTCCATGGATTCAAAACCTCCTAGCTTTGTTTATAGAATAGGGAAACGCTTAGGAAACTTACACATTTCCCGAGTCTCAGCATGCTCCTGCTCCTCCATACCATAAAAGGTATTCACCCCAGCATTCAGTTATTGTCTAGCCCAATAAACATTCATGAAACCTTTACATACTGAAGGATACAATAGTAACACTGTTCTGCTCCAGTGATATGCGTACATCTCAATACAATCAACCTTGAAAGGTCATTATGAAAGAACCAGGCGTTTCATAAGTCATTAAATTTAAATCCACATCCACGTTATCAACTTGTATCAGCCATACTATCACTCGCCTTTGGCTTGTGATTGTATCTGCCAATAAGACATGGCCACATGATTTTGTTTCACAGACATAAGGTGTGCATTCTATTTTCTTCTGGGAGAAGGGATTATAACAAATTATTAACATTTTTGTTGATTCAGTAGTTGCATGAATAGCCTGCTAAATGGTCCTCCATTATGGGCTTCCTGTGTAAGAGGAAGAGGTTCCCCTTGGAGAACCATTTCACAAGCTATCACACGAAATACCATCAAACAACGAAGGTAAATCAAAATAGGAATTCGATAGCAATTATTTGTTCCTGGCCAACAGATAACTCCTTCCTGGTAATGATAATAGTGTGCTTTGGCATTTCCTGCTTGAGCAAAAGCATATGCCATGAAAGCCATTTATCCAAAAAGAATATTTAACAAACTGTAGAGAGCACATTAAAACACAAGATAAAATCAAAATTATTACTAAAATAGTTATATCCTTAGAGCGTTTTCATATAACCCACATAAGCTTTAAAATGATATATACTTTGTCTATCTTTAAAAATGTTTGTCTTTAAAATGCAAATGAGAATATGTGTAAAATAAAATGCTAATTAGGGGTACGTGTTATCAAATGCTTTAGTAAGTAGCGCTATCAGCTTTAAATAATCCAAATAAAACATGATTGATAACGAAAACATTTCATAAATTTCCTCGAAACCACTTTTATCAATGTTTTCCACACTGGCTTGCGGCTCAAGGAAAAAAATGAAAGCAAATAGCTACACGTACACCTCATTAATATGTTATTTCACACATATGCTCATTTTATGCATTTTAAAAGTGGGTTATACCATAGTTAATACCCCTCTACTAACTATGGTTATACGAAAACGCTCATTTGACTATTTCATACATGCAAAACTCATGGTTGACATGGTAATTGGTAGCCGAGGGCCCATGGGAGATTTAAAACCCTCAGAACTTGTGATATTTTCAGTAATCCAGCACCAGTTAAAATCTGAGATTTTAAAATCCTTGTTTGTTGTCCCATTTCAGATCACGTGATGCTACCCTTGGGAATTGTTTCTTTCACATGTAAATGATATAACACGTTCATCATAAAACAACAATTCTCAAGGGAATGGCACGTGGTCTGAAACGAGCAATTTGCATACAGAGGTAAAGAGGTCTATTAATAGTCTATTGTTTTTAAACCAAATCCTAAGCAATGTTTCGATTTGGTGCTGGATTTCGCGATGTTTTGCTTCACCTCAGAAAGGAAGAACCAAAAAATGCATTGTAATGTAATGTAATGCATTGTAATGTAATGTAATACAATGCATTGTAATATAATGCAATGTAATGTAATGCATTGTAAGGTAAGGTAATGTAATGTAATGAAATGTAATTTAATGTAATGCATTGTAATGTAACGTAATTTAATGTCATGTCATGTAATGTATTGTAATGTCATGTCATGTAATGTAATGCATTGTAATGTAACGTAATTTAATGTAATGTAATGCATTGTAATGTAAAGTAATGTAACGTAATGTAGTAATGCAATGTAATGCATTGTAATGTAATGTAATCTAATGCATTGTAATGTAACGTAATGTAATGTAATGTAATGCATTGTAATGTAATGCATTGTAATGTAAAGTAATGTAACATGATGTAGTAATGCAATGTAATGCATTGTAATGTAATGTAATGTAATCTAATGCATTGTAATGTAACGTAATGTAATGTAATCTAATGCATTGTAATGTAACGTAATGTAACGTAATGTAGTAATGCAATGTAATGCATTGTAATGTAATGTAATGTAATGTAATCTAATGCATTGTAATGTAACGTAATGTAATGTAATCTAATGCATTGTAATGTAACGTAATGTAATGTAATGTAATGCATTGTAATGTAATGCATTGTAATGTAAAGTAATGTAACGTAATGTAGTAATGCAATGTAATGCATTGTAATGTAATGTAATGTAATGTAATCTAATGCATTGTAATGTAATGTAATCTAATCTAATCTAATGCATTGTAATGTAACGTAATTTAATGTAATGTAATGCATTGTAATGTAATGCATTGTAATGTAAAGTAATGTAACATGATGTAGTAATGCAATGCAATGCAATGCATTGTAATGTAATGTAATGTAATGTAATGCAATGCAATGCAATATAATGTAATGTTAGTATTGTAACGTAATGTAATACATATTTTATTTGCTTCTCCCTAAACAGGCTCTTTTGTATTTAGAACTATTACAAAGTAGCAATTTTATTTTATTTCATAGAATGGTGTAGTTTTTGTGCTCTAAAGCTGTTTCATGGGTTTGATACTCTGACTTAAAAATGCAGAATATTTAGAATAGAAAAGAAGCTTAAAATAACATGGCTTGAACTTCATTGCTGCACAGAATGTACCAAAGCCTCCTACATTCTTCTTCTACTATAATATATCTATGCCAGATCAATTTGAAAAAAATCTACAGAAAGCTAAAATAATTAATACAGTCTTTTCTATTGTTCAGAAGGAAATTCTCCTTAGCCCAAGATAATAACTGTATGGATTATTGAAGGGAGAATTTCAGCTTCAATCAGTTGGGCTGATGATGGTCATATTTAAGGATATAATCATGTTTGCAATGATCTGCCCTTGATGATCACATGGCTGTGATTGGTTGCTTGGTGTCATGTGGACGTCAGGCATTGTGTGGCAGTTTGCTCTCATCACCTTCATGGTATTTTACTGTGAGTGAGATTTGTAGTAACTATTGTGGGATCCTCTTCTTTGACGTTTTCTGGTGACAGATGAAGGAGTAAGTCAAGTTATACATCTTCTAAACCTAAAGTAAAAACTAAACGCTACATGACTTCATTCCGTAACAGAACTCGTTTTAAGTCATAATCTGTAATTGTATAGACCGATGTAATAAATGCCTGCCATTGTGTTTTTCGGAATAAAGTTAGATATGAATATTTTTTCACTGACATATTTAAGAACTAACAAAAATAAACATTTTTGGTGTTTACAGTCCTGGACAAAATATGAACGAAGTTATGGTGAAATAAATATGTAAAGATTTGTATGCAATTTTCTACTGAGTCCTAAAATGCCTCGTTTTGGTGTTTTCAGTATTTTTTTGATCCTTATAACTTCATCAGAAATTAATATATATTTTTCAAACTTTAATATGTTATTAATAACTTAGGTTTCTATCATTTGATAGTTTTCCTTTTGCTAAAAACAAATTTTAAGACATAATTATGATAATTAGTGGCGGCCATTTTTATGACATCGGTCTATAATTTGTATCAAATCATTTCCTATACTATATATGTGCATGCTTTTTGTAAGTGCTGGCGCACACCTAGATACCCCATTTATCTGGTGCATTATAGATTAATTGATTTGATTGATTGGTAAAGATTGTTGTGTTACATTGAGAAGATTCTAAACATGAACACTTTTTTCATGTCATTCCTATCATATCGTATCCAGGTGATTTCGTGCATGCACTTCCGGTTAGTATAAGCCAATCAGAAGCATTTCTGTAGCATTGCCAACAGTTCCATGATGGTGTCGTTCGAGTGAGTTGTTTTCTGTGTTAACCCTCGATTAATACAGCCTTAAAATAACTTTACATAAAGTTCTATGTTACTTGGACAATAAAAGTTCACTGCTGATCTATCAGCGATAAAAAAGAATAAAAACAAAACACAAATGCCTAAAAGTAACCGAAATTGTTTTTTGTCTCAAGGCACCATTTTGGAACTATTCATTTTGACAAACAATCCTTTGCGGGCTTGGAAGTGAGATCACCTGGATCATATCGTATCGTGTAATTTGTTACCTTGTTTCAGCTCTTGACTGTGTGTATTCAAACCACATGACACTTGGAATAAGTGTTGAGTCTCTTAACATTAGGTATTCTGCCACAGGCCTGTAATAAAAATAAAATAAAAAATACTTTTAATATATTGAGAAACTCCATCATTGAAGAGCTAGATAAACATCCAAGTCCATGTAGATTTTTTCAAGCATTGATGGCCAATGTTGCATTACAAATAATAAGATATTCATAGTGAACACATTGGAGTTGTCTCTAACCCCTAATCAACAGTGGCGTAGCTTGGTCACTTTGACAAGTACGCATAGATATGGATTTTTGACTTTTGAATAGAAAAATATATGGAAAACGATTAAAAAACATTTGAAAATTTCCTGCCTTGAGTACGCACGTGCATATTTGTGCAATAGACGCTATGCCCCTGATCAATGACCTACCATGCCGTGATGACTGGAAACATTGGTGTTAATACTGTCTGAGTAAAAATAAACCATGCCACACCCATTGCCCCTCCTATGACCAGCCCTGCTGATATCTGGTTAATATCGTGATACCGCAGATAGACTCTGAAATAGCAACAAACATTTCAACATTATGGCATATGGAACAATAACTGAGCCAAAGTCATTATTTGCATATATTAGACTACTCTGAGCAGAATGATTGTTTTAGCATTTCAAAAAATTTACAGTCAACGCACTTCACACATGAACACATTTTGAATGATTTTTCATATATTCAAAATGAATATTGATTTCGATTAAAAATTATTTTAATAGTCCAATACTCACACAAACAAATGAAATATGACATAGGTTTCCTTTTCTGGATCATATGTATTTTCAAATATATTTTTAAATATTCATTTTGAATAATGGAATGTTGATTTTGAATAATCGAATCTTCACTTTGAATAATCAAATGTTCATTTAATCATTCAATTTGAATAGTAGAATATTGTTTTCAAAAGTTTAGTGTCCATGCGTTTAGTGCATTGTCTGTAAAACTGAAAAAATAACAAGCCAATGCAAAGCTATTCCTTTTGTACATTTTGCACTGTAATTGATTATAAAAAAAATAAAGTCCAAAGTTCTGTCATTATCATTATCATCATCATCATAGTTATTGTAATCATTATTATCATCATGGTATTTATTGTCATAATCATTGTAATAATTATCATCATCATCATGACAGTATAATTACGTTTTTTTGTCATGATTTTACACTAGTTAAGGATTGTACCTGCTAAATGCAACTGCTAATGACAAAGCAATAGTTCCTGTAGCCACAGCATGCTTCCATAAATTATCTAGTAAATCATCCCACATTGTTGTGGATTGGGAATAGTGTAACCTAAAAACACATCAATGTAAAGAATTTTATAAAAAACTTTATCAGACTTATTATAACCACTATGACCCCCCACAGTTGCTGTATACTACATTGTCTGGCTGCATAGCCAGCGTGGTTGGTCCTTGTAGTGTAGTGGTAACATGTCGGACTAGAAAGCCAAAACCGTGGGGTTCAATTCCTGCTATTTTTCTCATGATCTTTACTTAAAAAAACGGTTGATGGAATTTATTGATCACTTAAATCTGTCAATTTATTAGTTATTTGTTAGTCAGGCAGACAGTCAAATAAATGAAACAACAAGCTGGTCATTCAATCAGTCAGTCAATCCTTCCTTCCATCAATTAAGCATCAGTCAGTCAATCAATCAATCCATCAGCCAGCCAGTCAGCAAAACAAAGAGTCAGTCAATTAGTTACTCAAAAAGTCAAACAATCAATTAACAATGGATCAATCAATCAATTAGTCAATTTATCAACCAAACAATTGATCAATCTATAAACGACAAATAATTCTAAATGCTGGTTAATTGGTCAAATAAATGTTCTAATAGTTGAATAGAAAAAAGTTTGACAGTTAAACATCACTCTGATCAATGTTTAACAACTCATTACACAAAATCTATGTATTAAATGTACATGTATGTATTCTACATTTCCCACCAACAATCTTACATGATTCATAACACTTAATACAAATAAATTATATATATAACAGGTTCCCATTTAAATCTGTACTTTCCCATTTAAATCTGTACATATGCAAATTTTGTTGATGTGTGCTAAACACACAGATCAACCAATCAGAGAAGTTCACTTCAGAAATAATATTCTCTGATTGGTTGATCTGTGTGTTTAGCACACATCAACACAATTTGCATAAGTATAGATTTAAATGGGAAAGTACATATTTAAATGGGAACCTGTTATATATTTAAATACAAATAACATTATCCATATGTTATTAATCTTACAAGACGTCCAATTCAAACTCACCTACAATATATAAAGAGCACCATATATACAGCAAAAAATCCCATGAATTGTGAATGATCTGAAGGCATTCCATATGAAGAGTGTTCATAAATGTGATTTGCACATGGTCTTGGCTGGGCCAATGTGTGTTTTATTACCATGTTAAATATTTCATTTACAAATAAACCAGCAAGAAATGTTACCTAAAATATAAACATTCACTGTTAGACACATACATGTACACTAGTTTTGAAAGGTTGCCAGATCAAACAGCAAATGGTGGTAGCACAGCTGAAAGGAATTGTTGATTTCTCTGAATTTCTAAGCATTTCTTTTACAATTTCTTAGCTACTTCTTTTTACTTCCCCCAAAAGGCAAAAACAATCAAAGACCTACAGTTCCTGTCCTTCAAGCAAGCAAATTTCACTGTTTACCATTAATGATCTCTGACAATCTTTTTTTTAAAAGGTGTATTTAGATAACATATAGCAAAGAAATCACTTGAAATCACTAAGGTGTCCTAGCCAAAAATGATTTAATCAAATGCGCAGTAATGAATCAAGGTGTCTGCATGCAGGCATCCAAAGTCATAGGAATTAATTTTCAATTCATTTGATGCTTTGTTTAATATACAGTAAAACCCACATATAAGAACCACTATTTTTCGAGGTTTGGCTAAAGTGGTATTTAGTGAGAAATTAGGCTAAAGTGGTTCTTAACTGGTTCTTATTTACAAAGCAAAAACAATTTCCCTTAATATATAGTGTTTTTATATATTATATAAATTGTTATGTAGAAGCATCTGAATGATGAATGTATTCTTATTGAGAACTAACTGATAATACATTTGTAAAACATTTTTCTTGCATTGATTTTAAATTTGGTCATATTCAGACTCAACTTATATTTTTTCAAATGACCTAATAAATTATGTAAGCTTTCATATAAGAACCAGTCTAATTTTTTCCTAAAGTGGTTCTTTTTTAACAGGTGCTTAAAAAGCAAAATTTTAGTCTTAATCCACTAGTTCTTATATGCGGGTTTTTACTGTCAGTATAACAACCAAAATGTTAGTATCTGAAACATTAATAAGCAACATTTTTGATTTGTTTTTAAACAATAAATAAACAATTAAACTAAAATTGAATTTCATGCAGGGGACATTAAGAATGGAATGGATTAACAACTGAAACATCAGTAATACTGTCTAATACTATGTACACATGTATTTATCCCAAATAATATAAAATACAGCCAATCAGAATGCTTGAAAGACATTGTATATTTGGCAGTATTCAACTGCCTCTTCCCATGAGACATTGCTGGTTTTCTTAATTTTAAAATAGTTATACAATGGTTTCAAGTGGCATACCATGGAATATCCCATAAGTCACTTATATAGTATATATACACACAAGCCTTTAGGCAAGTGTGTATGCAAATAAAATACAAGTGACGAGTGGGATATTCACGGTATATCACATACAATGGTTTTGAGTGGCATACCGTGGAATATCCCACAAGTCACTTTTATTTTAAAGTATACACACAAGCTTTTAGGCGAGTGTGTAAGCAAATAAAATACAATTGACAAGTATTATATTTATGGTATGTCACGAGAAAACATTGTATAACTAGTATATAATTTATACTTTCTACATCTATATAGTCCCAGCACTCAGCAAAGTCAATTGGATAATATGTGTATTTTTATCCATCAAGCCAACTATGCTGGAATTGTAAGCCCTTACTTTAAATTTTAATTTCAATTACATTATTATTATTTCCTTGGAAAGATAGATACACTTCACATAATGCCTTTCTACTAAGTAATTTTAAATAAAACGATGAGGTTTATTAAGAAATCATGTAATATACACTACCACAGGGAACCCAACAATTGTACAAGTATCGCCCCCTTTAAAGTACAATACATCGATTTACTAATGTTTACAATATACAATAGATAACTTACCGTATGTAATTCTCTACGAAATACTATTAAAGTAATCATACCAACGATGATGTGAATAGGCATTAGACTGCACCATGCTAAAGCAAATCCCAAGTAATCTCCTAATGAAAGAAAACACGAGAGAAAATAGTCAAAATAATTCAATTACTCTAAGGAGAGACGATAATACAGTCTAATAACTTAAACAAAATGTAATCACAAGCTCAAAATACACGTTTAAACAACGAAGGTATCAAATTATTGAACAAAAAGATCAAGAATTTCGGAGAAAGCTGAAGGACAGTCATCAAAATTCCGACAAGCCTTCTCAAATCATCAACAATTCTTAGCCATTATTGAGGTTGATTTTGAATTCAACCGAGTAAACGTACCTTTAGGATATTCTACGTGAGTTAGAGATACGGGTTTCCACTTGGGATTGTCTCCAACGTAGTCAAAGAACAGATTGTCGTGTGATTTTTGACAAGAAGGCTTTAACGTGGCGTCGGCCGCCATTTTGAAATTTTCCCAGCATACTTTGAGGCTCTGTTGACTTTCCCTTGATTCCTAGCGGGAAGAGTATAGCAACCAAGATGGCGTCCAATTCAAAGTTGTTTTCTACTTTCGTAACTTTGGGATGCTTTCTATATGAAAATTCTTGTTCTACACTAGCCAAAACCCTCACCAACGTCCAAAACTATGTTTGACTATCTTGAGTAAATAAATGGTGGACAGAGGAGGGAGCAGTCGAGCATCCAGCAAGCTCTTGTCAATAACAAAGTCGCGAAAGTCGTCGTCTGCATCATCAGAATTTGACGAAGAATACCGAGTGAGACTCGAAGGGAAATACTTAGGAAATGGACTTGAGATTAGACCACCTAGTGGCACAAATCACCAGGTATATAAGATTACTCGTAATTTTTATTTACATTTGATTATAAAGTTATAAACTTTAAGCTTAGCATTAATTGTTGTTGTTATCATAAGTTAATTTGTTTTGTTTTTGTTTTGAAATGTTGGTTTTGTTAATTAAATTATCTCGATATTTAGCAATATAACTCTATGTTTAAAAAAAGGAATTGTACATTCCTGTTCATATACTTTTATATGCTTGTATTTTGATATATAATTATTAGTATTTTGTTTTCGATTAAGTTATGCTAACTTTTTCGTTGCATGTGCATTTACTTTCATTTCCAAAAGTATTATGTATCCAACTTTTATTTGTGTTTATATCTTTTGTGCATGAACAAAGGTAGTCAATTCCTGTTTAAAAAATAAGTTAATAGTCCAATTTCAAGTTATCTAGCACAGCTGCCCTGTACTATTAATTCACAAAAGGTGCATTTGAATCCAGATTATATCCCTATAAAAATGCGCCTTTTGTCAAATTGTACAGCGGTGCTTGATAACATAAAACTGCAGTATTGTCCCTGATTTGGCAGCATTAATGCATTCTGTTGGCTGCATATTTAATGCATAGCTGTGTTTTTGACATAATTATTCAATTTTTGATTAACTATTATTATACGCTTTTTAGCAACCTGGTTCACATCTGAGTATTGATACAAGACTTTCAGAGCTCAGCTTAGGTAAGAATGACTTAAAAACATTGATATTAGCATACTTGTTTGTATAGTCGAAGGAGTAAGTACTTATTGACTGAGTTAGGTTGGGCTGTACGGGAAAATATTAGGCTCATGGTCATGATGTATGGATCGAGTGCACATACAAATGACCAAGAGCCAAATATTTTCCAGTACGGCCCGACCTAACTCAGTCAATAAGTTTTTTATTATATGACCCACTCTTTTTAATATTTCAAGGCCATTTTTGTTGTGATGTTTCAAGTAGCTGGTCCGTACGTGTTTGTACGGACCAGGTGAAAAAAGCTGTACAGACCCCATCACATGACTTTTTCCGAAGGTTTTCTTAATATCGCACGCTGGGCAAAATATAGGTCATATGATAATAGCAGCTATGTGATAATAGGGGGATATGCAATAAACTCGGTACAGTGTATTGTTAGACCTACATGTATATGACCACTTGACCATGCTGCTCCTTGGTTATATAGCGTCAATCTTTTGTAGTATTATTTTGTAGTATTTTTTTAAATTATAATAAATGAAGTGTCTTCTATCTAAAGCGGTGGTCAAATGGCTTTGATAGTTGATGATAGTTGAAGGTGTCTCAACTATCATCAACGATCTTTCGCGCGGTCAAACGGCAAAAACTATCATGTGAAATTTGAACATGTTCAAACTCGATAGTCCATGATAGTGCATGATAGTTGGTCATCAAACGCACATGATAGCTAGAACTATTATCAACTATTATGAACTATCATTGCCGTTTGACCGGGGCTTTAGTAAAAATACATAGATATATATTTATACATAATATTCTTGTTTCCATGTAGCTACCTCTGATCATTTGACTGATGATGGAACACTACATTCATCTAATCATACTAGTGCCTCAAGCAAGAAATCCAGTCCATACAGAGTACTAGTGGAAAAGCCTAACTGTTATATAAGATCACCTTTTAAACAGGGGTATCAGGTCCCTAATAAAGGGACTACTCAGGTATGCTATGGTATCACATAAACTACCCCACCACTGTTACTTGCCCCATGTCCTTAATTCCCGACTCCAAAAACGACTCGGGCGAGTGGTACTAGAATGACCGCGAAGGCCTGGGCAAATCGTCTGGGTAGACAAAGCAAAATGGCGTCTGTAGGGAACCTTCACAAAATTCCGATTGCACTGCGAGTAAAAAGGTTTCTTTACTGAAGATGATATTCCTGGGGCTTGTTTATATCAATAAACACCAGACAAATGAAATGTGGCACAATTGAAACGATGATTTCTGTGTAGAGGTTCCTTTACGATCGAAACAATGCAACAACTTTGTTAAATTTCAACAATATTTTGGGTTTTGTTTGGTGATATTTATCGGTTAATTAATTATCCCTTAATTCTTTATCTGATAGAACAGAGTTCATTTAGCTCTTTATCCTGTAAATTTATCTTCGTGATAAGAAAATAGAATCTATAAAATGATAAATATCAACAAAAAAAACCCAAAATTTCATGGAAATTTTACCAACCTTTTGACAATATGTGGCTTTCTTTCGGTCGTACAAGCACCTCTACGGAGAAATCATCTTTTAAATTGTGTCACATTTCATTCTTCTGGTGTTCGTCAAGTTAAACAAGCCCCAAGAATATCATTTTCAGTCAAGAAAACCTTTTTACTCGCAGTGCAATCAGAATTTTGTGAAGGTTTGCTACAGACGCCATTTTGTTTCGTCTACCCAAACAATTTGCCCAGGCCTTCTCACACATTCTAGTACCAGTCCCCAACTCGTTTTTGGAGTCGGGAATACAATCATATTACTGTGCGACTCGCCATACCGTTGTCACTTACAAAAACGTTTGATGAATTTTTGACATTTTTCATTTCAATGGACCAATTACAGACATCAAAGTTTCTAAAGTCTCCACCTGTCGATATAAACTTGTACCTGATCGGTCCATTGAGATAGAAAAATGTCAAAATAATGTCAAAAATTCATCAACAGTTTTTGTAAGTGACTATATATGGTACGGCGAGTCGCACAGTAATAGAGTTAGGGATTTTAATATTTGATGGGAGTGGGGGTGGGGTGGTTGTATTCCCCAAACCATATCTAGCAAGGTTTCGATCAACAAAAATCAAAATGTGAGCAGTGTTCTAAAATATTAATTTTAATGAAGTCTGAGTCTCCACAAATTGTTTCTGGCTAGTATATCTATAGACATTAAAACGTGATACATGTATATTTGTTTTCTTTGTCAGGTTGTTGATCCAAGCATTCAACTGAAGAAAGTAACACAAGATAGTATAGACAGAGTCAGACAGCAATTCAGAAGACCCAGGCCACCACCACGATCATTTGTGAATGCACCAAGACTTAGAAAGGCCAAGTAATTACCATTTTTTAATGCATTCAATATTTTTTTTTTACAAATTAAGGGGGAAACTATGGCTATACAAGATGTTGTTACAAATTAGCATTACTTTGTTTTTTTCATTGTTAACTATGATTTATGAGGTTAAACCAGAGGTCCTGTCTCCCCACATTCACAAATTTGCTTAGGGAATAAGAACCCAGACCACTATTTGGAGAGCAAGTACTAGTAAGCCATTAAATAAATAAATAAATAAATCACTTAACATCTCAATGTATTTAGCCAGTGGCTAATTGGGGAGACTCAGATTCACAACCTCTACGTTGAATATTTTAGCACACAACTCTGCTCACATGTTCATTTTTGCAGAGGGAGGAAAACCGGATAACCCGGAGAAAAACCCTTGTGGCATAGAAGAGAAGAACACATCAAACAAACTCAACTCACTTATAATTCATGCTCACTTATAATTCAAACCTGGACCACAGCGGTGGTAAACCACTACGCCACCCATGCCACCCATTGAGTTGCCTGTGAATGTGGCACACGCTTGATCATGTTAGATAACTCTGATAGTGTTCAATACACCACCCTTGTCAAACAAAGATAACATAACATAATGAATTGAAATGCTTTAGATCAGTTCAGATCAGTGTAATCAGACTGACCAGTTGAATTGAATTATCCATCTAAAAGAATAAAAGAATTTTTTTTATGAATAAATAAATAAATGACAAGACAAAAATTTATAGCTGACTAAACGGTTTACCTATTAATTTATAATGAATGAAGGATTAATTTTATTTGTATGTATTCTGTTAATATTGAATGTAGAGGTAGTGGGTGTAATGAGGTCTAACTTATGGAAGAGCCACAACAGGGAGTGATGATTGTAAAATATTGAATGAATGAATAGATGAATAGAATGATTGATTGATTGATTGTATGAATAAAGTAATTGTTGATTGATTGATTAATTGACTGACTGAATAATTATAATATTGCTGTTACTGTTTTTAGATTAAAGACCACAGGGAGACCAATAAGTGGCTCTGGGCCGTCCATCAAAGAATGTCAAGGAATCCAAGGGGGTGAGTATCAAATGAATGTACATCATTTGTTGACACTTGACAACTTTATATTATTGTTATTAAAACATTTAAATCTGTACTTTCCCATTTAAATCTGTACTTTCCCATTTAAATCTGTACTTTCCCATTTAAATCTGTACTTTCCCATTTAAATCTGTACTTTCCCATTTAAATCTGTACTTTCCCATTTAAACCTGTACTTATGCAAATTTTGTTGATGTGTGCTAAACACACAGATCAACCAATCAGAGTATATTATTTCTGAAGTGAACTTCTCTGATTGGTTGATCTGTGTGTTGAGCACACATCAACAACATTTGCATATGTACAGATTTAAATGGGAAAGTACAGATTTAAATGGAAACCTGTTTATATTATAATTAGTTCATAGTGCCTGTGTTATTTTCACAGTTCCGTTCAGTGACCATGAATTCATGTTAGTTCCTAGTCAAGGTTCCTGTTGCTGCACGTGATGAATTATAGTTCTGCAATGCACAGTGATGGGAACCTCAACTTGGAACTATTGCACTCATCTTAAATTCAACACTTAGTAGAAATAATATATTTCTGATCAATTATTTGACTGTGGTTTACAGGAGCACGAGTGACTAGCAGACCAACACCACCAAGGTTTTATGACTATGAGGATCCCTTGCACCCTCGTTCACCATCTTTTAGACCAGCCAGCCCCACAGAACTACATCGACCAGAGAGCTCAATACATTGCACATCAAGGGTACCTTCTGAATATGGTGACATAAGTCTATCTGATCAAACTATTGAAACATGTAGTCATGTGATTGACAGCGGTAGTCGGCGTGCAGATAAACCTGATGTTGTCAATGGATCATTTGAGCACAGTGACTTGATTGATCTCAGTAGTTCAATTGATCTTGAAAGATCTCTTGATCCCATCACAGATCATTTGTTGAACAGTGATTATCTTGTGAACAATGAAACTGATCTTCATGATGCTGATAGAAGTAAATTTCAAACAACTGAACATCATTTGTCAGATGACAGTCTTGAGAATCATGATATTATTGAGAGGAAAGAAAATGGAACCTCAAATGATCATGAGCTATCATGTGATGGTTTAAGTGACTCTGAGGAGAAATCAAATTCCAACAAAAGTACATTGATTAAAAGGAATGGAAACTGTAAGCCATTTAGTGATAACATTGATAACAATGATGATGACAATGATGATGATGATGATGATGATGAGAGTCAGAGCAGACTTCACAAGAGAACGTTATTATCAAGTTACAATAATCGTAGCACTCTGAAAGCATCAAATCAAAACGGCGATAAGTCAAATTCTGGGGAAAATGACACACACAATGGAAATAAAATGGGAAATGAAAATAAAATGGGAAACAAAGCAAGAAATGATAATGCAAATAGCATTGAAAGAGAAGAAAACAGTTTGACTTGCCAAACCAAGTTGTTCACTACATTACCACTGAAAAACAAAGTCGAAAATTACAAGTCAAAAAAGGGTGAATCTTTACTTGTCCCTGACGGCTGTGCTCACATAGTTAACACAACAAATAGTGAAGATTTTCCTGTAATGACAGTACACGTAAGGGGAAAAGTAGAGAAAAATGAACACCAAAATACAAGAACTGAGGATGATATATATGAACAATATATTGATTCTAACAAAAGTGACTATAAAGACAGACCAGATTATGATGGTGATATGAATGATGATGATGATTTAGATACGGATCGAATTCCATCAGCTATCATATGGAAAAACATTGATCAACTCAATCTCAGCATGAATGCATCATCACACCCACTAAATGAAGCAACTAAATTCTCCTCAAAAGCTCGAAAAGTGCAATCGGCAGGTCCACGAGGAAGACCAACCACAGAACTCTCTAATGGTGGTAGCTCCAAACTTCCAAAAACAAAACCAAGATCAAGAGCTTCATCTGGCAAAACAAAAAGAACTAAGGTGAAACCAGAGGAAATTGACAAAGCTGAAATATTAAGAAGATATCTGTCAGAGGAAAGTAAAAAATTTTCAGAAAATCTACCAGGGTATTTTACAGAGCAATTCAATATCATACAAGAATCTAAAAGGGGAAAGAATGGGGATGATGAAGAAGAAGAAGAATTTATATCAAAAGCCTTAGTTAAATACGAAGAACAAGATGATAAAGATAATCAAAATAAAGAATGTAATGAAATTGCTGAAGAAAAGGAATCAAGTCTATATTCAATAGAAGTTGAGGATCCTTCTTCATCTGGCGTTTTCTTTACAATAGAGTCAACTACAAACAGTACATTTGATGTAGACTCATTGTCAGAACAAACTGTTGGAGAAAGTAGTGATACTAGGGAGTTTAGCGATGATACTGGATTTGAGACCATGCCTGGATCCGGACTATCTGGCAGAAATAATACTGGTACCAAAATGGACTCTAGTACTACCATGGATGCAGGAATGGGTTCAAGCTTAGATGATGATTTAAAGCATGATGATATAAAGGATGAATACCTCAGATTGTAAGTTATTATAATATAACATACAGTGTTTTAAAGGGATTTCCCACACTGATAAATATTGTGTCACACATGTGTTGATATTTCTATTCATCACATACTAATAATTATGTCCATGTTTTCAACATAATTTTCAATATAATTTCTTGATTTAAAACATTGTAAACAGATTAATACATGGGTGCTGGGATTTCTAAAATCTATCCTCTTGTGTTCAATCGCGATATCTCACTCATTCGCTGCATGCACTCACTTGTGAGTTATCAAGTTGAACACTCATAGATAAATTTTAATCTCTGCATGCCCATGTTTTAATCTCGATTTACACTCTGCCTCCAAAATGATTGATGGATCAGAAAAACCCAATATCAAATTCATAATTTGCTGGTCATGATGCAACAACTTTGGCTGTAAATAAACAAATGCAAAATCAACAATTTCTAACTCCTTGTAATGCTGTCAGATATTAATGCACAGCATTTCATTATACATTGTACAACCTATTAAAAGTGATTTTGTTTCAGCAGTGTAAATCATGAAGACCTTGAAGTTATTGCAAAGGCAAAGCATCTAACAGATCCAAGGTAAGCACTTGGTTGTCTTGTTGTCTAAATAAGAACTAAGAGCTTTCTCACCATTAATACACCAGTTTTATTTTATCTACCACCGCTGTACCTTTTGACAACTGGCGCATTTACACGGGCTAAGCATCGAGGGGGGGGGGGGGGGGGGGGGTTGAGAGGAGCAAAAGAACGTCTGTTTTCTCAGGTTACTCGATTTGTTGCAAAGCAAAACTTCCAAGCAAAGCACGAAAAAGTGGTATCACCTAACAGTAGAAAACACAGTTGGATTTACTTGAATTGAGGCTAGGCTATCCCTGTGCAAATGCGGCTTTTGTGAAATAGTACAACGGTGCTAGAAAACACTAAACTGGTCTATTAATTTTTCGAAATGCTGATGTATCTTGTTAGTAATAAGTTTGGCAAGAAAACTGAAATATCAATAATGTGATTTTTGTGTTTTTTTCCTTCTCTGTCTGTTTGCATCGGCTCCTTTTATATTTTCATCACACAGTTTATTATGTAGAATTTCGTATTTTTTCAGGTCAAGGAATTTACATTACAAGAGTTGTCCATATGAGCCGTTAAACTTTACAATCAACGCTAGACCACCGCCTGGATACCTGTTCTACTTTGCCTATGGTGTTGATATGAACGCTAAAAGGTATCGTTTAAGTGTTCTCTCTCACTTTTATCCTCGGTTACAGTTTCTATTAGCTCACTGTTTCCTATTCATATACAGTGGTACCTCTATTAAGCGGTCATCCATTAAGCTGTCACCCTCTAGTAGGTGGCCACAATAAAAAGTCCCAAATCTATTCCTATACCTATTCTATACCTCTGACTATTCAGCGGCCAACCTCAAGTAAGCGGCAACTTTGGTAAGTCCCAAGGGTGACCGCTTAATAGAGGTACCACTGTATTTCACTTTATCTTCACATTTCTAAAGATGCCTTGTGTATTTTTCCTTTGCTTTGTGTCTTCCTTTTATCTTTCATTTCTTTTTCCCCTTCATTCTTTCCCTTTCTTTCCCTTATTTTTCCTTTGATTATTTCTTAGTCTATTGTTTCTTTCCTTCTTTCTTTTTCCTTCATCTTCTCTACTTTGTTTCATTCTTTCCCTTTCTTTCCCTTTCTTATTTTCCTTTGACTGTTTCTTAGTCTGTTTGTTTCTTTCCTTCTTTCTTTTTCCTTCATCTTCTCTACTTTGTTTCATTCTTTCCCTTTCTTTCCCTTTCTTATTTTCCTTTGACTGTTTCTTAGTCTGTTTGTTTCTTTCCTTCTTTCTTTTTCCTTCATCTTCTTTTCTTTGGTTCCCTTTTTCCCCTTCTTTCCCGTTTCATTGTTGCACGGTTTTTTTCCGTTCTTTTCCTTCCTGTTTCATCACATTGCAGCCGTTCCATTACTGTTTTTCTTGTCATTCGTACATTTCAGGATGTCACTATACCTCCGTCGTGATTACAAGCGACTGTGGGGGGTATTGTTCGGATTCAAATTGCGCTTCAATAAAAGAGGTAAGAGGTAAAATGTAAAATGCAGTCTTCAAACGGTTATTCAAATGTTATCATTGGAACGTAAATAAGTCAGCCGCAGCCCCAAACAATGACTCCCTCCTCAACATTTAGGGGGGACGGGAAGGATATCAGTATTTCAGCACAACAAAAATGATTTTTCCATAGTCGGGCAATACCCTTTTTAAAGATTTCATGTACATGTATCTACTGTAGTAATAAATAAAATCGGCTAACGTTAAGGCGTTGCTGTGTACGTTTTGACCCAGTTAAAATCTTTTCGGAATAAGATTCTTTGTCTTATGTATTCGATGCCACGTGTAAATGTTTTGGAACAAAAGTTTTTATACCCAGAAGTTTTCAGTTGGGCCGAAACGTACATAACAACGCGTTAGCCGATTTGGTCTATCATATACTGTGAGAATATCAACGTTTTTCACATGTTGTTATCAATGATTTCAGGGTCATCTTCTGATGCTGGTGGTTTTGCTAATGTTGAGTTCAGTGCTGGTAATTCTGTAGAAGGTTGTGTGTATACAATCACTGATGCAGACTTATCTATGTTAGACAATTGCATGGGATATCCTAAGGTAATTGAAACATTTTTAACACGTGGGAGGACTCCTTTTGTCCAAGTGGTAGACAGGGTGATTGGCGGTCGGTTTAAAAAGGACCCTAAAAGGTACGCGCAGGAAATATTTTCAACCTTAAAAGGAAAGCCTATCACCCCTACCACTTGGACAAAGGGAGTCCCCCCCCCCCCCCCCTCCCTGGGACTTTAAATCGTTTCAAATGTCGCAGGTTAGTATTTTCACAAGCCTCAGCCTCGATAGCGTGTAATATATTTAGAATTTGACTGTGCATGTGATAATTTAAGAAATTGAAAATTAAAACACTTTAAATTTCTATTAAAAGAAAATATCACTCGCCATCTATGCTGAAGCTGAACCACAATCATACTGTTTCCCTCGGTCCATGTCAATAAGTGTTAAATGTCACGTTCATTTTCAGCATTACTGTCGTGTTGTACTACCAGTGTGGATGAAATAATTATATATGTCACGTTCATTTTCAGCATTAATGTCGTGTTGTGTTACTAGTGTGGATGAAATAAATATATATATGTCACGTTCATTTTCAGCATTAATGTCGTGTTGTGTTACCAGTGTGGATGAAATAATTATATATGTCACGTTCATTTTCAGCATTACTGTCGTGTTGTGTTACCAGTATGGATGAAATAAATATTTATATGTCACGTTCATTTTCAGCATTACTGTCGTGTTGTATTACCAGTGTGGATGAAATAAATATATATGTCACGTTCATTTTCAGCATTACTGTCGTGTTGTGTTACCAGTGTGGATGAAATAAATATTTATATGTCACGTTCATTTTCAGCATTAATGTCGTGTTGTGTTACCAGTGTGGATGAAATAAATATATATATGTCACGTTCATTTTCAGCATTAATGTCGTGTTGTGTTACCAGTGTGGATGAAATAATTATATATGTCACGTTCATTTTCAGCATTACTGTTGTGTTGTGTTACCAGTGTGGATGAAATAGTTATATATGTCACGTTCATTTTCAGCATTAATGTCGTGTTGTGTTACCAGTGTGGATGAAATAATTATATATGTCACGTTCATTTTCAGCATTAATGTCGTGTTGTGTTACCAGTGTGGATGAAATAATTATATATGTCACGTTCATTTTCAGCATTAATGTCGTGTTGTATTACCAGTGTGGATGAAATAAATATATATGTCACGTTCATTTTCAGCATTACTGTCGTGTTGTGTTACCAGTATGGATGAGTAATTGTCACGAGCCTGGCCTACATGGTGTGGCACAGTATTGTGTTCCTGCAGTACTGTATGTAGCGCAACAGCAATGGCTTGAACCTGGTAAGAAAAGAAAAATCAATTATATTAAGCTCCTCACTGATGAGCAAGGTATAATTCGGTGCAGTATGTAAAAAAGTTTAAAATAGAGCAGATTTGATATGACTGTGAAAAACGCACTGCATGAACACACAATAGAATATCTCATTTGCATGCATCCATAATTACAGCTATTTGGTGAACTCGTTCTTCAATGGTGTTGATGTTGGGTTCTTAGCGGTAATGATGGTGATTGAAAACGATGTTATTGATGGTGTTGATACATAGTTCTATATTATCATGGGATGTTTTATAACCAGTACCATTGTTCTCCAGGTAAAACAGATTACCTTGACTGTTCGTACAGTATAAGCCAGTGCCTAAAGGCATCTGATATCCTAACTCCAAACTATGTGGAATATCTAAATCAACTGGCTGCTGTATGAACCAAGGTCTGGTCTAGCACCACCGGTCTTCATATTTCCAGATTTTTCGTATTCGTGCATGTTAACGAGCCTGATATCACGTTTTTCGGGGGAAAAGGAAATCACCGTTTCGATCCATTTAGAAAGAGCATATGGGTAGCATTTCAGGAAACACAACGGGAAACCCAACAGGAAACCCAACGGCAGTGTTGTAGCACCACAGGTCTTCATATTTCCATCAAGAGATTTTACGTATTCATGCATGTTAACGAGCCTGAGTTTAGACTGATCTCGGAGCGGCGCGTTTTTCGGGGAAAAACAGGAAATCACCGTTTTGATCCATATAGGAAGAGAATGCATGTGGGTAGCATTTCTGGAAACCCAACGGGAGTGAGAAACTGCGAAAAAGGAATTCACGAACAAGGGATGTAGAAATGAGAGAGAGGGGTATATAGGGAGGTTTTTCTCCCTCTTTATCATCGTTAATATCTTCTTACTTCATTTTGTTCCTACCTTCCTATCGTTCTCGCTTTCTTCCTTTCTTACATCCTTTCGTTCGTCCTTCGTTTGAATTATTTTTATACAAACAACAACCCAAATTTACTTTTTTCTAATTTGTATGCAAACCCCAACTCAAATATACGTAATTTCTCCCAATTTATATACAAACGTCAACTCAAATATACGTAATTTCTTTCAATTGTCATGCTGACCCCTATCCAAATTTACGTTATTTCTTCCAATTTTTATTTCTTCAAACTTCAACCCAAAATTACGCAATTTCTTCCTTTTTTTCGTATACAAACTTCGATCCAAATTTTCTCCATTTTCATACAAACATTTAATCCAAATTTACTTATTTTTATTCTTTGTATACCCTAATCCCATTTTCCCAGCTTGTTATATTTATGAATTGGTATACTGTAACGGTGTCTGTTTTTTAAATGAGTGCGTTTTATTTTAGATATTTTACAATAACTTATTGTGTATTTAGCGTGGATATGAGTGTAGTGTGATTGCATGCAGTTTGTGTGGTATCGTAAAAGTATGAACTCTTGGGATGAGTGAAGACGTGATGTGTGTCTGTTTGTCAAAATTGTACATAATAATTTCCAAGGAATTCCCTGTATTTATGGAATAAAAACTGTAATACAATAACATATGTTTTTATTAATTCAACATAAACTTTCAACAGTATACAAAATGTCTCTTGTTTTAACTTCGATTAGTCTCACAGCTTGAAAGTCTTCCGATTCGAAATTCTGTAAAGTGATTTTGTATGCTTAAATTATTACCGCGAAAATTATCTTCAGTTCATAATTTAAAAACCGCGGTACTATAACTAATTTTATATCTAGAGTTACGTCAAAAAGTATTTAATTATTGGATTCTTACTATATAAATATATTCTGTTACATTCAATATAATTCAAATGAGTTGGTACATTGCTGAAATTATCATGAAATACATAGTTAATAGAGGGGACTGGTTATGAAACCTTTTGTTGTACTTCTTTGTTTGCATTTCGAAGTTGAACCGGTCTCGACCATGCACAACTTTTTCTTTATGGCCAATCAAAATTGCAAAATGAGTCAACAAACTTTTTCTATGAGATTATTGTAAGGAATATTGTCATATTTGTTCTAAATCTTTGAGTATTTTGAAGCAACAGCCAAAATAATGATTTTCGGTCTGTTCACTCAGACGTATCCAATATGGCTAAAACAATTGCGAAACAAAAGGTTGTGCAGGGTCACGCTTGAAAAAAAAGTGTACAAAAACATACAATTGCAACAAAAGGCTTCATAACCATTCCCCTCTATAAACTATGTGAAATACGACTAACTTAAGGGTCCCATGCTCTCAGCATGTAATATTTAAAAAAAGGTTTTCAGTAAAAAAGCAAATGTAAAATTACAAATGTTCCAACAATTTTAAACAATACCAAAGCGAATTTTATCCAATTTTGGATATTTGCATCGGTAACCAGAAAGTCAATCATATATATCTAGCGCACTATTACTGAAGCAGCAAAAAACTTTCCAAACATTTCAGTCAGCTTTCTGAAGTGCCCCATGAGAAGGCCCATATGTGGAGCGATATCCTTGTAAGTCTGTCTTGGTGCTGTAGTTATGATAACCATGGGATGGGTGGGAATTGTGCCGTTAAGATAAAGTTTCTGAAAGAGAAAATACATGGATAAGATTGTATGTGACAAAAAAATGATTTGAAAACGAGTGGACGGTCGAACCAACTTAAGTAATGGCCTCTTAACTGACGGGCCCGTTTAAACACCCTGTTGGAATTTTATTCGATGACACATCCAACATTGTTTTTTGTTCTCGTGTTCGACAAATCGTATCGCAACAATGTTGGACCCGTTTAATCAGGGCTTTACTCCGATCCATATGGTCAATTTTGACTTGAACTCTTCTTTTATACAACTAATTATGGTTCAAGGTTTTCTGTGATGTAAGTCACACTTAAATCTAATGAAGAGAATAGGAAGGGCGCGCGAATGATTTATGCTACAGTGTGTACTGTGCGCCTCACTAGCCAATCAGACTGCTTGGTTTCGAATAATTATTTTATGAAGTGATCGTTTTCTGCCACAAACCAAAACAACCCACAGATCCTTTCGGTTGTGCCATTCATTCCGACAATAGACCTAATCGGCTAACGCGTTGCTATGTACGTTTCCACCCAATTCAAGTCTTTTGGGAATAAGATTGTTTGTCTTATGTATTTCAATGTCACGTGGAAAATATTTGAAACAAAAGAGGTTTTGAATTGGGTGGAAACGTACATGGCATCGCGTTCTCCGATTACGTCTATCCTTTTTAAAATAGGTGTATCTTACGAGTACTTACTGTCAATTGCATAGCATCAAGAAAAGCTGTAAAAATTCCTTTGTTCATTGCCATACAGTTTTGTATGCTTTTTCCTATAGTTGTATTCACATTGGCATTAACTTCACTTAGTAACATGGAATAGATGTGCAAATCTCTATGGTCTTTAGTTAATTTCGCTGATTCCTGAAAACATCAATAATAAAAACTATTACTGAAGAAATAGAAAACGAGGCAGCGTGCTCTATCGAGTTTTATAATTCGACAACAAATTTTCATCCGCCGCGGAGAGGTACTATCATCTCGTAGTGCCCGCTGAGCTTTTCGTCCGCTTCGGAAAATTTTGTTGTTGAATAATAAAAACTATATAATAGAGTAGTTAAAATCTCGGGCATAATGCTGTGATAGTTGACCTTGGAAACTAGATGTTTCGAACGAGTACGTTCTCTGGCGACTTTGTTTTGAGGAACATCCAGTTTCCGTGGGCAACTATCACAGAATAATGATAGAGAACGCTTAGCCAATCAGAGCGAACGGTTTAAATCGAATATTGTATAATACGATATACAACGATGGGGAACAATGTATAACTGGAGAAAGAATATTGATGCTAATTTTTTACAAATGTAAGTACTACTACTAGGTGTGGAATGGTGTTCATTGCTGAGGAATGCGGAAACTGGGTGTTCACATCTTTCTGTTTTGTTTTTAATAATCTGGTTATTACCGCTATTCCTGAGCCTGCAGTATTTGAAGTCTTGTTGAATCGTACGCTTCCCTAATGAAAAGAGAAAAAATTGTTTAGTAACACTGGACCTCTTTACCATCATAAACCAGGGCGGATCAAGACCAGCTACAAACGACTTTCATAAATGGCCGCCACTAATTATTATGACTTTTAAAATTGATGTTTTCATATGATAGACATTCACCATTACAATAACTTGTGAAAGTTTGAGAAAAAACGATTAAATTTGCAAGAAGCTATAAGAATTTGAAAAATCAGAAAAACACCAAAACTAGGCATCAAAGGCCTCATCAGCAGACAATTACATGCAAATCTCTACATTTTTCATTGAGCATAACTTCTTTGGTATTTTAGCCAAAGCATCAAAACCTTCCAAACATGCCTATTTCAGGTGGTTTTTCATATGACAGTGCTAAAATATTAAAATATCTGTTTACTTGAAAAATCATCCTGTACATAGTATGGTATTTATGAAAGTGGTCTATAGATCACCGAATGCCAATTGACTTAATAAACTAATCTTCAAAACTAAGAAAAGAAAGAGCAAGCAGAAATATGTATTTTTGGAGAGTTTTTTTCCTATAAATATGACTGAAGTGAAGCTATTTGAAGCAAAATTACTGAGATTTGTATGTGTTCAGTGAACTGTTTCCTTGCTATCCTCATTGTGGTGTTTTCCACACTTTTGAAATTGTCATAACTTCTTAATTTGTTTTGTCTCAAACTTTTACCTTTGTTGATGTCATTCTAATCCTATAAATATGATGTAGTGGTCAATTATAATATGATTTAGGATGGCGGCTATATTGGCAATCGGTCAATATGACAGTGATATACACCTAATCCAAAAAACGTTGTCTGGTCCGCCGCACAGTCCTCGCGGCAAGACTGTGAAAGATATTGGTTATATCTAATCAGTAATTAATTTATTTGCATGTTCACACTCTAGTGTGGTACTTTTTTCAACGAAATAGTGTTGTGTCTACTTTTATTTTCTTGTTTTATCACTCATCAAAATATTCACTGTGTTTTCCTTCACGGTCTTGGCGCGAGGACTGTGCTCACTTGGGATCCCTTTGTCAGGCTCGAGACAGGAAGCCCAATAAAAGAAAAAAAAAAGAAAACGGAGCGGAGACGCCTGCGGAGGGGGCTAATATACTCACATATTGTTGAATGGTGTTTAGTAAGATACCAGTAAAGTTCGTACACCATGAATCCATGCTCTTAAGGTGCCCATTGATATGTATTGTACCTGAACCGCTGTCTGGAAGGATTATGATCTCACATGAACCTAGAGCCATTACCATGGAAACGAGAAGTGCTAGTGACACCTTAAAGTTTTGAGCAGTCTTTCGTACCATTTTCTTGTTCGTTCAGTAGATAGATGATATATTTCTGGAATAAAATTGATCAACTTTAGCGTACTTCAGAACAAGGAAAAATGCGTGTATATATAAAACAGTTGGCGCTATAGCTGGTACAGTGACGTATTTTGTTATGGTTTTACAAACCAACCATTGTTATAGAACGAAATTTTTTTTAAAAATCTATTGTGAAAATGGTTGGAAAATTAGCATCACAATACCAACACTGAATGGGTAATTTTACGTTTAGAAACCACCTTGAATATTCAATAATCAATCAGCTTATTGGTCGATTTTCGAGTGTCGAAACTCAATGAATTACATCACTGTTCTTTTTCAATAAAAACAAGAGTGGATAAGTATTATTTATGCTGTCTTATTGTGATAAGAATGATTGATTTCTTAAAACCGTATTTATAATTCTCAATGCTTTTTAATACGTGATATATAATGTTTATAAAATGAAAACTATGAAAAAATTAATGTTTAAAAACTGTGTATGTACATATCAGTAGTAGAAAGTTCCAAAGCTTTGTAGCACAGACACAGAAAGGCCTTTCACCAAAAGTTAATGTGCTATTGATAGAGGAACAGTCAGGAATACTTGTCACTACGATCTGAAATTACGTTTCTGACTGTATTTCTCATGATCAAACTATATAACTTTAACTGTATTAGAATTGTGTATCATAAAATATAATGTCTTAACCATAGTCTTACCTTCAGTTAATGCCGCCTTTTGCTTATGAATTGAAACCCAGTCAGTGGTGGGTCATTTTTATTGTATGGTTAATAATGACGTCACAAGTTAATGACGTCATAATCTAATAAAAATATTTTGCTCTATTGTTTGATTAATAAAGGAAGATGCTTACAAAGTATATTAGATGCTTACAGACAATAATAGATAACAACAACGAAATTAAATAGTGATTTATAATAGGGACGTCCGGTTGGGAATTGTTTCACTCTGAAAAGTTTGACAAACTTTTTAAACTTCAAAAATGTTTATTTTATACGAGTCAATTTTAAATACGTACTTGGACAAATCAGCAAAGAATCGGTGGAATCTGTTTGTTTATTGACTATGTCATGAATGCAAATCGTTTTTTAACAGTATAGCTCAATACTTTCAATATATGTTGGCTAATTTTGGCTATACGCAAAACTTTGAGAGTATTTTTTTTATCAGTTCGCTACTAAATAATATACAAATTCATATAAAATATCAACAAGCCAGAAGCATCCGTTTAATTTACAAATTTTTGATATGATTTGGTAAGCACAATTCATGGATAAAGTTGTTCAAAACTTTGACAAAGTTTAATTGAAAACTTCGGGAGTATTTCTCATGGGAAGTCATTAACGCTAGAATATGCTGAATATCCGTACCACCAAAACTATCAGTCATAATGCCAATGACTAAAGTTTCTAAACTTATAAAAAACTTTGATGTACTTTTGCAGTAATATGTTTAAAATATTATCCACATAATCTACCGGGGTAACAGTTGTAAATAGTTTCATAAACTTTCTGTATTATTACTTTTTTTTTCTAGAAGGATTTTTTTCAATATACCAAACTGACAAAATAACAAAAAGTCAGTTACAGTTTCGTTAATCATCAAGACAATTTTAGAATATTTTTGTTATTCAACATTTACGTCTAAGTTTCATAAACTTTGTGTATTTTCAGAATTTCTAGAAGGATTTTGTCAATTAATATACTAAACTACCAAAATCATGATAAGCAAAACTGCTACTTTAATAATAAAGACAATTTTAGAATATTTTTGTTACTCAACATTAACGTCTAGATTTCATAAACTTTGTGTATTTTCAGAATTTCTAGAAGGATTTTGTCAATTATTATACTAAACTACCAAAATAAGCAAAACTGCTACTTTAATAATAAAGACAATTTTAGAATATTTTGGTTACTTAGCATCTATATGTCCTTTCGCAGAAGGTTTTAGTTGATTAGTCATGAGGACGAAATGCTTCGGTTGACAGAGTGGGCTTACATGTAAAGGATTGAGTGTATGGCCAATATATATCTAAATGATGTACGAAAATATAAACTGATGTCTAATACGATTAAAAATGGAAACTAGCGAGTAAACTAGTATAGAATGCGTCAGTGTTTGATATAAACGATAATAGAATGGAATTTGTAACACCGTAAAAAATGTTGACTTTACTGACGTTTCGAGGTTTAGCCCTTCGTCGGAGTAAACAGAATACTATACTATAATACAATTACTGAAATAGCTATTAAACCGAAAAAATCCATTTCAAAGACTCACAGCGTAAAAAACCTTATCCCTTGATATTGATGTTTTGGATGTTACTGAATCTTTCTGCAAATTAAATTAAAATAGCAGACTGAGGAATACATGATTAGAGTGGTTTTCATGAACCCGTGAAACACACTTTAGCGTAATATATGCTTTATCACACTTTATTACACTTTAACTTTAACTTTGTGTTTTATAATCATTTGTTCAATAGCATTATTACACATTAATACAGTTTATTACTCTTTCCCTAATACACTTTGTTTCACGGGTTAATGAAAACCACTCTAACGTGCTTTTGCGCGAAACTCATACTCTTTATTTTAAGTTATATGCACTTTTTCTATCAATTCTAAACCTATTTGGGACTCTGTGTAAAATCATATTACACAATAGTATAAAATATTTTGGGCATACATCTGATGTTAAGTTTAATATGTTGCTGTTCCTCGAGGTAACAGTTGAATTATTGCATATCTTTTTACGACATATACATAAAATTCTCTAATTTTCTAAAAATAAATCTTTAAATAACTCTAATTTTTCTACCCAGTCCATACATATGTTATGGCTTTGATAAGTGGTTCCAATTTACTTGTTGTAAGGCGCATTCGAATGGTTATTGTAAAAGTCATTATTCATTATTCCACGAAGTCAACAGTTGAGTAGTTCGTAGCCAATATCATGAAGTCTGTAACAGCTAATAAATATTGATCTATATGCCTTTAAGAATAACGTTACGCTTCTTTTGGTGCAGAGAGACATAAGTATATGTAAGTTCCTGTTCAAGAGCTTGATTCAGGACTACATCGGAAAGGCGTTTCTCAGTGGAAACGAGGAACGAAACTGGAGTAGATAATTTTTTGAAAGTTTAAATAACTTTTAAGGTTTTAAACGAGAGGGGGAGGGGAGGGGGAGGGGTTGATTCGTCTCTAATGTGTTGGACCTGTACTGTAATAGAAGCAAATTTTCCTCGAGAAACAATGTTTCTTTTAGACCAAAAACATTAATTAAGTAATTAGTTTTTCCTGAGGATTCTCTCCAAAATGTGACTAGCTGAACTCATATCAAAATCGATTTTATTTTACGTTCACTTAATTGACAGTCAAAGAAAGCTTCAGGTTTTATAGGCCTTTAGACTACATATGCCAATTTAGTATATACACAATTCACAACCTCATATAAGAACGCGCACTCTCATTGGTTCGCTATATCGGGATATATATATATCTTATTAGACAGTTTGATGTGTAATATGGCTGGATATTTTACGAGTGAAACGCTGTATTTTGACGAGCCTCCGGGCGAGTCAAAATTCAAGTTAACGAGAAAAATATCCAGCCATATTACATATCAAACTGTTTAATAAGTTATTTATATAGATGTTTGTTCTTTTATAAAGCAAAATATTGTGATATTTTTACTCGTCTATGACTAGTTGGATAATAATACCCCATATCTACCGCTGAAGCTCGTGCGTCTTGTCGTGCTTTGTAATATTACGCAATAATTTTTTATTTTATACAATAATTTTCATTTCTTTATTTTTTTGTTCGGTTGTGAATTGTGTATATACTAAAACGAAGACTCGCCAACCGGTGAATATTCGCCCGATAACCACCTCGTACTGTCGAAGTACTGTCGAAAAAACATCCTGCTTGATTAATAACAAGTTGTGAAAATTGAGTGTGTTTTGTTTCTGTTTCACGGGGTTTGAAAATTACATGAAAGTTTACAAAAGTTTTTTATTATGTTTACAAAAGTTGATAGAACTTCTTGAAGTCTAAAATTACTGTCGCAAAAACATCCCGCTTGCATCCCGTCCCTCTTGATCACTTGAATTCTTCTTGACATCTCCTGTCATAGTTTATTTTAGTAAACATACACCGGAAACAAATATGCCGGAAATGAATGTGCTTAGCTAGAACCTAATTTGCATATTGAAATTAAAGGAAGTCAAGTGAACAATCTTAGAAATTACGGAATTACATCGCCTCTAACCACACTACAAGTGAATCGTCAAAATTAGTTTGGGAAAATTTTGCAACAAAGACATTTTTGTAAGTGTGGTTTTTAGCTCATGATCTAACAATGGATGTATATATAAAAGATCTAACTGAGATGAACGATATCACATTTCACAACCGAAAACGAGGGAAATACGATACACCACAAGAAGTTACAAAAACTGAAGAAACTTTTTATTTACCATGGCTAACTCTACTCTCAGTAAGTACATATAAATTTATTATCATTTTTATATATTTTTTCTAAAAAGTATATTAATTATTTGTAAATTATCTGAATGTTATTTTAGTTTTAATAAGTTTCGATAGCTAGTTTATTCTTAAACTCCAATGTGCAGTGCTTATACTGAAATTGTTATAATTTCTATTTATTTTTTCTAAAAAGTATATTAACCATTTGTAACTTATCTGTATGTTTTATTTAGTTTTAATAAGTTTCGATAGCTAGTTTTTTTCTTAAAATTATTCACTCCAATGTACTTCAAATTATAATTTCTATTTATTTTTTCTAAAAATTAAATTAATTATTTGTAAATTGATGTTTTTAGTTAAGTTTTAATACGTTATTAATCATTTACTACAATGTCCTTATTAATGTGTGTTTTTCAAAAGTTATTCAGTTAATTTTACAATGAGTGTTAAGTTTCGGTTTCGATAGATAGTTTATGTAATCATTACATCAACGCAAGCACAATACAAATTGTACAATAGTTTGGCATAATACTTTCAACTTTCAGGACGATATTTATCGGTTTAGAACGAAACATAGTTACTCAATATTTTTAAAGTTTCATTGCGAAGTTCTTAATTTCTCTCTTTTCATTGGAGATTTTAAAATTTATAATATTGTTTTACCAATGATTATTCCTTTTATCATAATTGTTTTTGTATAAGGATGGGAGCAACACTTTTAAATATTTGAAGAGACTGATCATAGATACAAAAATTTTCATTGCAGATATCATTGTCATGGCAACATTTGCAATGTTGCTGGCAACAACGGTCCGTGGGGGACCCATGCCAGGAAAAAATGTCAAAACATTTGTTGCTCGTACCATAAGAAGTAATTGTGCGGCCCTGATGGAATACAGCAGCACACTGTATAAAGACATGGTATGTATGGGACCCATGGTTACTTACCAGCCTGCACCGCGCGACTGAGTTTAGATGTATAAGCTAATATTTAATATTCTAGTTTCCGCTGAATGTTTTTGATTATTTCACCCTTAATTTACTCTGACCGCCAAAGTTTTGTTAAGAATCTTTGAACCTATTGCCAAAGAGGGCATCCAACCAGAGAAATATTTGGTTGTTTGTTAAATAACACTGCATGACAAAGCACTTTTATAAGGACTATACTATATCCCTTCAGTAGGAATGGGGGAATATTGGGGAAACCAACGACTCGATCTAACCATGCGTATCGTACACGTGTGTCGATCCAGCTTTATCTTGGTGTCCTTCATGATTAATAAGCAAACATTCTTGAATAGTGTCTGTCATGGCAGAGCGTTAAATAATTCAATAACTAAAATATATTGAACACGTGATGTCACTTAGGACGGTTTTGTTTTGGTTTGTGAATGTTAAAATCGCTATTGCCTTGAACAAGTCGTTTTTTTTGTTAAAAAATAACTCCCCCCCCCCCCCCCCCCCTTGCATACACATATATTTTATAAATATATCTTCCCCCGCCCCCTAAAAGATATGTCTTAGCTTAACGTCTGGTTCACAAACCAAAGCCGTTCTAAGTGACGTCACACGTTCCATATTTGTTTAGTTATTGAACGCTCTGACGTCATCGATTCAAGAATGTTTGCTCATAGAAGGACACCAAAAACTGATTCGCCAGTGGATCTCGGCCAATTAGAAACGAAGAAATCTGTTGAATGATTAATAATGCGATTTAATAATTTCAATATCAGTTATGTCGTCTTTAAGGATATATCGAGTACCAGGACGTACTGAATTTAAACTATTTGGTTTCTTGGTTTACAAAGTAAATTGATCTAAAGGTTAATGATTTTTGTTTTTTTTCAGGAATCCTCGAGATTTAAAGATGGCAATTTTGATCACTATGTTCCGCTTGGAAAGGGGATAGAACCTGTTATGTTCTATGATAATATGTCTGTAAGTATCGTTTAACTATTCTTAGACGTCTGACATTGTAGTTCATCAGTAACAATGAACTTCTGGCTTTGTAATATATTGGGCTTGTAATATTTTAATATTGGCCTTATTGATAACACTCTAAAATTTATAAATGAATGAATTGATGGATTCAGAAGGGAATGAAAGAATAATAGAATGAATAAATGAGTGCATTCATAATTAACTCATTCATTCTTCTTCTCACTCACTCATTCACTTTTATCCATTATTTTATCCATCCATTTTTTAATCTATCCATTCCTTCATTTTCATTTACTCACTAATAAATGAATGGAACAAGGGGCTTATTAGGGGGTGTCCCTTCAGCCGCAATTAGCCTCCTGGCGCCGCAATTACCCCTATTCTTTTAAGACATTTAGAGACCGGACACCCCCTTAACACCTTAAGAGCCCTTCATTTGCAATTGGGACACCCCCCAGACAAATTTCTGGATCCATCCCTGTGGAATATGAATGAATGATAAAATGAAATATCTAGTACTAAACATCTTGCTTTCTTTTTTTTTAGAACCAGGAGTTTCTCAAAAAGCAGATCATCTTGTTCTACAAGTTCGATCGAATGGTTAGAGAGATCATTGCTTATGAATCAAAACAAAATCTCCATGACAACTACAAGGGGAAGTTTGGAGATGTGGAATATCAGATTCATGACATTTTCTCTTACCTTCATCACATGGTAAGAATTTGAAAAACATTTTCGAAATACGATTTGACTATTAGTCAAAAGCTTATTTCTCATTCTTTTTCTTAAAGAGGGGTTTGAAATAAATACTCTTTAATAATAAATGGAAACTAGAGAGTAAACTAGTATATACCTTATTCCAAAATGGCAACCTTTTGTTCCATTGGCCCTTGTTGCCTCACTCTCATGAAATTATTCTTTTGTCTTTGAGCTTGAGTGAATTTAAAAGAAAAGAATAATTTCATGAGAACGAGACATCAAGGGCCAGTCAGCCATTTTGGAATAAGGTGTATAGGCTTTGTCGGTGTTTGATATAAATGATAGGTGATATCATGAAATTTGTAACACCGTAAAAAAAGTTGACTTAACTTTACTGACGTTTCGAGCTTTAGCCCTTCGTCGGAGTAAACTACTACACTTTAAGAATATGTCAATCTGTCTGTCAATATACCATTTGCACGATAGCATCATAATTTTTAACTAAAAAACATTAATATGCTAATAAGACAACATACGTTATTCTGTTCTTTGTTTTTTAAATATTTATCTTACTTTTTAAACAGGAAAAAGTGAGTAATCTTCCTCTGACAAAAACAAGCACAGCCCTGTACCCCATAGCAACTGTCAAACCACAGGCAACCCAAAAGGAACATGATGAATGGGCATTGATGGTACTGAAGGAACTCACCTTTAGTCTTATCACACTACAGAGAGGAATGGCAGAGAAATACCTCTCAAATTAAAGCTGTTATCCTGACGACACTGTTTGAAGAACTGGTTTTAAATCAGTTTACCTGGTTCATTGTATAATTTAGTACACTTATGATGTATGACTGGTTTTAAACCAGTCTAACTGGTTCATTGTATTAGTACACTTAAGATTGTACAACTGGTTTTAAACCAGTTTAACTGGTTCATTGTATCAATGCACTTATAATGTAGAGCACTTTGCTCATTATATTATTATACTAATTGAAGAAAATACTAGTTGCACAGTAATGAAACATCAATAATCTCAAGAGATTATGGCTTCATATGTACATTAGAAAGGTAAATAGATCTTTCCACAGTTCCGTTCAGTGACTACAAATAATAGTTCCAAGTCGAGGTTCCAGTTGCTGCGCATAGCAAAACTATAATTTATCATGTTCAGCAACTGGAACCTGGACTTGGAACTATCATTCATGGTTACTGAACAGAACTGTGCAAAGGACCATTAATATCTTACCAAGATAGATTAATTATTCTTTAGACCAGAATTTTTTTTAAACATCATCTTTTGTGAAGATGAAAAATTTGAAATGAAAAAGGCAAATTTTTAGCTGCCAGTATTTTTGTAACTTTTATAAAGCAAAAATAGAGTAAATCTTTTTGGATTGCAAGTTTTATTGTGTCCCTTTGCATCAAAGTAAAACATTTTATTAAAGTATATATTATTGCTATCTTTTTATTAAAAGCTATTATTTTGTAAGCATTTGTGTCTTGAATTTATTATGAATTGAATAAATGTCTTTATATTACATCTACCTAGAAATTTATTAAAATACCATGTCATCTTGATAAGTCTTCTAAAAAGTCATTTTGTGATCCAAATTGCAGTTGGGTAATCTCCCCTTATTTTGAAGTAAAGACTTCAATCCAATCAATCGAAACATTAATTACCAATTCGGAACCCTTGCATGAGCAACAGTTGCACAGTTTCATATCATCATTCTGAGCTTTCTCGCATGTCTGGATTTTCTTGTAAGCCATAAATTGTAGATTTTGGGATCCCACACTAACGCAGTAAGGCAATCTCCAGTTGTATGAAAAGCTCTTTCTTATATCAATTATCAAGTGACTGGAGCAAATTATCAGTCTCAGGGAGCAATCCACAACCAGAACATATTTTGGGATACCTTACAAAAATAGTTAGGGAAATCATTTGTTATCTTTCATGAATTGTCGCTCTCTGTAATCAACCAATCGATACACATTACCAGTCAGGATTGTAGATTTTGGGATCCCATACTAATGCAGTAAGGCAATCTCCAGTTGTATGAAAAGCTCTTTCTTATATCAATTATCAAGTGACTGGAGCAAATTATCAGTCTCAGGGAGCAATCCACAACCAGAACATATTTTGGGATACCTTACAAAAATAGTTAGGGAAATCATTTGTTATCTTTCATGAATTGTCGCTCTCTGTAATCAACCAATCGATACACATTACCAGTCAGGAAACCATCCACATCCAGAACAACATAGTCTTCTTTCTGAGCTATGAATTTTCAGGTTTTGGTATTTTGGTATTTATTTAATTTTGCCATCTTAAATATTTAATTACATTTTATGTATTACAAGCAAGGCGAGGCGATTTGATGGGAAGCCACAAGGCTTATGAGCCACAAGGTTCATTTAGGGATCCATCACAAATTGTAGTAGTGAAATCATTAAAGTTATCTTTCATTAATAGCTCGCTCTAATCAACCAATAAGTACACTTTACCCATCCACAACCAGTGCAAAGTTTCATGTCTTCATTATGAGGTTTATTTACCCATCCACAACCAGTGCAAAGTTTCATGTCTTCATTATGAGGTTTATTTACCCATCCACAACCAGTGCAGAGTTTCATGTCTTCATTATGAGGTTTATTTACCCATCCACAACCAGTGCAGAGTTTCATGTCTTCATTATGAGGTTTATTTACCCATCCACAACCAGTGCAGAGTTTCATGTCTTCATTATGAGGTTTATTTACCCATCCACAACCAGTGCAGAGTTTCATGTCTTCATTATGAGGTTTATTTACCCATCCACAACCAGTGCAAAGTTTCATGTCTTCATTATGAGGTTTATTTACCCATCCACAACCAGTGCAGAGTTTCATGTCTTCATTATGAGGTTTATCGACATAATTCTTTCTGAGCTATGAATTTCCAGGTTCATATTGGGATTGATTACAAATTGTAGTAGTGAAATCATTAACGTTATCTTTCATCAATAGCTTGCTCTAATCAACCAATCAGTACACTTTACCAGTCAGGAACCCATCCACAACCAGTGCAAAGTTTTAGGTCTTCATTATGAGGTTTTTCACAGGATTCTTTCTGAGCTGTGAATTTACAAGGCAGGTCATTATGGGAGCCATCACACAGTGGCGGGGACCCTGTGTATTTACAGCCACACAATGAGTACAGTGTCTGTGGACTTTCTGGAACTTTCCATTTCAACGATTTGAAACCAGTTCCTTTGTGTCTTCCTGGAAATAAGGAAAACATTAAAATGATTAAAGTGGCGCTCAATCACCGCTGCAAAAATTTAGTCCAAGAATATTTAGGTCAGGTCAGACTTTGAGTCTGCTACTGGTAACATTGTAACCCAGTAGAACCTGCCGCATGGACAGTTAGTCAGCATCTAAACTGTCTCCCCAACCAGTGCATACTGGTGAGGTGGGTGGCATGTCACCCTGGACAATTAAAATCACATCTGTCAAAGGACAGATGAGCTCCTTGAAAGCAAATGGCCAACATGTACAGCGATGTGAAGAATTGCAATTCTGTCATTTCCTTGTCATATTGTAAAGCTTAACACCATAGTTGAAACAACTTCAACTTGAGGCAAGATGTTAGAAGCACCAAGTCATACTAGAACGTTTTCATATAACCCACCTTTAACATGCAAATAAGTATATTTGCGTAAAATAGCATGCTAATGAGGTAGCAAAATGCTTCAGTGAGTCATAGTCATACTCCCAGCTTCAACAGCTGAAGGACCATGGAAACACTTAAAGATTTCCTTGAAACAACTTTTATCAATGATTTTCACAGTGGCTTGTGGCTTAAGGAAAAAATAAAAGCATATAGCTGCACAAACATCTCATTAGCATGTTATTTTACACATATGCTCAATTGCATTTTAAAAGTGGGTTATAAAAAACGTTCCATTAGCTAAAGAACAAGTATTTATTTAGAAATAATTAACAATTATTAGCTGAAGGCAAAGTGGTTATCAGGCGAATATTTACCGAGCCGTGGGTCTTTGCGCTGTGAAATTTATTGCATAATATTGTAAAGCTTGACAAGATGCATGCGCTGTGGCGGTAGATATGGTCTAATAGATAGCAAACCAATGAGAGTGTGCGTTCTTATGAGGTTGTGAATTGTGTATACACTAATGATGTTTTTTTTATTTATGAAATCAATGTGAATGTTAAATCTTACCATCACACCATGGTTGCTTCTTACTTAGTCCACAAGTACACCATTTCATTACCTTCCCAGGCACTAAATCTTTTACATTATATGGCCCATACTAAAAAACAATCAAATGGTATTATTAATAGATCGCATGTATATATATAGACACAATTTGTTTTATAAATAATTTTTATATATTGCCATTATTTTATTTCAGATTGAATAAAGGATATATGCATTTTAATTATTTAATTAAATATTTATTTACATTTTATAGATCTTATCACACAATATTATCACCACTGAAATCAACACGCACCACCATCACCGTAAATTATAATCACCCAAATCATCATGAAAATGACAGATTACTATCATCATCACCACTAGTATCATCATTAATTAGTTATCATCATCATTACACCACAACTACCACCACCATTATCATTTCTATCATCATCACTAACATCATCATTATCATCTTATAATCACCACCATTTTCTTCATCAGAACCGTCAGCATTTTCTTTATCGCCAGCATGCATCATCATCATTATCATCATTAACACCAACATTCTCTCCGTCATCACCATCATCATTTGAACAAAATCAGTATCACTGATAATCACCATCATTTCTTTCATCGCCATCATCATCAACTGCAACACAATCATCCTCTAAGTCATCATCACTATCATCATTTTCTATATTGCCATCACAACTTATTTTTTACATGAAACTCTATTGTAATAATGAATGCGATTATTTCATCATCTTACCATCGCCACTGTTGGAAAGAGTTTTTCTTTGATCTTAACATCATCTTTCTTCTTAGAGTGATTATCATCACCATCACCACTTGATTGACATGGCTTGATCTCTTCTGTATTACTAGCCATTTTAACTTTAAAATATTGTGCTAAAAAATTATATATTCGTTTTAATCTATGGCGAGAACAAGAAAGAAAATATGGAGAATTTGATATCAGCCTGGACACATCAGCCGGCTAGTTCATCCGCCATTTTAATTAGAAAGGAAGCCCGTGATTATAAATATTTGCTCAATAGGACACAGGGAGCCCGCGAGTTAAAAAATATATTGATCACTCATTACTGTAATTGCTGTAATTGTTGCTAAGATATCTTACTTTTAGTTTCAAGTACATTTCCAAAAGATATATAACCCGTATAACTTTTAGTTTTTCCAGTTCCCTCCATTTTCAAACGAATATAATGTTAGGAAATTACTTAAACTCGTATTTATTGTGTCAGTTTGAGCATGGAAAATGTTTTTATTATCCATGGTTTGAGCTGAAGCTTTGTACTTAAAATTTGAGGAACAAAAAAAATTTGTGTTCGATATGGAGAAAGTTATCAAAGCCTAATGAAATAAACTGCAGCCTTTCCGAGCTGCAGAGAAAATCCAGAGCTAAACGAATGACAGGCGCAGTAAGAATGGTATTGTGCTCTATATTTCTATATTGTTGCTGCTATCTACCACTTATCTTCCTGCAGATAAGCGAATTATAAGCATTGTACTTAAAATTTGAGGAACTTACGCAAGTGTATCCCTACGAAACACTTTCCATTATCATCAATATACTAGGCCGGCCAAATAACAAATTGCCCTATTGAAAACGAATTTTGGCGGGCCACAAATAAACAATATGCCCTCCAAAAGTCATGTTATTGTCCTATTTGCAATGCAAACAAGCAAGCGTTCGTTATCCCATCTTATGTACACATGTCAGTGTACACTGATAAATCTTAAGTGGCTGTGAGTCAATTTACAAAATTTTCCAAGCCATGCACAAGTTTCGATATTTTCAGTGGCGTCGGTAGGATTAGATTAGCCACAAATCGACCACAGCGGTTTGGTCGGATTTGCGAGCGACGATCGAGCGCGACGAGGTGACACGGGCTTTGAGATTTAGTCTCTTTCGTGAAAGTCTATTTGTTTTTTAAAAAAATCTGTCAACGACAGCGTAAATGTATCACGGATAGTTTTTCGTAAAACCTACCAAAGAAGAAAAGCGCCGCCGTTTTGGTTTGGCATTTTTATATGTAGGCATAAAAATCATTTAACATTTTTCTTTGACGAGTGCCTATTCATGTTAAGATTTGGTATTCAGTTGACAAGTTAGCAAACATTTAACTCACATGTATAATAATATTTAATTGTTTGGTTTTGAAATTCGCCGCAGATTTTGAAAGAATATAAGTCGATATGTGACAAATAATATAAATAAAATATTGTTTCAAACCGTGTCGATCGGCCTTTTTCAATTAAGGCCTTATAATCCGAGTTTTTAAGTTATCGTCATTTGTGTTATATTACCGAAGCTTTTACTGTGCCATCTTCAAACAATAAATGTGTAGAGCTTAAGAATAATATTTATATTAAGCCGCACACAGTTTTGAAGTATGCTGTTAATAAACCATTTCACGGTTCTCGTCGATCAACCTCATATAATGTATTCTTTAGAATTTGATAGCAGCCCGTGGAATTTTTAAGTATTTCAATATATATATAGTGTTTGATAATGGGTCAAATTTCCGCACGCTGTATAACTGAACATATTCTAAATAAACTATTCACCAGAACCTGAAAGGGGTCTACTGACGGATATGGTGCAAAAACTTGAAATATAAAATATTGATGGCATATTCAAATCACCCATTTTTGTGTTTGAAATGTTTAATGTATTCTATGTTTAATTCAGCTTGAAAATGATATATTAAGGCAGGAAAAAATGGCGATAATTTCCAAACGAATCTAAATAATAGATTGCTTGAATTCATATCAGTACTTTGCTTTACTTTACAGTTTTACTAATTATTTTTACACAGCTGCTGCTTGATTTAATAAAGTACATATACAGGGTGATCACGTGACCCTTGTCGCTTTTTTTTCTCTGTTGTTGTTTTGGTAACGTTCATTGCTGCACTGTGGTTTCTAGTTCTTGAATTAGATCACGCTTTCTTGCTTATATTACTTCTAATTAGATGTAAAGATAGTTAACAGTGACATTAACAGTGAGTGAGTATATCCGGCTGGCTATCAATATTTTTCTTACACCCCAATCACATATTCAAAACGCTAGCAGCTGCACAAACACCGAGCACAAACAAGACTTCGCAAAAGTAATGAATACAACTTTGGCACTGAATTGAATTCTTAAGAGGGTGAAAAACGGGAAAAAGGTTGTCAATCTAGTACGCGAGCTACGTCGTGTCCCACCGTAAACTTCAAAGGACAGTGTGGTATGCTAATACTATACCGATGTCTTATTTGCTTTGCATTATATTGGTATAAACGTCTTCTGCTCATAACATCTTGCAATTAGTTAATTTGATTCATAGGCAAATTGGACCTATATATATTATACATGAGCTCGATCATCATATATCTCATCAAAAAGGTAATTTTACAATTGAATGAGCTCAGTACTTATATATGTATTGCTTGACAGTCCCTGGATCGAGTAAAGAAGGCGACGACGGATAACTGAAGTATATACTAGGAAATATTCATAGTTCATCATTTAATATTTCTACAATGGATTATTCTAACACAGCGGACACAAACGCAACTAATAGACCGTCCGATGAAGGTGGTTGCAATATTGATCCTGTGGATATAGTTGGACGCTACTATCTAACGGGGTTTTGCTTGCTTATTATCATAGGCATAACTGGTAACATTTTCGTGATTGTACTTGCTGTGAAGTTCACTATTCGAAAAAACTTACATTATATGATCATAAACATGGCCGTGTCTGATCTTCTCGTCATATGCATGGGAACAGTTTACATGTACGTCATTTTCGTCGATCCATTTGCAAGTTTTGACGATAGAAATGATAACCGAAAGTTGATTGCCGAGGTCATCATTTGCAAGCTGGTGCCATTTTTCCATTTGAATGCTCGATTGGTGTCGTTGATGTCGCTTTTGATAATCAGCATCGAAAGATATAAAGCAATTAGAATCACTGTCTCGAGAATAAGATCTCGATCGAACATTCTAAAACACCGAGTGATAGCTGTTTGTTGCTCGTGGTTGATTCCAATGGCGGTCACAGCATATGAACCAACGTATGGGGTTTTGAAACCATCGAAAGATGGTGGATTCGAGTGCGGTCTTTCGCATTCGCCTAAGATTTGGATCTCTGTGTATTACTTGTGCATGATAATAACATTTGTATCCATTTTTCTGTTGAGTGTTTTAACTTGGAGAAAGTTATCAAAGCCCAATGAAATAAGCTGCAGCCTTTCCGAGCTGCAGAGAAAATCCAGAGCTAAACGAATGGCAGGCGCAGTAAGAATGGTATTGTGCTCTATATTTCTATATTGTTGCTGCTATCTACCACTTATCTTCCTGCAGATAAGCGAATTACTTCTAGCCTTTAATGGAATATCTATTTTTGGAGGTATTTGCATTGACCAGGCATTATTTGAGCACGTTGGCCGTGAAATTCTGCCACTTTTCAACTCTTGTCTCAGTCCTTTTATCTATATTATCTTTCTGTCCGATTTTCGATCGGCGGCGAAACGGATTTTGTGTAAATGTAGCATGACAGCAACGAATCCGCAAAACAGAACTGATGTACTGCCACACCCTAGGCAACAAACTACTACTTCCAGTTTATAAACAGACAAATATCATGATTATAAACGATGACTTTTAAAAAGCCCGTTTACACTAGCAATTTTGTTGCGCGATTTTATCTCAGATTTTATCTCAGATTTGTTAACGCAACTTTGAACATGCTCGAAATTTAGTGCAACTTGGTGCGATTTTCTGTCTCCTAAATTCGAGCGAATTCGAAATTGCGGCGACAAAGCTGCGATAAAATCGCCATTGAAATCGCCAGAATTGTAAACGGGCCTTTAGAGCTTGTTTAGTAGCTTTTAGTGGATCAATTAATTTTTGAACTGACAAGCCTGGTTCGATTTTCGATTTTTCTTTTCCGATCGACTTCGATCATATCTTCGACTTTTTGTGACTTCATGCACTATCAAAACGTACGTTAATCGCTGCTTTGGCAATATATACTTTTTTCATTTTGTATATATTTAAATTTTAAACAAAGATGGTCATAAAAATGTCCCAACAGTTTTTGACATGATTGTAGCGCGTATTTATGCGTGACAAAACTTTCAAAGCGTTGGTTGGCGGTAGTCTTTAGGGTTACCGCAGCACTATTAAATAAAAATATATATATATGTACATATACATACAAACTTTATTTACTTATTTAACTAAGGTCTCATGATTAATACTGTCGAAGGCCTTACTAAGTCTAGCAATAGAGCTGCGGTGATCTTCTTTTTATCAATAACTTTATTTATTATTCAAAATATTTCCCCGTTTCTGATTGGTCGATCTTGCCAAGTTAATTATTCATAACCTGTTCAAATACCAACTTTGGAAGAAATACGTCAATCGTCCAATAACTGAAAAAAAATTACGTCACCATGACACAGATAACGGGAAAATGGCTGCCTCCAATCCAGGACGGTTCCCCTCATGCACTTAGCGAGGAAGAAATAGGCGCAATATTGCAAGACAAATATAGCAAAAACACGAAAAAATCAACAAAAGGCTGTGTCATATTGTTTTAGTCAGTTTGGATGTATTAAACTATCATTCAAGATCTAGAACCAACCTTAATTTTGTTTATATATAACTGGAGTCGTAAAAATATTTTGAATGAATAATAAAACAATTATTGAATTCTCATAGGATATGAAAATTATGCAAACCTCAGAGGATGTTATCCGCCTCATCCAGCCTACGGTTCGAAAGATAACACCCTCCTTGGCGGTTTGCATAATTGTTCGTATCATACTAAGAATCATCCAATAATTGCTTAACTGACTTGTGAAAAGCATTCCATGTGCTTCTGTGGAGTGCAGCTTTTTGTTCCCACTTTGATGTGAGATGGTTAACCCAGCTGGTTATGAGCAATTCTCTCTATATACGATTTTCGATCATGCTGGGAGCAGCGAAATTGGTCTGTTAGTTTCATGGTCTCCATATTTCAGATGGGGAATAACCTCTGCAGTTTTCCAGGTTTTACGAAAGATTCCTTTAGATAAGGACTCGTTCAACCACAGGCAACCCAAGCAGTTTATAGTCATAGTTATATCTTTATGTATGTAAACGCAATGTGATGTATGTTTTGTGCAAAGCCCCATTTAAACCAGCTATGCTGAACTGTGCATCTCTGCTTAAATATTGTTGATAAATAAATAAATAAATATGTATATACAACATCGGATGTAAAGGTTGAAAAAGTTTAGTTGTAGTGGGTGCTTGTGTTATATCGGGAACCTCTTGACTAATCAATACTACTGTACCATGCTTCGCCTGGAATGAACACATTGATCATATTGCCAGTAAAATATGGCCCAGCCTCGGTATGCTTCGGAAGGCATGTAAAGTTATCCCACTTTGTATAACTCAATGGCCGGTACTTGCACTTTTTGATTATTGAAAAAAAGAAAAGAATACCTAGACAGGTTACAGAGGCGCGCTGCTGCAATTATTGAGGGCAGAAAAATCAGACAAAATGAATTAAATCTTACTTTCTCCTGGCCCAGCATACAGGCACGCAGAAATTTTCACAATTGTATGCTGCTATACAAATGCCTAAATAATCTAGCCCAGACATACCTATTAAATGAATTCTGGCTTTCTAGTCAATTCATCATTACAATACTAGAAGTAAAGGTCTGCTCCGGTCTAATCTCGTTACGATCCGTATTTGAAGATAAATACGAGTATTTTGGTACTATATATTATTACGTGTGGGGAGACTTATTAAAAAGCTCTAAAACCCCTCAAAACCACAGAACAATTTTAAATAACATTTTAACGACACATGAGATTAAGGTAAGATGTATTTTATTTAAAAAATTATAATAATTTTGGAATCCCATACATTAATTAACTACTATGTTCAAATACCTTGCTTGGGTTGCCTGTGGTTCAATACGTCGCTTACAGGTTGGAGAAATCTTGATGACATACTAATCTTGTCATGGCCTAGAGATTAATTTGAGGCCATTAGCATGATTGTGTCTCTCGCTTTGTCGGTAGAAACATGTTGAAAGGAGAAGGTTTCGGTTTGTTAGTAGTTTACCCTGCGGCACCATCCCCCCCCCCCCCCCCCCTTTCGCTACATTTTTAGGGATACTCTTACATTGATATCGGAATTGAATACCTTTCTCTGTCAAGGTCCCCCCCCCCCCCCCGTCTCGGTATCTGATGAGGAGGGGTACCTACCCCCCCCCCCCCTTTCGGTTTGTTAGTAGTTTACCCTGCCTATATGGCACATCCCCCCCCCCCCCCCCCCTTGGCACAGGTCACGAAAAGTTACAAAAGGAAGATACCCTACGTTTTGAGGCGTTTGAAACATGCTTATCACAGACCACGAAAACTATAAAACCCTTTCGAAATTTCACATGAAAACCCTTTAAATCGATTTTAGTTAGAACCGGCGGAGAAAACTGGTGTGGCACGCTAGGGTCTAACTCAGTTATAGAACACTATTTTGTCATTTTCTACCTCAAGACTTTTATTTTAACGGCTCGGGAAATAGCATAATTTTAGTCCTTTTAAAAAGCTACTAACATTTAAAACAACAGAGGAATAAAGAAAAGTTAAGTTTTTTATACACTTTATTTAATAAGAGTACTGAGTACATGTTTCCCTCGGGACCATAATATTGGTCAATATTCACTTCGATATCAGCTTAAATTTAACATGAATAAAACAAATGAAATTGACGATAAGCTGTGTAAAAAGTTAGAATCAGCAATAACATTAACAATTTAAAACCTGAATTAATATTCCTAGTTTCTTTGACCTCACTAGTGGCCACAAGTCTCCCCCGCAGCCGTGTTTAGTCTCGTCACGCAACGTCATGCCCATCCCGTTTTTGAGTCTCCCCAGGGAGACCTCCCCCTTTAACTTATGCTCTTTCTTCGCCCAGAAGCTCGGCAAAATACGTACGCAACTCGTAAAACATCAGCCCGTAATACCCAAGAAAATAACTATATGTGGTATTTATTTCCCCTCACACCAAAGAAACTGCTAAACATTCAAAAGGGATTTGATATTAGGTTTAAGTTACTACTAACTAGGGGAGGGGTGCAGTGTGTAATATCTTTTTCACGGGCGTCCGCTATGCACAAATATAGAAGGCTCATATACTACTTCCTAAAAGCGTCTTCGAACAATCTTAGTACGTCGAGCTTTTCTATTTGGCACTTCTACGGTAAATCAAGATGGTTAATGCCTTTACATTACTATCGATTATGCAACTTGCTATTGGGTTCATGATGTTTGGGTTTGGAATAGGTGACCGTACTTGCATCCAAGTACAATATAGCTTCATCATGTTGCCCATCTGGATAGGAATACTGGTAAGGTCTTGTTTATATGTTTGTTTGATATGTAACTGTAGCTCTCTCGTGCCACGAGCGCTTTTCTCCGGGTTCTAGAATCAACAAGTCTGTGTAAAGGTAGTGTGCTTTATATTGAGTTTTATGAGACACAGTGTGGAGTGTGTGTTATTTAGAGACAGCATATTCACCCACCAGTATAAGGTGGTTGTAACGGCTGAAATGCACTATATTTGTTTCCGATTTCGATCAATTCATATTTGATATTAAAACTATTCTATCAATACATTTCTCCTTTTTTTGGAAAATGTCATATAAAAGATCAATGAATTTGTTGTAACTAAGTCCGCCATTTTCGATCGCCATATTGAAATAAGACTGTAATCTAACTGTAATGAAATTGAAACCCTTTGAAACTCATCGAAATCTCCTCTTTGAGTTATTTATAACATCACCACGTAAAGATTTAGCATCTAGAGACCTTTCGGTCTCATTTCTTTCCTACGAAAAATTTGAAGTTATATTTCAAGTAAGAAGAAGAAATGTTATCGACACGCAAATCCAGCTGCTGAACGTCCTGCTGGTTTGCATGTGCTATACCCGTTATATTTTCATATAGTTCTTGTTATTCATTTACCTGATGATGTTGTCGAGATGACAACTAAACGTTGTCTTTTACAATTAGTTTTCCTTCTAAATTGTTTGTCAAAAAGTACCTTTATCAATATACCCATTATATCCATTATACACCGCACCCGGGGGGGGGGGTGGGGGGTACTCCCTTATATTTACTATACGGGGACGTTCCGCCAAATAGGGTATGGTTTTTTGCCTTGGCGTCTTGAATAGGGTATACAATTTAGCCTAATTTGTCTTAAATTGCCTTAGCTAGGGTATACAATTTCCCCCTTGAGTCTTGGATAGGGTCTACTTTTTACCAATTTGTCTTGAAATAGGGTACATATTTTTAGGATTCTGCTGTCTTAAATAGGGTCAGGGTTTAGAGGTACCAGCGGAACGTCCCCGTCAGAAACTGGGTCAAGTACCCCCCCGGGACACCGCATCGCGTGGATTCATGAAAACCTCGCAAATTCGGCCCTTTAATATTCTCATGATCGTTGGATGTTTTATGGACCAGCATCAATTGAAAAACTAATCTAAATTGATCTCCAAACATATTAATCAAAATAGCGGCTATCGAATCGCAGTGAGCGCTTTGTTTGTTTGTTTGTTTTTTGTTTTTTTTAGGCAAGTTTAACAGTAAAAAGCGGACCTTAGGTTCCAGCTGAGTTGATCGCCTTCCCCGAAAGGAATTATGGGTCGCTATTTTTAGTTAGCAATTTTCAAGCATTTCCGAGTATACAATGTAGATTTTTCTTGTTGATTGAAATATAATCCCACCATGAGTTTGACTAGAGTTTACGATTAATTTCAAGAAGGAACAACTCGTATTTCATATTTTTTCTTGGCAAAATAATGGGAAATGCTAATCAAAATATGATGTTGAATCCTCAATTCTGATTGGTTGACCTTGTGTTTGTTCTGAAGGTCAACTCAGCTGGATTATAATGGCCCCCAAAAAAACACCAGAATATAGCATAGGAGTATGAAACTTGGCATATAAGTAATTTAGACATAAAAGAAACTTTTCACCTCAGCCCTGAACAAAATATTTTATTGTTAAACTTTAGCGTCGTTGCTTGACTATAGGCAAACATTGTCTTGGAGAACACACACTTAATTACAACAGCACCGCCTGGGAACAATTTTACCATCTTGAAAAATTGTCAATGAAATTTGATTACCTGATTTACAAAATGTTGCTGATCAAAGAAAAGTCGCCCAACCTGAACTTTCAAACAGACTCTATTAATTTAAAACAAAACTCTTCACATATATGTGTCTAATTATTCTGTTCTATTGTAGATAATCACTGTAGCATGTATTTGCCAATGCATGGTCTACTCAATTTCCCATATAATCGCTACGATCGCCAGGATCGCTGTGATGGCGCTTTGGTTTTGTGAAATAATAAAAATATCACTGCTGACTAATGGTTGAAGCGTAAATTTGACGAAATAAACCTAAACATAAAAAATCAGTGTTGATTTTGTTTAATCACAAAGAACTCTGAGCTTTATTCTGATGGCCAAACATGATTTTCGGCAATCGCAGTGATCGTAGCGATCATATGGAAAGCAGGCTTTAAAATCACATGATAATGACATAAGACGATGTCAAACCAGCTTAGCGTTTGTGTTTATTCTAGTCTTATATATACTGTCCAATGAAATTATTTATTGATGCAGTATATAGAAGATATTCTATTTTTAACTAATTTATAGTATAAGTTTACAAACAAGCAGTCATTAATAAAATACAAATTGGTTTGACTCTGGCCTGATTTTAATATATTTTTTTCTATTTTAATATGAATCCTGGCTGCAAATTCAACATTTTTATAAATCATTGATAAATTTGACTTTTTATTTTAATTTGTTAGGCTGTTATTACTGGTTTCTGTGGCATCCTCTTTGGGCGTCAGCACAAGATCAGAGATGCTGTCAATCTTAGCATGGTAAGTTAAGGTTAATAAACACAAATTAAAAAAAAAATCGGCCTTCAAAAATTGCAGCATATGTTTGAACCAATGACCTTTGCAGTACCGGTGCAATGCTCTACCAACTGAGCTATGAAGCCACATATGTTGGTAGGAGGTCATTTTGCTGAGTTCAATAAACCACAGAGTGAGATATGTAGATACGTATGTGGGTCTGATCCACGGTTATATGATGTGTGTATGATTATGATCGTCGCTGAGAAATAAGCAATTTATGCAATTGCAATTATAGAAGCCCGAAAAAAATTCGGGACTTCAACGGGATTTGAACCCATGACCTTTGCAGTACCGGTGCAATGCTCTACCAACTGAGCTATGAAGCCACATATGTTGGTTGGAGGTCAATTTATGCAATTGCTTATTTCTCCGCGACGATCATAATCATACACACATCATATAACCGCGGATCAGACCCACATACGTATCTACATATCTCACTCTGTGGTTTATTGAACTCAGCAAAATGACCTCCTACCAACATATGTGCCTTCATATCTCAGTTGGTAGAGCATTGCACTGGTACTGCAAAGGTCATGGGTTCAAATCCCGTTGAAGTCCCAAATTTTTTTCGGGCTTCTATAATTGCAATTGCATAAATTGCTTATTTCTCCGCGACGATCATAATCATACACACAGTTTACTAGTTATAAAGAAAAGGCAATTATTGCGAATGGTATATATGCCCTCTTTAAAGAGCCACGTTTTAAGTTTAGATTTAAAATTTGTAATAGAATAAGCAGATTTTATATCACAGGGTAGATTATTCCATAGTTCAGGTGCTACAGTTGAAAAAGCTCTTTTTCCATAGTTTTTAAGCCGATAGGATCTCTTGGTCAGTAGATTTGAAGAAGCAGATATTATAGAATGCACGTAAACAAATTTGCATAGCACATGTCTAAATTGATTGTTTTTTGTTTAGGTCTCATGTCTCAGAGCCCTTAACACAATGTGTGTTGGGCTGTCATTCCTGGCATTTTATGATTATAGTAATATCCAGGCCTTGATAGGTTTTCAAACTGCCTATAATGATGCCATAGCAGATTTACCATATGATGATCCTAGAAGAGGTAAATACCACATAATGAACAACCTGCCTCTTCCAATTGATGTTGCAACAAACACGGACACCATACAAGGTGTGTTGGCGGTAATCATGTTCTTATGTTTGGCCGAGATGCTGATTGGTTTATGGATAGCAATGCTGGATAAGAGTCAAATGATTTTTGGATCCACACCACAACGCGGTGCAGTAAGTAGAAGCTCTTTTATTAATATATTTCAGGATGTTAGTGAAACATACCCTCAACACTGAATAGATTATCAGGGGTTCCAGTTTGTTGAGGCTTACCAGCTTTGGAGAAAAATTATCTTCATTGAGTTTCCCGATTGAACTTCTTATCAAGATCTATGGCATGATCTTGAAGGATCTTGACATGTAACCCTCAATCTGCAAAAACTTGCATGAACTCTCAAGTTTCTGCCAAGATTTCATAAAGTTCTTCCAAAAATTCTTCAAAAACATTTACTTGCCAAGGTTTTAGTAAGATCTTGGATAGTTTACCTGATCTTACAAGATCTTTCGTGTACGATCTTAACAATATGTTGATGCTTAACCTCGGTTTAGAGAGAATTTTATTTTTAAGGTCCTGCATAGAGCTAAAATGTGCTCTGAATCAAACACGTGGTATATCACTCTGATTCAATACGAAATCAAAAATTGAAATATGAAAACCATTTTCAGTAAATTATGATTTTGGAATGAAAACAAATTTACTTCATTTTACATTTTATGGAGGGGAAAACAAAACTATTGTTTTACTTTGTGGCTGGTTTGCCTTCACTCCATACTACACTCACTAACCTGAATTGGATGGATGTTAAAGAACCACTGAGGACATAACAAACCTGGCAGTGACCACCGTCAGTGACTACCTCAAACTAGAGCGGTTTTCGTATGACTGTGAAAAGGTCACGGCACGGATACGGCAGAAAATTCGAACGTTTTTATACAAACCACAGCAGTGACGCAGTCACGGCACTGCACGTACGTTTCACAGTCATACAAAAACCGCTCTAAAACATGCTAACTACTAAGCACTGCACCATTTGAAAAAGGGTGTGATGGATATATATTATTTTATGTCAGTGCTGCTTTTTTTATTTATTATAGCCAAGGTACATGCCCCAAGGCAGCAATGTTCCTGGTAACCAAGGTTATATACCCAGCAACCAACCACAGCAGGTATGTGTATTTTCAAGATCAAATAGGTGGCATGGTTGCCTAGTGGTGAGACGGCTAGTCTTTCACCACTGTGACCTGGGTTTGATTACTGATTTTTGCGATTAGTGAACAGAGTTTGTTTGATGTGTTGTTTTCTCTCATGCCACAAAGTACATTTTTATCTGGTCTTTGTCTTTCCACAAAAATCAACATGTGAGCAGTCTTGTATATATTATTATAATATAGTTTGATTCTAACTCGCGCTCTCATTGGTCCAAAAGGTTTTGAGAGTTTCGAAGTAACAGCGAAAAAGTTGTTGTTTGCTCCCTGTTCACTTTTTAAAAATGGCGTTCAAAATGTCGAGTAAATATTTTCTTATAAGACAACCATCATCCAGTCTACACCATCGCCTGATGAAGACTAGCAGATTGCAGTCGAAACGTCAAGGTATTTCTACCAATGACCTCAATCGTAAGACAATTGATTAAGTATCCTTTTAATGTCACATTCCACGATGAATAACCTATTTCCTTCTATTTTCTTTTTGTTAAAAAAAGCTGATATAATCAAATTAAAAACAACAACAACAACAACAAAAAAAAAAAGCCCGGAGGCTCGAGATTTTCTTAGGCCTTTTTTCGTGTTCTCCCAACATCCCGTGTGGTTTATTTCGTCGATAAACCACGGAAATTGCTCGTTTATTGCTTCAGTAAAACTGATATTCAATATAGAGGTAGTGAATGTGAGTGTGTCGAATACTTTTAATGTTTAAAAGCCACTTGCTATTAAAGGAGATTCAGTAACGACTCCCTGTATCTCTATATTTAAGAAATATAAAACGGCGCGCGTGTCTATGTACTGTGATATAAACACGCTGGGAGATGTAGAGCACGAGAGAAGCAAGCTTAGAAACACGAGCGCAGCGAGTGTTTCTCTTGCTTCTTGAGTGCTCTACATCTCCCAGCGTGTTTATATCACAGTACATAGACACAAGCGGCCGTTTTATATTTCTTTTATAAAAATTTTTCGCAAAAAAATGCAGAGAAAACTTTTCTACCGAATGTTCGTAAACACGTTAGAATCAGAGCGCGCGACAGCATTCGTCATTTTCATTCTCTGTTCTCTCATATAGACATGGCCATCAACCAATCAGAGCGCGCGTTAGATACCAAAAATTTTATAAAAAACAATTAGCATTTTTATTCATTTTGTAAAATACAAGAGTGAATAGTCTGAGTCCAGGTGCTAGTGATGTGTCAGGGGATTCCAAACACCTCTAAATAATAATATCAACTGTTTGTCAGTGTTACAATGGAACCCTGCCGGCATGTACTAATTTTTGATATAAAAATTTAAGAGACAAAATACATTTTTACAAGACATGTTTTGTCGGATAAAACTCCCGTAATTAATCAGTAAAAGGCTTTGTTGCTCAAAGGAGTTGAGTCTATCAGAGGATCCCACTGAAGTCTAATGCGAATGAACACTCAATAATATTAATTTGTCCAAGATTGTAGATACTTTTTCTTAATTGTGAGAACCATGTCAGCCATTTTACATCTATATTTTTTGGATCAGGCGTATCAAGATGTAATTGATCCCATATTTATTTTGTGTTCACTGATGTGTTTTGTCCTACAGCCACAATATGCTGCCCAGCCTACCAATTACCAAATCCCTGGACAGCAAGGTGATGTTTCAGCGACTCATACTTAAGGAAAGAACATCTGTTAAGGTTTGTTAATACTAACTTTTAATAGATTGGTTGTTTGTATCAAATGAAGATGAATTTCTTGATTATGCTAATTGTGATAATGATTATGTTGGTGTTATATTGTAAATAAGGATGTTTGTGATGGTGATGATAATGATGATAGTTATAATAATGGTGGTGATAGTGATAATGGTGATGGTGATGGGGGAACCGTGATGGTGATGATTCTGCTGCTGGCGCTGATGGTGATGGTGATGGCAATGGTGATCTTCTTAATAATGTGGTAGTGTTGCTGCTGCCGTAGATGATGATGATGATGATGCATGCTGATGATGATGATAATAATGGTATTGTTAATTTGGATGAGTTTAATTGTACACATCCACTTCTTGCATGCTTGCTGCTGTTTGTCCATTATTTTCGCCATTTTCTTCATTCAACTACCAGTATTGTTTATACCAGCTTATTCTGTCTTTGTTTTCAGATGAACAAGTTAATAATAATAATAATAATAACTTTATTATAGCCCTTTACACAAGTTTCAAAGTGCTTTACAAAATTACATGATCAAAAATTCCTAAAAATTACATATGATAAGTAATATTTCAAAAACGAGTACGAGTGTTTCATTAGGGTTTCTAAACACGATAAAACATTTGAAAGCACGAGGCCGTAGGCCGAGTGCTTTTATTGTTTTTGAGTGTTTGGAAACCCTAATGAAACACGAAGCACGAGCTTTTTGGAATTACTTCTCAGTCGAATAAATAATTCATTATGTAGGAATGTGGCTAGTTCTTTATAATATAATAGGTCACTCATTATGTTGCCTGGGATTATGAGAGCTATTCTCGTGCGGAATTTATTGGATTTCGAAATACTGTAGGGTTTATAAGGAGTGTTACGGGATTCTTACTTGAAGTTGTTTAAGTTCAGTTGAGCAATATTTCAAATTGTACTCTAAATATAACCGTGTAACTACCTACATAAGTAGTTTTTTTTTTTTCATTTTCTTTAGAAAATAATCCAAATTGTCATTTAGATATAAGTTGTAACTTCAGTAGGGATCATTAAAGATGCGAATAAAGTTCATTTATGTGAGTACTTGACGTCAGTGTAATTTCTGATATAATATATACAGAGTATTTGATGGCGTGGGAAATAAGACTCTACTTTGCCAACCAAATCAATTTGCCAACCAATAGCTCAGCTGGTATGAAGAGGGAATTCAACTCCAAGGTTGCAGGTTCGAGACTCGGACACGCCAATAAAAAAGGGGGGGAAAATAATGTAAAAATAATAATAATGTAAATTAGGTAGAAAGGTCAGGTAAGATAGATAAAAACATAAGGGAATAAAGGATAGTAAAATAGGTAGGTAACTAGGTAATACTAATTATTTTCAGATTTCCCACCACTATGTAGATTTAGAAATATTTTCATCACTAGTGATGAAAATATTTCAAACACCGGTCAACCTATAATCGTGTTTCATCGGGGTTTCAAACCCATGCACGTGGTACAAATGGTGTGCTCACATTGGTTGATTAGCTCATGAATTATTAATGAGTTTGAGAAATATATCAGTATAAAATGATAACTATTTACTAATAAAACTATCTACAAATAAGCATTTAAAAGGAAAACTACAGATCTAATATATATTATAAATATGCTTCTTTAAATAAATACGTTTTAAGTTTCTTCTTAAAAATATTTACACTATCACATAATCTTATATCTTGAGGAAGATTATTCCATAAAATGGGACCACAGACGGAAAAAGCTCGTGATCCATACGTCTGTAATTTAAACTTAGGTATAGCTAGTAAACCTTTATTAGATGACCTAAGAACACGAGACGGTTGATAATTATGTATTAACTCACTAATATAAATTGGTGAAATACCATTTAGTGCTTTATATACAAAAAGAAGAATCTTATATTTTATTCTTTGCTCTACCGGGAGCCAATGTAACTCCATCAATACCGGTGTAATATGATCGTATTTCTTAGACTGACTTATAACTCTGGCTGCACTATTCAGAACATATTGCAAACGTTGTATAAGATGTTTGGGTAAACCAAACAACAAAGAATTACAAAAATCTATCTTAGACGTTACGAAAGCATGTACTAGGACTTTAGTAGTATCATAGCTTAAATATTTTCTAACACGTGATAGATTTCTAAGATGGTAAAAAGCTGACTGACAAACTATGGTTATCTGTTTTTCAAAACATAGAGTCCTATCAAAAACTACCCCAATGTTTCTTGCATTATCAGAGACTTTAATGAGTTCATTAGCAGCATAAATAGAGTCTAGTGGTGGTGTTGGACGATGCTGTGCATGAAGTAGCAGGAATTCTGTCTTATCGTTATTTAGTTTCAAGTTGTTACTCAGCATCCAGCTATCAATATCACGTATGCATGCTTCAACTTTGTGCTTACACGATACCATATCATTTCCAACGGAGCAATTAAATGTGTAATAGACCTGTGTGTCATCTGCATAGAAATGGAAAGAAACGCCATGATGTCGCATTATGTCACCTAGTGGAGACGTGTACAACGTAAACAAGACAGGGCCCAAAACAGATCCCTGAGGTACACCAAACTCCAGGTTGATTGAGTCAGATGATTCATTTTCGACATGGATGACTTGTGTACGATCATTTAGATAGGATTGAAACCATGACAAAGCTTTTCCACGAACCCCAAAACGAGAAGACAGTCTTGATAGTAGAATATGGTGAGCAACCGTGTCAAAGGCTGATGACAAGTCTAGAAGTAACAAAACGACACATCTGTCATCATCAATGGCTCGAAGAATGTCATTTTGTACTCTTAGAAGGGCGGTTTCCGTACCATGACACACTTTATAAGCAGATTGAAAACATTCGGTCAAATTATTGCCATTCAAATAGTCATTTAGTTGAGACCCAACCACCTTCTCACAGCATTTGGAGACAAAAGGAATATTTGATATTGGTCTGTACTTAAGTAGTACTTCATGGTCAAGCGATGGCTTTTTAAGTAGAGGATACACAGCAGCTTCCTGATATAATCAACTCTAAGGAACTCCAAGAAACCTGTTTTGCAGGTTTAGTGTGAGCTCATACTCTAGCAACTATAAATAGGTCATTGTCAAAAAGTAGCATTTAGTTTCTTTTCATATTGTTATATTTAATGGTTCAACTGCATTGCTCAAGTTGATGCTAGCCTGCGTCACATCCGGACTTTTTCTCTTAACCGTGAAAAAGTCCGGATGTGACGCAGGCTAGTTGATGCCGGCCGTGCAAGTAAGCACATTATTTATACGCTTTCTATCTCTTAATATATCCAAACGTTTTGTTGACAAATTGAAATTGTTAGACATTTTCATGTAAATAATCAGGTCGTAAACTCTCTTTGGTATTTTCATATACTGTATTTTCATGTTATGCTGTGAGATTAACACACAGAACATATATGATATAGATGATGGTTGTCTTATATATTTTTCGTCGGATTATCGGCGCTGTGATTGGCTGACGCGTGATTTCCCAGCATGGTTCTTGATTGTTGGCATCCACGCCTCCGGTAGATCGATGCCGCAATCCCTATTGATGTTGTGAATGCGACAAAGTTTACATCGGAGAAACCGGAAGACCCGTGAACGAAAGACTGAAAGAACACCAAAGAGATGTAAGACTGGCCCGTACCGAGACCTCAGCCGTAGCCGAACATGCCCACAAGACCGGACACAACCTGAGCTGGAAAGACGTCAAATACATCGACCAAGACGTACATTGGCACACACGCAGAGTCAAGGAAGCCATTCAGATCCGACTACACCCTAACAACATCAATAGGGATTGCGGCATCGATCTACCGGAAGCGTGGATGCCAACAATCAAGAAGCATGCTGGGACATCACGCGTCTGCCAATCACAGCGCCGATAATCCGACGAAAAGTATATAAGACAACCATCATCCAGTCTACACCATCGTCTGATGAAGACTAGCAGATTGCAGTCGAAACGTCGCGGTATTTCTACCAATGACCTCAATCGTGAGACAATTGATTAAGTATCCTTTTAATTTCACATTCCACGATGAATAACTTATTTCCTTCTATATATGATATAGTTAGGGATATTTCAGGAAATCACAATGCAATGCAGCGCAATAATATGCAATGTAACGTAACGTAACGTAACTCGTGATGCAACACAATAAAACCAAACACATTGCAGCACAGCTGAGCACAATAAAACACAATTCAACCCAATGAAATGAAATACAATAAAAGTAAACGTTAACTTTATGGGCTTCTTGTGGTGATTTTCATAATCAATGGTGATGGTGGTGGGTGGGGATGATCATGATGGCGATGAGGATGGTGATGATTGTGATGAGGATCACCACTCACCACCATCCTCATCATGATCATTACATCAACCACCACCATCATCATCATCATCACCACCCACCAGTAGTACCATCACCATCCTCATCACCATCATGATTAACACAACCACCATCATGATCATCACTACCATCCCATTCGACATCATTATCATGACCTTGATCAGCACCATCAAACTCATCATCATCACCCACCAGTAGCACCATCACCATCCTCATCACCATGATTATCATCACCACCACCACCATCCCGTTCGACATCATTATCATGACCTTGATCATCACCATCATCCTCATCATCACCACCCACCAGTAGTACCATCACCGGTAGCATCCTCATCACCATCATGATCATCACCACCACCACCATCATGATCATCACTACCATCCCATTCGACATCGTTATCATGATCTTGATCAGTACCACAATCCTCATCATCACCACCCACCAGTAGCACTATCACCATCCTCATCACCATCATGATTATCACCACCATCCTCTTCGACATCGTTATCATAATCAGCACTACCAACATCATCGCCATCATCCGCATCATTTAAAGGGTTTTCATGTTAAGTTGGAAAGGATTTTATATTTTTCGTGGTCTGCGATAAGCATGTTTCAAACGCCTCGAAACGCAGTTCATCTTCCTTTTCTAACTTTTCGTGACCTGTGCCTGAATTAACTACAGTCATCACACTTCACGCATGAACACTAAACTTGAAATTTTGAAAACAATATTCGATTATTCAAAATGAATATTCGAATCTTTATTTTTAAAGTTGAAAATATATATGATGCAGAAAAGGAAATCTATGTCATATTTCGTTTGCTTGTGTGAATATTGGAATAATCATTTTGAATAATCGAATATTCATTTTGAATATTAATTCGAATAATTGCTCAAAATGTGTTCATGCGTGAAGTGCGTTGATTGTAAAGTCCTGGCCAAACGGCTTCAACATTTGCTTCATCATCGGTTCGATTTTGTGGAACGCTTTAAAGAGGCCCTGTTAGGGTTTTAGGACTATGGATTATTAGGGTTTTTTTAGAGCAGGGATATGGATTATTGACCCAAAAGTTTAAGGATTATGGATTATTTTTGCAGCATTTAGAACCAATTGAGGATTTAGGATTACTCGTTTGTAATTTATTTTTTGGTAAATCATTATTTACAATTTAGGATTACCGATTATTTATAAACTTGAATTAGGATTATGGATTATTCAGCTCCCCCCCCCCCCCCCCCCCCCCCCCCCCCCCCCCCCCCAACCACCACAGACACCACCGCAGACCTCCCGCGCGGTTAATAAGATCTTATTATTTAACTTTTTTATTTTAATTTGTTAGGCTGGTATTACTGGTATTTGTTGCGTCTTCTTTGGGCGTCAGCACAAGATTAGAGGTGTTGCCAATCTTAGTATGGTAAGTTAAGGACGTTCGCGGGAAAACGCCAAGTAAATGCCAATTTCCTGAGACATTTCCAGTTGATAAAACTAAATTAGATACATCAAATAAGCTAAACATTAATTGGGGGTCGCCGTTGTTGTTTTCGAGCAAAATGGCCTCAAAGCTTGTTTGGCAATTTCGGTATTTTGTGCAGCGTAACTGCACTATGCATGCTCCAAATTGGAGTGACATATGAACTATTTTTAATATATATATGTTTGAACTGCATTCAAACAGTCTGTCTTAATTAAAGCCAATTGTTTAGTTGTTTGGTTTGCTCACATGTGAAATACTTGGACTGCAGTAGCATGTACATGTATGGGAAATTTGGACACAAGTTAATGTTAAAGGCAATATAATTCAAATTAACACTGACTTGAGACGGATGCGAAATACTTTAAATGGTTCATGTGGACAATGGCTATATAAATTAACAACATAATTTGACTATTTCATGATTTAATGTGCAGTGGTGTTCGAATGAGAGCATGAGAGTCAATACCACAACAAACCTTACAACCATCTTAAAAATAAGGAAAGATTATATAGAGAAAACAAAACTTTCTGTTTAGGGTGGTTCCACATGTATGCACTGTTCATTCTTGCCATTGTATGTATATTCCATTAACGATGTCTTTCAACTAATCAGCGCACAAGAACATTTATATTTGTGGTAAATATAATAGATCAGAATACAATACACAAATTTGCATAGCTGATGTCTAAATTGATCTGGCTTTTTTTTTGGTTGGTTTTGTTTTAGGTCTCATGTCTTAGAGCCCTGAACATAATGTGTGTTGGGCTGTCATTCATGGCATTTTATTTCTATGGTATGAATCAATCCTCGATCGGCTTTCGCACTGCCTATAATGATGCCATAGCAAATTTACCATTTGGTGATCCTAGAAGACATAAATACTACAAAATAACCGCCATACTTACCCCATTGGATGTTACAGCAAACAAGGGCAACATACAAGGTGTTTTGGCGGTGATCATGGTCTTCTGTTTGGCTGAGGTGCTGATTGGTTCATGGATAGCAATGCTGGATAAGAGTCAAATGATGTTTGGATCCACACCACAACGAGATGCAGTAAGTAGATTAAGCTCTTCTACTTGGCTAGCTTTGCAAATTCTACATTATTTTTCAGGATGAAACGTCTATACTGGATAGATTATTAGGGGTTTCAGTTTGTTGAGTCTTATCAACTTTGGAGAAAAATTAAACTGAAAAAAAAAATCTTAATCAGTTGAGTTCACAGGTCGATCGAACATCTTACCAAGATCCATGTAAGATCCTGGCAAGATCCAGGTATGATCTTACAAGATCTTGGCATGTAACTCTCAATCTGCAAAAACATGAATTTTCAAGTTTCTGTCAAGATTTTTAAAATAAAGATCTTCCCAAGATCCTTCCAAAAACATTTACTTGACAATGCTTTAGTAAGATATTGGATGATCTTACTAGATCGATCTTACAAGATCTTACACGATCTTAACACGATGTTGATTCTTAACCGGCTGGGTTTAGACTGAGATAATTTTATTTTTAAGGTCCTGTATGTATAAAGCTACAATGTACTCTGAATCAAACACGTGGTATATCACTCTGATTCAATACGGGATTAAAAATTGAAATATAAAAACCATTTTCAGTAAATTATGATTTTGGAATGAAAACAAATTGACTTCATTATACATTTTATAGAGGGGAAAACAAAACTTTTTTAATTTCCTTAAACATCACCTAAGCTATTACCTAGCGACCATGCATGGGTACTGTTTTAAGCTACATGTTATTTCCATCAACAAATTGTTAGACTTTGCGTCTTGTAGGATATGGACGTTAAATCGGAGGTCCCTTCTCTCCTAAACTTGCATTGGAGGGAAGTTAAAGAACCACTGAGGACGTAACAAACCCTGGCAGTGACCACGTCACCGGCAGGGACTACCTCAAAGTAAAACATGATAGCTACTAATTTCCTCATGATTGTAAACCCCCAGCGGTCTGTACGATAATTGTAAAGCGCATTGAGACGTATGTGAAATGTGCTATATAAGCACCACATTACCTTACAATGCACGATTCAAATTTACCTAAGAGATTAATATCGCCCTGGGACCCCCACAGTTTCCCTATACTACTTTGTTCGGCTGCGTATCCAGCATGGTTAACACATCAGACTAGAAAACTGAAACCGTGGGGCTCAATTCCCGCCAAGGGCATATGATATTTTTCTCATGTATCTGTATTTCACTTATACATCGAACGCATTTCAATTCATGATTCGATCAATTCCAAAGAAATCCTATTTCATGTTCTTTAGTACTGTGTAGCTCTGCACCATTTGACAGAAGTCGCGATAAATGTATTTATGTCAGTGCTGCTTTTTCATTTATTGTAGCCAAATTACATGTCGACCCAAGGCAGCAATGTCCCTGGTAACCAAGGTTACACGCCAAGCAATCAACCACAGCAGGTATGTGTATTTTCAAGATCAAATGGGTGGCATGGGTTGCCTAGTGGTGAGACGGCTAGTCTTTCACCACTGTGACCTGGGTCTGATTACTGACTTTTGCGATTAGTGAACAGAGTTTGTTTGATATGTTGTTCTCTCTCATGCCACAAAGTACATTTTTATCTGGGTTATCCGGTCTTTGTCTCTCCACAAAAAATCAACATGTGCATGAGAAATAGACTGCGAACAGTCCCTTCTTTTCCCTCCAGATTCCGAGGAAAACGAGAGAAAAATGATCATTTAAATAAAACACGGACGAGCGCTCCCAATCCACTCTCGCTCGTTTTATTAAAGTTAAAATGTTCTGAATCCGGAAGGAAAAGTAGGGACTGCTCGCAGTCTAATGAGAAATGATGTGTGCTAAAATATCTAATGTAGGGGTAGTGAGTGTGTCGAGTACTTTTAACGTTTTTTAATGTTTAAAAGCCACTTGCTATTAAAGGAGATTCAGTAACGACTCCCTGCATCTCTATATAAAACAATGATCTTTTTTTATTCATTTTATAAAATGCAAGAGTGAATAGTCAGATTCCAGGTGCTGGTGATGTGTCAGGGGATTCCAAACACCTCTAAATAATTATATCAACTGTTTGTCAGTGTTACAATGGAACCCTGCCGGCATGTACTTAGCCTGCGTAGCAAGCGTTTCTTTTGGGGTGAACGGGAGAAAGTTGTTTTTTGGTTCTTTTGGGATAGCTGTGTTACCCATATGGCCGCGCGAAACTAAGACGAGAACTCTTCTCCCCTCCCCCTCCCCCACCCTCGTTTTTTGGTACTCGTCTTAGATTTCGCGCGGCCATATCGGTAACACAGCTATCCCAAAACAACCAAAAAAAAAAAAAAAACTTTCTCCCGTTACCCCCAAAAGAAACGCTTGCTACGCAGGCTAGCATGTACTAAATTTTGATATAAAAATTTAAGAGACATAACACAATTCACATTTTTACAAGACACGATTTGTCTGATATCAGTAAAAGGTTTTGTTGCTCAAAAGAGTTGAGGCCATCAGAGGACCTCATTGAAGTCTATAATGCGAATGAACACTCAATTATATTGTAGATACTTTTTCACATTTGTGAGACCCATAGTCAGTCATTTTACATCTATATTTTTTGGAACATGCGTATCAAGATCTAATCGTATCCCATATTTATTTTGTGTTCACTGATGTTTTTTGTCCTACAGCCACAATATGCTGCCCAGCCTCCCAACTACCAAAACCCTGTACAACAAGGTGGTGTTTAAGCGAGTCATGTTTTTAGAACATCTGTTAAGGTTTGTTAATACTAACTTTTAATAGATTGGTTGTTTGTATCAAATGAAGATGAATTTCTTGATTATGCTAATTGTGATGATAATGATTATGTTGGTGTTATATTGTAAATAAGGATGTTGGCGATGGTGATGATAATGATGATAGTTATAATAATGGTGGTGATAGTGATAATGGTGATGGTGATGGGGGAACCGTGATGGTGATGATTCTGCTGCTGGCGGTGATGATTCTGCTGCTGATGGTGATGATGATGGCAATGGTGATCTTCTTGATAATGTGGTAGAGTACAAACACTAAAAGTGTGCAACATAAATACCACTAAATAGCTAAATTATGCAAATTCTTTTGTTCTCTATTGTTTAATCAACACTATTCAGTGGTAAATAGGACAAAGTATTGCACACTTTTAGGGTTTGTACTCTAGTTTGCTGCTGCTGTAGATGATGCATGCTGATGATGATAATAATGGTATTATCAATTTGGATGAGTTTAATTGTACACATCCACTGCTTGCATGCTTGTTGCTGTTTGTCAATTATTTTCGCCATTTTCTTCATTCAACTACCAGTATTGTTTATACCAGCTCATTCTGTCTTTGTTTTCAGATGAACAAGTTAATCTAATCAACTCTAAGGAACTCCAGTGGGAGTGGGAGCTCATACTCAAGCAACTATATATAGGTCATTGTTAAAAAGTAGCCGTTTAGTTTCTTTGAAAATTGATAATATTTAATGGTTCAACTGCATTGCTCAAGTTGATGCCTGCCGTGCAAGTAAGCACTTTATATATACGCTTTCTATGTATATCTCTTAATAGATCCAAACTTTTTGTTGATAAATTGAAATTGTTAGACATTTTCATGTAAATAATGAAGTGTGGTTTAAAAAACCTTAAAGTTAATTGATCGGGCCGTAAACTCTCTTTGGTATTTTCATATACTGTACGTGCTTTTAATGTTATGCTGTGAGATTAACACACAGAAAAGATAAGATATAGTTAGGGATATTACAGGAAATCACAATGCATGTAACGTAACTCGTGATGCAACACAATAAAACTAAACACAATGCAGCACAGCTGAGTACAATAAATGAAATGAAATGAAATACAATAAAGTAAAGTAAAGTTTATGGGCTTCTTGTGGTGATTTTCATAAACAATGGCGGATGGGGATGATCATTATGGCGATGAGGATGGTGATGATTGTAATCATGATCATCACACCACCCACCATCATGATCATCCTCATCACCATCATGCATCATTAGCACCATTACCATCCTCTTTGCCGATCATGATTAGGGGTGGACCATTAGAAGTTGGGGGAGGGGGGTGGCAATTCCAAAAATGAAAAACGTGCACGGCCAATGCGCTAGAAAAAAAATCCTGCTCAGACCCATAGCCAAGCTCCAAAAACTTGCAGATCCTTGAAGGGTAGCGAATGGTAAAATTTTATAATTTTATAATGTATTTAAAAATACGAGACTCCGAGACATCAAAAACACGAAAATCCGCGACTTTGAGACATCAAAAACTCGAAAATCCGATACTTTGAGGCATCAAAAACACGAAAATCCGAGACTTTGAGGCATCAAAAACATGAAAATTCGAGACTTTCACACTTTAAGTGTCGGTATATACAATATATACCAAAACCGGCATAGACTTGCCCTAAGTCGACCTCGACCTCTGGTCGAAAAAAAAAATATTGCACAACTAGGCGGCGAAAAAATACCCTGCACAAAAATATTGCCACCCCCCATGCATCCCCTCCCACAACTTCTAATGGTCCACCCCTTAACACCACCCATCCCCATCCCCATCACCACCATCCTTACCGCCATCTGCATGATCATCACCACCCACCACCATCACCATCCTCCACGCCATCATGATTATCACCACCCACCACCAACGACAATACTCATAGCTATCATGATCATCACCACCCACCACCACCACCACCACCACCACCACCACCACCACCACCACCACCACCACCATGCACCACCACCACCACCACCATGCACCACCACCATGCACCACCACCACCACCACCACCACTGATTTCGTATGAGAATTTTTGTTTTCCCTCTAAAGATTTAAACTTCCACTTGAATTTGATTTTCGGACATATTCAATGTTATATGTTTTCCGCGAATAAACTGGTTGGAGTGCACGCTTTGCGACTTCAAGACGAACTAAAACGACACTAGCCTAGTTACTTTGTTTTTAAATAAGATCCTCTTTTATATCTATACAGTGAAAATAATTTTAAAAATGTTTATATATCTAATGGAGTTGAAATGGAAGTACTACAAACTAACTCACTTTTTACAATCTACATTGAATAGAAAGAATTTTAAAATTGCTTTCTATTTACTTTCAGAAACAAAAAGCTAACAAGTACACACATGCCAAACCATTTGGTCACCCGTTGCCACTATTTGTACACATTGTGATTACCATACTGACAACCACACGCGTGTCAAGACAATGTTTACAGTTATGATCGGAATTTTTTTCACACCCATAACTCCGTTTTCTTTCCTATATTCTGAAAGGGTGCTATAAAATACTGAATATTAATAAGTTGCTATAAAATACTGAATATCAATGAGTTGCTATACAGGGGGGATAACTACTACCCAGGGGTATTCTTCTGTCGCTCGTTTCTCGCTTCCACAACATATACCCCTGGGAACGTAGTCTGTTGGAGCTTGTTCCGGAAGTCAAAATTCAAACTTATTTAACGACTTTCTTTGAATGGTTATCTTGATTTTCATTGGTCGACCTAATAAGGTCGACCAATCAGGAAAGAGCTGAATTTTGACTTCCGGAACTGCAAGCTCCAACAGACTACGTACCCAGTGGTATTTATTCTGGAAGCGATAAACGAGCGACAGAAAATTAGCCCTGGGTTCCCGAGGATGCATTTTTATCGACCTGTTACAAGAACGTTTATTAGACTGCTATTAAAACTAGACATTCAAAAGGGATTTGATAGACTATTAGGTTAAAATTAAGTTACTACTAACTAACTAGGGGAGGGGTGTGTATTTTCATAGCGGAGCTCCGCGCGGGCCGAAGGCCCGCGCAAGCGGAGCACCATACTTAAGAAAAAATGGTCCAGGTGATCTCGGATCAAAAAATTAGCCAATCAGCGCGCGACAAGAAATTTGATCAGGCGGTCCAACATGGCTGCCATTCAGCATAATTCGTGAGATTTAATATTTTGGTACATGTTAAAAGTTAAAGTGCTTTATTATGACTCAACAACTCTCATTACAAGACAAAATGGACTAAACAATTTGATTGGGTATCAATTTTCATAAATTGCCTTGTTAATAGGCATTTGAAAGAGGAAAATGGCCTGAACTCAAGTTTTATCGCTAATGCTCGAGTTAAAGTACAATTTTTATCTGTAACATATCATGTACACATCAAATTGCACTTTAAAGGTTCTTATGAAATAGTACTTTATTATATGTTTGTATTTATATGGGTAATAGCGGAGCTCCGCGCGGGCCGAAGGCCCGCGCAAGCGGAGCACCATACTTAAGAAAAAATGGTAACCCATCGAGTTGATTTTTTGTCGACCGACACGTAGGATCGCGGGCGCGCACGTCCGTACAACGTCCGTGCCCATCGCGATAGTAGGGACTTTAAGATACGACGACTACGGACTACAGACTACGCTTGGACGCGTATTTATTTCGTATGAAGACTGGGTTGAGTACATAAGAAGTGGCGCGAAAACACGAAATTAAGAGTCGCACACTACGTGCAACAGGCTACAAGAGCGGCCATATTGATTTCTGTTTTTGTTAAATAATAATGATACAAAATGTCTTTTGAAAAAGTTCGTGACGCTCTTGTGTACAGCTTTGCAGATGGATATATAGATGAAGAAGAAGTTTTGCTTTTATATGATGCTTATAGTTCTGTAAATCCGAAATATCCGTACTGGGAATATGATGATTTCGACCTCGATTCTTTCGACTCAAGCGAATGCATAACGGAGTTTAGAGTGAATAAGAACGATATTCCTCGATTAGCTGATGTTCTTGGAGTCCCACAACAGTTCAAGTGTTCTCAAGGAACTGTATGCAGTGGACTCGAAGGTTTGTGTCTTCTTTTGAAACGTTTGGCATATCCGTGCCGGTACTTTGACTTGATATATCGTTTTGCTCGTCCTGTTCCTGAGCTTTGTATGATATACAATGTTGTATTAGATTGGGTTTATGACAACCATGGACATAGACTTACATCATGGAACCAGCCTTTTCTTACTTCGCCTTACCTAGAGCAATATGCACAAGCTGTTTACCAAATGGGATGCCCTTTAACCAATTGTTTTGGTTTTATGGACGGCACAGTTCGTCCAATATCAAGACCAGAAGAAAATCAGCGTGTGGTTTACAATGGTCACAAACGTGTGCATGCGTTAAAATTTCAGTCTCTAGTTATTCCTAATGGATTGATTGCAAACCTAAAGGGACCATTTGAAGGTCGCCGTCACGATGCTGGCATGCTAAACGAGTCAGCCCTATTAAACGAATTACAAACATATGCATATACCCCAACAGGACAGCAACTTTGCGTATATGGAGACCTAGCTTACCCTCTACGTTCACAGTTGATGTGCCCATTCCGACAGGGAGACTATGCAGGTCCGTTAACACCACAAATGAGGGCTTTCAATGCTTCAATGAGCAGTGTACGTATAGCGGTTGAATGGTTGTTTGGAGATATCTCTACCTATTTCCAGTTTATCAATTATAAGAGAAATCTGAAGATTGGCATGAGCTCGGTTGGCAAGCAGTACATAGTGTGTGCTTTATTTAGAAATGCTTTAACTTGTCTTTATGGAAACAACACTGGTGAATATTTTAACTTAGACCCTCCAAGCCTTCAAGCTTATTTTGCATAGGTTACAAATTGATAACTGGTCTATATACCCAGGGGAGGGGGGGGGGGGGGGGGGGGAAACGGGGTATGGATGCTCGTCGTATCTCTTAGAGGTAAAAATCAGCGATTTGGTATCTTTAAGGGTGTCAAATGCGAATTTTTGAAAATTAGCATTTCTGGTATCTCTTGGGGGGTAAAATTCGTCGGACCACGCCCTTTTTAAAAGACTTCCGGTATCTTTTAGGGGTATTTTTGAAAATTTCCGACAAGCATCCCTACCCCTTTTTCCCCAGAGTCCCCCCCCCCCCCCCCCCCCGTCTATATGTTGCAACAGGGTTTTGTAGTAAACTAGTTGTTTGTGTGGTTGTAGGTCTTAGTATACTATGATCCCTATTTTGATGTGACACAAATCACTATATCAAATAGAGACAGACAATCATTGATACATAATATATATAAAAACTAATCAATATGAGTCTTGAATTGCAAATAGAAAGAATAATCAGTCCAAATTTCCATTGTTTGAAGCAATTATGTCCCACTTTAGCTTCCTATGTATAAAATCATACTGTGAAATCATAGTGCTCTAGCTGAGCAATACTACACACCACATCATACACCCTTCCTTGAAAATACTTGATATCTGACCATCTTAAATAAGCATGATGAATTCATATTACTAGTGAATATTGGCATTAAAGTGTGAATGTCAAACATGAGAAATAAAGTTTTAGAGATTACTGCAGTCATGTCATGTCTATCTCTAATCTTGAGTCCATAGTAAAAACTTTGCATAATCATATTTGCTTAATTATATAAAAAATCATCATGTACAAGTGGTTTTTACTACGTCACCAAGCACTTGTACTTAGTATTTCAACTCATTTTAGTACAAACACTAAAACTGTGCAACATAAATACCACTAAATTATGCTAATTAGTACAAAATAGGATTAATTAAACAATAGGATTAGCATTATTTAGTAGAATTTAGTGGTATTTGTGTTACAGTGTTAGTGTTTATACTCTAACTCTAGTATTTTTGATTGCTTAGCATGATTTTCATGACCGTGAAAGAATAGACAAACTAATAGTACTGTAATCCCATTGTTTTCTTTTATTAAGTACTACAAACTAAAATTGAAATATTTTTCCTCTGGATTAGATTTTTAATCAAAATTTATTCAGACGTTTCAGTCTGAATCAATTTTGATATAAAATCAAAGCTGGAGGCAAAATATTTCAATTTTATTCTGAATCCTGGCTGTAATATTCACAAACTGTACAAACTAAATGGTCTATTTTCTCTAATTAGGACTATTAAGCACTAAATAGTATCAAATATTACACACTTTTGGTGTTTGTACTCTATTATCATTTTCAACAAGAGATTTAACATAATACAAACTTTTTAACCATGACATAATATAATCAATGAAAACTTCATCATGAATCATAACTTTAACAACTATTTCAGAAACTGTGTGATACAAATTAAACTGTATATCAAAATACACTCTTATAAATAGAACAACTGCATTGTTTGTACTCTATTAGTATCAAATAGCAGATAACATTTTTCACTTCTCTCACTTATTCATTTTTTGTAAAAAAGCAAGAATCAGAGCTTGGGACTGGGTTTGAGCCTGCATCTGTTGCTGCATTTGCTTTTGCTGTAATAGAAGCTGTTCTTGCATCTGTGCTTGCTTTGCCTGTTCAATCTGTAATTTCTTGTCTTCTAGGGCAAGTTTCTCCTTCAAGAGAGCCATTTCTTCTTTTTTAAATTCTGTCTCAGATTCTCTTTTCATTTGTAGGTATTCCAGGGGGTCTGCTCCACTCCTTCTGCGTCTTTTCCTCTTTCTAACAACTTGATCCTCCTCTTCCTCCTCATCATCGTCATCATCTTCCTTCAATTCACTTTTCCTCTGGCTTTTCCCCCATGACTCCATGGACTTTTTCCTCATAGCCAATGCTTTTTCTCTATCACTTCCTTTTGCTTTGTCAGTAGACTTTGGAGTGTTGCCAGAATTAGATGTAATGATTTCTTTTATTTCTTCTAACAGTTGCTCAGTTTCAGTCAACTCATCAGGTGTGACTCCAGAGGCTTTCTCTTCATTTCTCATCTTTGTCTTGAATTCTGCAAATATTTTGTTAAAACGCTCCCTTACAGATCTCTGCTCCCTTGGATTGGAACTGAAGTCTGCATGGCTGTTCAGGGCAGATGCAATTTCTGACCATTTCTGACCAGCTTCTTTGCTTCCAATTTTGAAAAGGTACGGCTCTACTTGTCTTACTTCCCTCAAAAGTAACTTGTCCTTTTTATCATCCCATCTGAAAGTTCCACTAAAACAAAATATAATTAAACTTAATTTACATAAATCTCAAGTGAAAAATTATAAGTTAAACAATGCATGTAAAAATTAAGGTCTATTTTGTAGCCAGGCACAGAGTTGGAACTCACTCAATTTTTAGCCTAACACGACAACAACCAAAGAAAATAGATTGAAGTGTAATTTTCTAACATATCTATTTTGAAACAACTCATTCTCAAAAAAATCCTAACCTGGAAAATGAGCTAGCTGACAGTGAAACTAAAAACTTGTATGTACACTAGACATGAGCTTTCAATGAAAATTGATTTTAAAATAAATGATTGTAGAGCAAAAACAAAAAATAGATACATAACTAATAGATTAGATCCTACATAGAATAAAAAACGAAATTAGAGTGCAAATAATATAATCGTGAAATAGATAGGAACAAATAGCACTTAATTAGTGCTTAATTAGACAAGAGATAGGGATTTGTGAGCCATGACAAGAATTCAGTGAACCATAAAATGAACACGAGCTTTTTCTAGTCCAACTCAAAACGAACTAAAATAACGATAAAAGACACACTTGAAATTGTTTGCTACCACTTTATTCTTCTATGGTCGAAAAACCAAGACACATCTAAGGAAGCTAAAAAAGAGTCTAAAAAACACATCATAAAACCTCAGCGTAGCGGTGATCATAGCTTGCACTTGCTAGACGCGTCACGGCTCGCTTATTTCTCAACTAATCAAATTTAGGCACAACTTAGGACATAACTTAGCTAGCTAACTATTTCACGGTTATATTATTTGCACTCTATTAGATCCGCTATATTAAATACTGTATTTAATATGTTATAAATGTTATATTTAATTATAAATGTCATTCCCATAACTCGATTCCCATAACTCGAATCCTAACTGAATCCCAACTCGGTAAATAGGTATCCTCTATTTCATAGGTATATTATTTGCACTCTAAACTTAAGCTTACTTGTTCCTTAACATAAACATATTTTGAGATGGCACATTAGATGGGACATCACATGGAATCGTCACGCTGAAAAAATCCATCAAAGTAAAAAACGCTTTAGACAATATTGTTAAATGTCGTAATATCTTTAAAGAAAAAAATATTCGCTTGTTTTACTTACTTGTTGATTTGAAAAGATGCCATTTCTGTTGGAATTGAGCGAGTAAAGTGTTAGTGAATGAATACCAAATGTGGACATTTTGACGCTATGGCGTCCAAAATCAGTTGAAGAGATGTAGAGCTCAGTCATGACTCGTGACTCAAAATATAAAGTCCAAACTTGCTTTAAAACTTAGCTAAAGAATAAATCTTTCACAAATCCTGGTAAGTTATACCTTAAATCGCTTTTTTCTTACCTTTTTTGACCTTTCGTAGTCTCCTTTGCAGCCGCTTCTACGCACTACACGAAAACCTTCGACTACTCACCGTCGCCAGTCCGCGACGGTGGGCGAAATCAACACGCTTGACTCGTCCCAGTCCTAAAATAGCTCACGTCCGTAGTCCGTAGTCCGTAGTTGTCGTATCTTAAAGTCCCTACTGATTGGCTGTTACATTTCGGCGGGAAAGTGATGCGCGCGCGCACGGAATAGCAGCGCCCGAAAGCAGATTTTTCTTTTATAACAAAATACAATATTTAAAATATCAACTGAGAAAGATGAACATTGAAGAAAACAAAGATAGTTTTGGCCGAAGAAGGAAATAAACTCAGGCCGGATACAAAAATGAAGAAATTTAACAGTAGAAATAAAAGAAAACGACTGGAAAGGCCAAGAAAACGTGTCTGCAGATAAAACTTTTTGGAAGAATAAAGACTACCGAAGAAGAAAATAAACTTCAAGGAGACAAAAATGAAGAAATAAAAGACTGAAAGGCCAAGAACACTTGTCTGTAGATAAAACTTCGTAGAAGAATAAAGACTACTGCAACGCAAAAGAATTGAAAATGAAGCGACTTTATTCGTTATGAAAACTATCTTCAAAATGCTTTCTTCAGTACAGTTTATTTATGGATTTTGAAGCTTGGCAGTTTAACTATGACCATGTTTAATTCATCAAAACTGATTCAAGTATATTCATGTATTCGTCAAAATATTATCGATGTCATTGAGAAGAAGAAAACCTTTGGAAAATAATCACCGATAAAGTAAGTTCAACGGATTATTTATTTCATGTTTTTTGAGAAAAAACTGTTTGATAACGAGCGTGAAAAAACACGGCCTAAAAACTTGAAATAATTATTAAGCTTCAAAAAGGAAGAATCTGCAGGTGACTTGCAGCTTTAATATTCTGCGCTCTGATTGGTTAATCGTTTTTTCGTGGTAGTCTTGGTGGTCACCAATGATAACCAGCCATTTAATCACGTGTTCATAGGTATACTTAAGAAACAAAATGGCGGAGTAGAGTTCAAGTAGCGAACTCGACAGTCTTTACCTATAGATTAATGTCGTATTAACCGGATAAATGTGAATGAAATTAGATCAAGGTTAGTAACTATCGCCCATAAAATATAGATTTATAAGAAGACTGATCGTGGCGAAGAAAAACTTTAATTTAAAAGATGTTTTTATAATTTGGGTAAAAATATACGAAATAAACTGATTTATTACGGTATTTACTTAAATCAAACAATATTGCTTCTCAAATGACTTCTCAAACGACTATAAACAGTAATAAGAGAGAAAAATCTATCAAAAACGCACTAGCATTCAAGACTAAAAGGTTATCACAAAATGCATGGTTTCAAATGCATTCGTGTGAGTTACTCACGATAAATAAACAGGTATGGCTGACATTGGCCTGAATGTGTATAAAAGAGCTCGAAAGTGCAGTGATCGAGCTCGAAAAGGAGAAAGCTCGAAACGACCGGTATTCAAGCGAATAATAGAAGCGATATTTTTGCTGTTTTATATGATTTTCTCCTCAAACTTTAATAGCAATTGTACCAATAATTGCGGAGTGCTTTTTATGGCCAGCTATCATTTTTTTAAGCTTTATCAAAACTAGCTCAACTATTATGAAATTTTTACACCAAAATTAGAGTATTAAAATCTAAGTATGAAAGTACTATTAAACTTTATTGATAATAAGTGTTTATGACAAATAAAGAGACATAAATGTGAATGCCTGAGGAGGTATTAATTATTTCAATCAGCCTGGTCTGAATGGGGCGACTTAAAAATTAACTGAGAATTCCGTGTCTTTTTAGCTGATAACTGATATCGACAAGATAACTGTTAGCTGATATTTCTTTGTTTTTAATTAATAAATGTGTCTTTTAGGGCATTTCACTTCAAAATTGCAGCAGGTCAAGTAATAAAATGTAATATGTTGTCATTGTAACTAGTATCTGTAATATGTCTGCAGATGGCAAAAAAAAACAGATTTATCATGTGAATTTGAGGTAAAAAGTACTGTATTATAACTGCATATGTTTTTGTTAATTATTAAACATAAGAATTAATAATTAATGCTTGGCTTAACTGAGAACCGAAAAATTTAACTTATAACTGAGAAAATTGCTAAAATTTAGCTGTTAACTGATATTGGGACCCTGATAAATATTCAAAATGTAAATAAGTGTCAACTTTTTGAATTCCTTGTATGATAAATATAATTATTATTATTGGCGGTGTTATTATTATTAATATCATCCACTGGATAAATCCTTTTCAATCGGATAAAAGCTATAAAAAGTCAATGCAGTTAATACGTGTTTGAATAACTTACCAGGCTTTAATTGCTGGTATTTATCAACTGTGCCTTCAATTATAGTCAACAAACACTGTATGATTATACTATGATCAGAAAATCCATACCATTTAAATGTATCATTATATTGATTGGTTTTATAGCATTATTTTTAAAATTCATGAGACTATAATTTGTATGATATATGTGTAGTAATAATAATAATAATAATAGTCTCAATGCGCCTAATATATATAATTTAAATAAAAGTGATTTAGTTATGCAAAATATTGTGAAAAGAGGAAGGACTTAAGTTTACACTTAAATGAAGATAATGATTTGGGGTTTTTAATGTCATCAGGTAAGGAGTTCCAAAGTGTAGGGGCAGCAAAACTGAAAGAACGGGCATAATATAATAGTTAGCTAGCATAATAGTTAGTTTTTACATCAGGGACTGTGAGAAGTGAACGGTTTTATGAACGTAGATTTCGTGTAGGACAGTATGGCTTGATTGTAGATTTTAAGTAGTCAGCAGATTGGCCATTAAGAATTTTGTAATTTTGTTCTATTTCTGGGGTGTTGTTGCTGAGTCCTATATACTTCTAAAAATCATGTGTAAAAAAGAACAGAGGCTGTTCTGAAGAAGCACTGTAAATGCATGATCAATATTATTTCTCAAAATATATTTTCATTACAAGAAAAAGAATTTCCAAATAAGTAATTTGATGACGTTAAAAACATTGTATTTGTAGAGTGCAGTGATAAAAATGTGTGTATGTTTTGTATGTGTACCTGTACTTATATGAATCTACTTTTAGATATACATTATATGTCTTAAATTTATATACAACTAGACACTCCAAGAGTGTGAAGTCGGGCTACGTCAAAAAGTAGCTAGTGAATAGAGAATGTATAAGAATAAATAACACCTAAATATTTTTTTCATTTTATATTTAATATAATACAATGAAACGTTTTTTAGTATACAATAATTTAATATCTATAAATATTATTGACTGGTGCATACAAAGTATACTTCTGATCATTGCTGAGAACATGCATGACTTTAAAAACATGAACTTCAAACAGTTTAACGAACTTAAATCAAGAAAACAAATGATTCACACAATTTTACTTGCTACACTGAATAATGAATATTATAATTTCAGTGTTTTAAAAACACTGACTTGCAAACCAAGAAACACGTGTTATGAAGTTGAAATGGTTCGTTTGAAAATTACTCTTGCTATGTTTGAGATATATAATTAATTGTGCTTTTACCGAAATATGAAGCTTATATATCCATGCATGTCCTTATATCAGACGATTTTGCACTCAGGGGATCAAAGATGTCGAAATACGATCGAAGTTCTTCAAATCTATTTTTTGATACGAAGACGACGATGAACTTGATAACTAATACTCAATAAAAAGCTAAATTACGACGACTTTAAGTGTTGATTGAGAGATTCAACTGCTTTTTAAACCATTTTGCACACGACGATAGATAGATAGATTGGCAAAAAGGTAAAACTAAAGTCGGGCCTCCTGCGGGTAGCCCGACTAATTAACGACCAATATCGTGTCAATCCATAGTAACTTGTTCGCTTTCCAGCTCGATTGGGTCGTGTGAAACCCTGGGCCATGGCCTACCCTACGGCCCTACCTATGGCCCACCCTAAATTTATATATTTTCGTAAAATATAAAACATTTTCAAGAAACTAAGTCACCAATATGAATTAGTCTACGCTAAACCTCTAGAAACCTCGTCTCGAGCCATTTTGTCAATATTCCACAGGGAACCCAAAATGTGGCCGACCCTATGCAACCTTCAATATCCCTTCCTGTACGAATTTTAGTGAAAAATAATTAAAACAGCTTTAAAATAGAAATTAAAAAAAGAATGATACAGAGAATGAGGCGGCTTACAGCTTTATATTAACAATTATTATATTACCATAAAACAACATGATAAAATTGCATTTACAATATGGAGAGGAAAGAAATGACAACAAAATTGCCATAAATTATTAAATATGAAAGTATAAACATACTCATAACATATATAAAAACTAGATAATATGAAGCTAAATTTTCAAAGAGAAGGAAGATTTAGTTGAAATTGCCATTGTTTTCGGCGATTCTATTCCCCACTGTAAACACATTAATTGTGAAGTAGTCATAATGAAATTAAGGGTAATTGTAAGAAGTTTTGTCTGCATGTTGTATATGTTGTATGTCTCCTAAGCCACACGACTGATTTAGTATCACATTAAGTGAAATCATTCATGAAATGTTATTATCATTAGTTGTATTAGGTATTTCTGTGTTTTCAGTTCTTACATTTTCTATAAAAAAGATTTATGATACTTAAAGACGTTCGCAGAAGTTGTGATGTCATTTTTTTGAAAAACTTTGCATATAAGAAAACTTGATTATATAAGAGTTTAAAATATGAAATAAAAAAATGGGGGTCATCGTGCTTGATTTCGAAATAATTAAAGTGTGGTGAATGTTGACCATTTTCACGAAAATGTTGCACGCTTTTTCATACCTAATAATGTCAAAGAAACACTTAAATAATTACTGAAAAATTGTTGTTAAAAGCCTCACACTTATGTCTATCGGGTATTAGTACAAAATAGATTGGGTAAAATAAAAACATTAAATATTTTTTATATTCTCGAGTTGCCAGAAAAAAATATTGTAAATCGAATATTAAAGGGTCGATTTGTTTTCAATTCTGTACTGTCATTTTTTTCCCTGTGAGGTCAATTTTTCTATTTTCACATTTGTAGAACTTACTGATATCTTGATTTTAAGTAAAAAAAATGGCAATCACAAGGGCAAATAAAGTTTATTATATTTGTGATCTCTTGTAGTTTGTATTTATTTTACTCTTGATTATGTGTTTTGAATTTTTCTAGGTGAGTGATAGTTATGAAATAATTATGAAATACAATGAATATAAAACAAAAATGTTATTTTATGAATACAAGGTTTTACATCTTAAAAATAAAAATACAAACTATAATGAATGAAACAAGTTTTGACTTATTGAAATATTTAATACAAGCTGGGAAAATATTCACAATCAGAGCAAAGATTGTTGTCCATCTAGATAAGCAATAAAATTATCATTTGTCATTATAATCATAATTATCAACAGTTTGGGTTCCCTGTGGAATATTGACAAAATGGCTCGAGACGAGGTTTCTAGAGGTCTAGCGTAAACTAACTCATATTGGTGACTTAATTATGTTTCTTGAAAATATCTTATATTAGGCCTAGGCCTAGGGTTTCACACAACCCAGCACGATTAGCTTTTTGCTATTCTGGAAAACGAATTACCCAAAATATTAATAATTTTAAATTCTGTAAACTTCTTATTTATTTATCTTGTGGTAAACATAAAGATATTGTATTGTATTGTATTTATATTGTACGTGTAAAACATGAAAGACTTCTTAAATGAAATGTAACATTCAATTGCTCCATCTTGAAAAGTAATATATTCTTTACACATAATCAAGGCAGCCATTGAGCATATAAGATTCCCAGATAGCAACAGATTTTTGTCACATTAAACAATAATGTTAGTTCAGTGCACATCTCTACCATTGCGTGCTGAATAGTTGTCTGGCTCTCATTATGCTACTTTTGAAAATGGCTCATGGAACTATGGGTTTTCTGACCGCACTCTAATATTAAGAAATTGAAAAGATAATGGACCTCAAATGATTGCTGGCAGGTACTTCTTAACCTCTGTATGTTATTCCGGTTGTTTTCTGACTCCTGTGTTCTTGTAGTGACTATGTAGGCTTGCCTACACAGGTTGATGTTATGGTAAGCACACAGAGGTGACTTGTGGGGATTTGTGGCACTATGGAACCTATCTCCAAGGACAAAATGTATTTTAGATCGTGTAATTGGATGCATTCCATAAGTTATCTCGTTGAGTGGTTCACGTTAATGCGCCATCATGTATTCTGACCAAGACCACCATGGCCACCAAGACCACCAAGACCACCAAGACCACCAAGACCACCAAGACCACCAAGACCACCAAGACCACCAAGACCACCAAGACCACCAAGACCACCAAGACCACCAAGACCACCAAGACCACCAAGACCACCAAGACCACCAAGACCACCAAGACCACCAAGACCACCAAGACCACCAAGACCACCAAGACCACCAAGACCACCAAGACCACCAAGACCACCAAGACCACCAAGACCACCAAGACCACCAAGACCACCAAGACCACCAAGACCACCAAGACCACCAAGACCACCAAGACCACCAAGACCACCAAGACCACCAAGACCACCAAGACCACCAAGACCACCAAGACCACCAAGACCACCAAGACCACCAAGACCACCAAGACCACCAAGACCACCAAGACCACCAAGACCACCAAGACCACCAAGACCACCAAGACCACCAAGACCACCAAGACCACCAAGACCACCAAGACCACCAAGACCACCAAGACCACCAAGACCACCAAGACCACCAAGACCACCAAGACCACCAAGACCACCAAGACCACCAAGACCACCAAGACCACCAAGACCACCAAGACCACCAAGACCACCAAGACCACCAAGACCACCAAGACCACCAAGACCACCAAGACCACCAAGACCACCAAGACCACCAAGACCACCAAGACCACCAAGACCACCAAGACCACCAAGACCACCAAGACCACCAAGACCACCAAGACCACCAAGACCACCAAGACCACCATGGCCACCAAGACCACCAAGACCACCATGGCCACCATGGCCACCAGGCAGTGCATACACACTTACAAGGGGGGCATAAGGGTTTGCGGTATTGTGACTCCCCTTACGCCCCTTACACACGTCAAGCACCTCAGCCAATGGGTCACCGGGGACATATCACAGAGGGGTGTAAGGGGTCGGAGGTGTTGGTAGGTGTCTATACTTATAAATTACGAACAAATATGCGTTTCTTTTTTAGAATAGAATAACTTATTAGAATATATATTTCGGTTAATGCACCGCTTAGTAATATTTAAATTAATTCACTTAAAAGATGAATTAGCCAATCACAGTCGCCGATATTAGAGCTGCGACCCTGCTCAGAATCTGTTCTCTGATTTATTATAGAAAGAAAAAAGAAAACGTTTATCTCCATTTGATTTACTTTTTGAGATACAAACCGTACATAACACGATGTTTACAAGTGTGTAAATTGTACTTTTTGTGGTATTTGTCGATTCAAAATGGGATTTATTTATGTGCTTTTCACAAACTCATCAACGGAAAACATTAAAGATGAATTAGAATACAAACATAATTCAAAACTGGTTGAATAAAATCTGTTTATTTAGCAATATTGACTATTTTATGTTTACTAAACGAACATTTTTATTATAGTTTCTATTTCAAAGTTGTTAAAGTTTTTTTACAGAACAAAATGATGTTTTACACAAACTGTTTCATAATAAAATACCTTGTTTTAACATCCTTGTCTTTTCAAATCGTTCCTGTGTTGGTAAAACTGATACTTGAGGTCTTTAATTCCACTTCAAAAGAACCGTTTCAGGTCGTTTTTGTTTTGAAGATTTGCCATGACTACTTTTTTTAATTGTAAATTTAATTCGATGAAAAGGTTTTTTTTATAAAGAAATGTTATAGAATTCCCTTTTTTCCTTTAAATACATAGTTGCCATCCTATTAAGTACTTGTTCAAGTAACGTTTTTGTCAATTTGAAGCTCAAAATCTTGATTTTTCTCAGCGTTTTGTCTATGGGACTTTATCATGCACGCTGTGTTGTGCGTGACACAATTCACGCTGTCACGAATTTTTTGTACGATTTGATCTCAAAAAGTAAAATCTAAAAGTTCATATCTTTTTCAAAAACGCGTGGATACCTAATTTTGTTTCTCTAGAAACGTTATAGTGATATCGAAGTTTTTTTCTAGGTTCATATTTTAAAAATAAAAATGGGTTGGGTTGGATTTTTTAGTTAATAATTCATTATGCACACAAAATACCTTTTTCATAATTTGAGCATAAAATTATTGAAAAATATAGTACGCTGTATGCGTGATAAATAAGATTTTTGAATTTTTATCGAAAATATATATATCGCAGATTTTTATTTGCTCATAAAGTAAATAAAATTAAAAGTCCGTTCCACCTATATCTATGATTTTGTAGTTGTCTTTTGCGGTTACATAACTAAAATAATTACAGTTTAGATTAGGCATGGCCCATGCACAAAAACTATTTACATGCACATATTGATGTTGTAAGAACAATTTAAACTGGAGCTCCGCTATTAGGCATTACCTAATTTGTATATTAGTTGTTTATTTTTCCTTTTATAAACCTTTCTACTTGCTGAAAACAATTCACCATCTAAAAAATCCAAGATGGCGGCCATTGACCGCGCGAAAATGGCAAATTGAGAAACTGGGGATAGGACCGCCTGATTTTCAACAACAATGCAATGCGCGCCGTATTCCGAGATCACCTGGGTAACCCATCGAGTTGATTTTTCGTCGACCGACACGTAGGATCGCGGGCGCGCACGTCCGTACAACGTCCGTGCCCATCGCGATACTGATTGGCTGTTACATTTCGGCGGGAAAGTGATGCGCGCGCGCACGGAATAGCAGCGCCCGAAAGCAGATTTTTCTTTTATCGACAAAAAGTCAAACAAACAAAAAATACAATATTTAAAATATCAACTGAGAAATATGAACATCGAAGAATCAAATTAAGATAGTTTTGGCCGAAGAAGAAAATAAACTTGGGCCGGATACAAAAATGAAGAAATTAAACAGTAGAACTGAAAGGCCAAGAAAACGTGTCTGTAGATAAAACTTCTTTGAAGAATAAAGACTACCAAAGAAGAAAATAAACTTGAAGGAGACAAAAATGAAGAAATTTATCTCAAGAAAAGGAAAAGATTGAAAGGCCAAGAACACTTGTCTGTAGATAAAACTTCGTAGAAGAATAAAGACTACAGCAACGTAAAAGAATTGAAAAAGAAGCGACTTTATTCGTTATGAAAACTATCTTCAAAATGCTTCCTTCAGTATAGTTTATTTATGGATTTTCAAGCTTGGCAGTTTAACTATGACCATGTTTAATTCATCAAAACTGATTCAAGTATATTCAATCCATGTATTCGTCAAAATATTATCGATGTCATTGAGAAGAAGAAAACCTTTGGAAAATAATCACCGATAAAGTAAGTTCAACGGATTATTTATTTCAAGTTTTTTGAGAAAAAACTGTTTGATAACGAGCGTGAAAAAACACGGCCTAAAAACTTGAAATAATTATTAAGCTTCAAAAAGGAAGAATCTGTTCTCTGATTTATTATAGAAAGAAAAAAGAAAACGTTTATCTCCATTTGATTTACTTTTTGAGATACAAACCGTACATAACACGATGTTTACATGTGTGTAAATTGTACTTTTTGTGTATTTGGTCGATTCAAAAAGGGATTTATTTATGTGCTTTTCTCAAACTCATCAACGGAAAACATTAAAGATGAATTAGAATGCAAACATAATTCAAAACTGGTTGAATAACATCTGTTTATTTAGCAATATTGACTATTTTATGTTTACTAAACGAACATTTTTATTATAGTTTCTATTTCAAAGTTGTTAAACTTTTTTTTACAGAACAAAATGATGTTTTACACAAACTTTTTCATAATAAAATACCTTGTTTTAACATCCTTGTCTTTTCAAATCGTTCCTGTGTTGGTAGAACTGATATTTGAGGTCTTTAATTCCACTTCAAAAGAACCGTTTCGAATTCAGGTCCTTTTTGGTTTGTTTGAATTTTGAAGATTTGCCATGACTACTTTTTTTAATTGTAAATTTAATTCGATGAAAAGGTTTTTTTTTTATAAAGAAATGTTATAGAATTCCCTTTTTTCCTTTAAATGCATAGTTACCATCCTATTAAGTACTTGTTCAAGTAACGTTTTTGTCAATTTGAAGCTCAAAATCTTGATTTTTCTCAGCGTTTTGTCTATGGGACTTTATCATGCACGCTGTGTCGTGCGTGACACAATTCACGCTGTCACGAATTTTTGTACGATTTGATCTCAAAAAGTAAAATCTAAAAATTCATATCTTTTTCAAAAACGCGTGGATACCCCTAATTTTGTTTCTCTAGAAACGTTATAATGATATCGAAGTTTTTTTCTAGGTTCATATTTTAAAAATAAAAATGGGTTGGGTTGGATTTTTTAGTTAATAATTCATTATGCACACAAAATACCTTTTTCATAATTTGAGCATAAAATTATTGAAAAATATAGTACTCTGTATGCGTGATAAATAAGATTTTTGAATTTATCGAAAATATATATATCGCAGATTATTATTTGCTCATAAAGTAAATAAAATTAAAAGTCCGTTCCACCTATATCTATGATTTTGTAGTTGTCTTTTGCAGTTACATAACTAAAATAATTACAGTTTAGGTTAGGCATGGCCCATGCACAAAAACTATTTACATGCACATATTGATGTTGTAAGAACAATTTAAACTGGAGCTCCGCTATTAGGTATTACCCAATCTCGAACCCAGAGCCTGCGTTACTCTTGGCCAGCAGTGCCGAGCAACGTATAACTCTGGGGAAACGGAATTATTCTGCTCCAATTTTGGAGTTCCGGTTTTAACATGAAATGCGCATGCTTAGTTAATATTATAATGATCTGTTGGTTTGGGCATCCTGTGTTACTTAGTACGTTATATGACATTCAAAATATTGTTGACCTAGTAGTATTTTAAATATTTTCTAAGCCAAAATATAAACATTTTCCTTACTAATAAAACATTTAAAGTTTAGGAAGGTTTTTTAGCGGCCATCAGGATTTATATAATGATATAAAAACGAGTCTAAATCTCCTTCAATTTAGATTGCTTTAACCGTCGATTTATTTATAGTTTTCCAACGGTTATTAGTTTGCTTTCGTGGTACGATTGACCTTTATTAAATAACTGGATGCCAGAGGATTGTCAAGGTTTAGAATAGTTTAAAGGAGTATTTTGAGTGTATTCTAATTTGCTTCGCGACTCGATAATCATCGCTTCGCGGCGATACAATTTGTCGTCGCTTCGCGACTCGCATTTATTCCATAAATGACGATATTATTCTATCTAGTATTAAAAACCGTTGACGTCGTATTAATCGTACAATTTACATTTTGAATGTGCATTTGTTTGCATGATGGACCAATCAGAGCGTTTACTTCGTCTGTTTCCGGTCTGACTATTGTATTTTCAAGGGCCAATCACAATAAGCAGAGAATCCCGGTACCCCAGAGTTATACGTTGCTCGGCACTGCTGGCCAAGAGTAACGCAGGCTCTGGGTTCGAGATTGGGTATTACCTAATTTGTATATTAGTTTTTCACAGGTGTCCGCTATGCACAAACATAGATGGCTCATACATTTGACGTTGATCGTCTGGCCGTCTTCGAACAAGTACGTCGAGCTTTTCTATTCAGTACTTCTACGTTCATTCAAGATGGTTAATGCCTTTACAATACTATCGATTATGCAACTTGCTATTGGGTTGATTATGTTTGTGTTTGGAATAGTTGACCGTACTGCCATCCAAGTACAATATAGCTTCCTGATGTTGCCCATCTGGATAGGAATACTGGTAAGGCCGTGTTATGTTTGTTTGATTTGTAATTGTAGCTCTCTCGTGCCATGAGCGCTTTTCTCCGGGTTCTAGAATCAACAAGTGAGTGTGTAGGTAATGTGCTTGTAAATATTGAGTTTTATGATTGTGGCGTTTGTGTTATTTAGAGACAGCATATTCCTCCACCATGCAGCTATGAACATTTCCTGCTTTAACAAATAAGGGATTTTTAATAGATTTTAGATTTAGATGTATAAACTTTATTTGCTTATTCCAAAATAATACCAATTGTTATTTTTATAAATTCCAGCAACATTTTGCATAGAATGAATCAAAATATGGGGACCTAGCTATTCTTGTTGACTGCATATGGCAATTGCAAGGCCACGTTGGAACATATAATATAGTTCTGCCATGTATGCATGCCAGTGATGAACAATGATTCTTCAAATTTGTCTCCATATATGTGCAAAAACAAATAGTTGTCAAAACTATGCAAACATTTCTCTATTGATTTAAGCTTAAATATAAGCTGAATTACGTCATTTACTCATGACTACTTCACAATAATGCTATAAAATTTGCATATAGGCTAGGGCAACCAAATCTTGGTAATTAAAGGCAGGTTTTCACTAGGCATAAGCATAAGCATAAGCTTAACACAATAAACGTACACGTTTGTTTTTCTTACCTTAAATGCTTATTATGTCCAGTGAAAAATAGAATATACTATCTTCTGCTTGTGCTTATGCTTATGCTTATGCTTATGCTTATGCTTATGCTTAAGCGTGTGCTTATGCCTAGTGAAAACCAGCCTTAAGGGAACATATAACTCAGTAAATATGGGAACAATTTCAGCATACTTTTACTCATAACAGCACTACAACAGAACCCTGGGTAATGTTTATTAAATGAGCAGGAGTGTTAGTTTTATCAGGAGTTATAACCAAGAGGCAAAGCCAATTGGATTAACAGATTATAATGGCTCGGCTTCAAATTCCTTCTCTTGAAATTGGTTTAAAATTATGAAACAAACTTAGGGGCCGAATCAGCAAGACATTTTTTTTTACAACATCTTGGTGGACAAGATATTTTTTTTCCTTGATGCTCAATGCTCTGCAGGATATTTATTTCAATACTTTGCAACATTTTTTCTCCCCTTACAATAGTGCATGAATCCTTTTTTATTCCATTTGTGCTGCAGGAAACTTAATTATTTTGAAAATCACCCACCCCACCCCCTCAAAAGTTAAATGGTCGGCCCCTTAATTAACATGCAATCTTGTTGTTGAAAATTAATTCCAAGTATAGGCTTATTTTAGCGAGCTTAATTCCAAGTGTCATAGTTGACCTTTTAAGTATCTGGTTACCAGACATTTACATGTAATTGTATGTGCAATCAGGAGATTTTTTATTGGCATATACATTGGGTTAAAATGGGGCACATGCAATGTGGGATCTGCTCTCCTACCCAAATCCCTTATGCAGGCTATAAAAATACAACAATTATATTTAAGATAGATATTTATGAATATGATGTTTTAATCAATTTAATTACTCAGGCTTCCCCACAGGAATTATTTATCTGGTAGATAAATAAATAGATACTTTTTATTCTATAATTTTTTAACTAATGGTATATTAAGTATATATAATTATACAAACAAGCAGTCATTTATAAATGTATATTTGACTTTTTATTTTAATTTGTTAGACTGGTATTACTGGTGTTTGTGGCATCCTCTTTGGGCGTGAGCAAAGGATTAGAGGTGCTGCCAATCTTAGTATGGTAAGTTAAAGGCCAACCTGCATCTGAGATACATACATTGTGCGCTTTGAGGATTTTCTCACAGAAAATAACAATTTTTGTTGTATTATATAATATATAGATATATATATAAGATAGAGTACAAACACTAAAAGTGTGCAACATAAATACCACTAAATACTGCTAAATTATGCAAATTCTTTTGTTCTCTATTGTTTAATCAACACTATTTAGTGGTAAATAGTACAAAGTATTGCACACTTTTAGTGTTTGTACTCTAGTTATAAGTTATATATTATAAGATAGTATCTGCTTCCATCTTTCTGTTATAAATCAATTAAAAATAATTTTAAAAAAATTCTTGTTTAACAGTTAAAGTTAATATCTTATGAGGCTTTTAAGGAAAATATTTTAGTTGTTCCTTTTTTATACTTATTTTTGATCTAAAAAAAGGAAAGCCTCATCTTCCTTGGCGACCTAAATTTCTAATGATCAAAAGCTGTGTTCGACCTATTCAGTGAGAGACAAATTGCACTTGGCTTAGAAAGAGACTGGGCTGCTCATAGGCAACCCAGTAATTAAAGTAAATACTGACTTGAGAAAGTGAAAGACCTAGCTTAACTACTCCATATGGACAATGGCTATAAATTAACAACATATTTGGACCATTTTATGATATGATAATTAATGTTGAGGTGTTTCAATAAGAGTAATAAAAATAAGAGCAATAAAAATGTCTTTCGACCAATCAGCATGCAAGAAAGTTTACATTTGACATGCGTTAAATATAGAATATATTCATGTAGAATGCACGTAAACAAATTTGCATATATATGTCACCCTTTTAATAAGCCCCGAAGTGTTGTGTTTTCCGCGCTTAACATCAAATTTATTCTTTGGAAATTTGTATAATATGAAAGGAATTGAAAAGAATAAATTTGACGTCAAGCGCGGAAAATACAACACTTCGGGACTTATTAAAAGGTTCTATAGCACATGTCTAAATTTATGTTTTTTTACTATTATTATTAAGGTCTCATCTCTCAGAGCCCTGAACACAATGTGTGTCGGCCTGTCATTCCTGTCATTCTATTTGTATGGTACCATCCAGGCCTTGATCGGCTGGCAAGATGCCTATAATGCTGCCATAGTAAATTTACCATATAATGATCCTAGAAGAGATAAATACACCACAATAAATGCCCTGCAGATTCCAATTGATGTTGCAACAGACACAGACACCATACAAGGTGTGTTGGCAGTGATCATGGTCTTCTGTTTGGCCGAGATGCTCATTGGTTCATGGATAGCAATGCTGGATAAGAGTCAAATGATTTTTGGATCCACTCCACAACGTGTTGCAGTAAGTGGAAGCTCTTCTACTTAGCTAGCTTTGCAAATTCTGCAATATTTTTCAGGATGACAGTAAAATGCACCCTCTATACTGGATAGATTATCGGGGGTTCCAGTTTATTGAGTATATAATTTGTATGCGTTTATCAACTTTGGAGAAAAATCTTCGATTTGTTGTAAAATCATTCACAAATTCCAAGCAAAGCACAGCACAGGATAAACGTTGTTTGAGCCTTCCTGGTTCCATATGTTATTACTTGGATCACAATCATCAATATCTACAGCACAAAAATAAGCAGAAATATTACTGGGAAACACATTTGCATATACTCTGAATTGAGGCTTTCCCTGTGCATATACGTCTTTTGTCAAATAGTAGAGCAGTGCTAGATATTGTTAAACTGGAGCATTTGATATTTTCTCTTTACCTGTGATATTGTTTTCTCGTAGAGACCTCTTCTTTCTGATGACGGCAACCAGCGTTTCTACCAACAACTAGCTGGTCAGGACGGCAACCAGCGCTTTTACCAACAGTCTGCCCAACAACCAGCTGTTCAGGGTGGCAACCAGCGCTTTTACCAACAGTCTGCCCAACAACCAGCTGTTCAGGGTGGCAGCCAGCGCTTTAACCAACAGTCTGCCCAACAACCAGCTGTTCAGGTTGTGCCTCAGTTACAGCAGCAACTTCAACAACAGGTAAAACAAGCAAACATTCTTATGTATGTATATTAGATGTTTGCTTTCATCATCATCATCATTATCAAAGTTAACATCAACATCATCATCATCACCACCACCACACTCATTCTCTTTCTTTTCCATCTCCTCCTCATCATCATCATCCTCCTACTCCTCCTACTCCTACACCTCCTCATCATTATCATCCTACTCCTCATCATCATCATTCTCCTACTCCTTCTCATCATCCCCCTGCTCCTTCTCCTACTTCTCATCCTCCTCCTCCTCCTCATATTCCTTCTACCCCTCCTCCTCCTCCTCAACCTTCTTTCTCCTCCTCCTCATCTTCCTCCTCCTACTCCCCTACTCCTAAATCTCTTTACCATCCTCCTGCTCTTACTCCTCACCATCTTCCTCCTCCTCCTCCTACATCTCATCCTCCTCCTCCTCTTACTCCTCATCATCATCCTTCTCATCATCATCCTCATCCTACTTCTTATCAGTATCCTCCTATTCCTCATCATCATCCTCATCCTCCTCCTACTCATCCTCCTCCTACTTCTCATCATCATCCTCCTATTCCTACTTCTCATCCTCCTCCCCCTCCTCTTACTGCTACTCCTCCTTATCATCCTTCTACTCCTCCTCCTACTTCTCATCATCCTCCTCCTATTCCTACTTCTCCTCCTCCTCCTCCTCCTCCCCCCTCCTCTTACTGCTTCTCCTCTTCATCCTCCTCCTCCTCCTCATCCTCCTCCTACTTCTCATCATCCTCCTCCTATTCCTACTTCTCATCCTCCTCCTCCTCCTCCCCCCTCCTCTTACTGCTTCTCCTCTTCATCATCCTCCTCCTTCTCCTACTCCTCCTCCTACTGCTACTACTCCTCATCATCATTTTCCCCCCTTACTCATCCTCCGTCTCCTTCTCCTCCTCATTATCTTCAAACTACACTTTTCAGAATAAAGTTATCGTGTAAAATTGTGGTGAATCCAATAATATATCAGGAATGTTTTTATATATTTTGTATAGTAAGAACTGTGTTCCTTTGTGGATTTGACTATAATGTTCAAATAATAATAATATATCAGGAATGTTTTCATGTCTTTTGTATAGTAAGAACTGTGTTCCTTTGTGGATTTGACTATAATGTTCAAATAATAATAATATATCAGGAATGTTTTTATATATTTTGTATAGTAAGAACTGTGTTCCTTTGTGGATTTGACTATAATGTTCAAATAATAATAATATATCAGGAATGTTTTTATATATTTTGTATAGTAAGAACTGTGTTCCTTTGTGGATTTGACTATAATGTTCAAATAATAATAATATATCAGGAATGTTTTTATGTCTTTTGTATAGTAAGAACTGTGTTCCTTTGTGGATTTGACTATAATGTTCAAATAATAATAATATTATATCAGGAATGTTTTTATATATTTTGTATAGTAAGAACTGTGTTCCTTTGTGGATTTGACTATAATGTTCAAATAATAATAATATATCAGGAATGTTTTTATGTCTTTTGTATAGTAAGAACTGTGTTCCTTTGTGGATTTGACTATAATGTTCAAATAATAATAATATATCAGGAATGTTTTCATGTCTTTTGTATAGTAAGAACTGTGTTCCTTTGTGGATTTGACTATAATGTTCAAATAATTAAAAAGACCAAGAGTATATTAAATTTTGTCATTTTTGCTGTTTTATTTATTATAGCCAAAATACATGACCCAAGGCAGCAATGTCCCTGGTAACCAAGGTTATATGCCCAGCAACCAACCACAGCAGGTATGTGTATTTACAAGATCAAATGGGTGGCATGGGTTGTCTAGTGTTGAGGCCGCTAGTCTTTCAACACTGTGACCTAGTGGGCTTGATTACTGACTTTGGCGATAAGTGAACAGAGTTTGTTTTATTTACAATTTCTTTCGTCTCGTGGATCCACAACAATTTAGACAATGAGATGGCGCCAACCGTGGTAAATAAGAGGACATACCACGTGAAACTATCGTGAATTTGTTTTTTACCACATTAAAAATTATTTTTATACAGCAACCGTGGTATGTACTCCTATTTACCACGGCTCTCGACCAATCAGAAAGCGAGAAAATTATCAAATGTAGGTAAAATGTGTTGTTTTCTCTCATGCCACAAAGTACACTTTTATCTGGTTATCCGGTGTTTCTCCATCCGCAAAAATCAACATGTGAGAAATGATGTGTGCTGAAATATTTAATGTAGGGGTAGCGAGTGTGTTGAATACTTAAATATTAGGCACTGGCTAGGGAGATTCCGTAACAACTCCCTGTACTTTCATAAAACAATAATTTTTTTTTTTTTTACTTATTTTATTTTTATTTATTTTAAAATACAACAGTGAATGAGCCCACTGTGTTATAGTCTCCCTCGCAGCGGTTACTGTGTCAGGCTTCCTTTATTAGTGTCAGGCTTCCTGTCCCTCCCCACTTTCTAAGCAGAGGTAGTACTTTTCGTGAGTTTTCATCACTTTCTTTTGGATTTCGTTTATAATAATTCTACATTACTCTCAAACATTGCAACAACTGTCAAATGTTTATCTTGCATTCTGTGGGAAGTCGACGTCATAGCAATCGCTGATTGATTGGTATTTAGCAATCACAATGATTGATCATGATTGGTTAGCGCCAGACAAAGGGAATGGAATGTTGCTCATGGTTAAGCAGCCGTTAGTGGGGAGGGACAGGAAGCTTGCCCAACACTAATAACGGCTGCGAGGGAGACTAACTGTGTTAGTGATGTGTCAGAGAATTCAAGAAACACCTTCAAATAACAATCATAAGTGTTTGGAACTCCTGTACTAATTTTTATATCAAATTTGAACATACACACCACATTTGGTATTTTTATAAAAGGACATAAGGGCACTCCTTTGTAGTCTGATGCGAATGAACAGTTGAAAAATTTGTCAACTATATTTGTATCAAAGATATGCCTATTGTTCTGTTGCAATCTCAACCTGTTAAAAAAAAGAAAAAAATCTCGCGCGTTAATCAAAGTCTTTTTTTACTTCTCACCTACAATACCATATATGGTAATGGCATTATTTTCAAGATTGCATACGGTATTTCTGATACGATTTGTCACACATTTTACATCTAAATGTTTTGGAACATGTGTATCAAGTAATAGATCAAGCACAAGAAAGAGTGTTTCCTCCGATATCCAATCAAGGAGAACCTGCAGGTGCAGTCAAGTGTTTGGATAGAGGACGAAAGACTTTTTGAAGTGCTTGATATTGATGCTCAAACCATTAATAATTCTTGGAGAAATTCAAAGCAGAAGTTTGCCGAATTTTATGATAATTATAAAATCACATATCCAAATAATCCTCCTCCCCCGAGGGGGGGGGGGGGGGAGGTACTCTATTTGTCGAAGTGGATGCCCCGACAGAGCAACAAAACAGAGTAAAAATGACTCTTACAGGTATGAAATCATGTTACGTAACTGGTTTTTGAGCCAGAACCCAAACAGGACCCTAAAAGGTACGCATAGGAAATATTTTTTACCCCTACCACTTGGACAAAGGGAGAAACCCCTTCCCCCCTTCCCCGGGCCTCCTTCACTGTAGTGGTTTGCTTTGTTTTGTGTTCATTATAATTATATTCTTGAGTTTGAGAATAGCTTCTCCCACATTTATTTTGTGTTCGCTGATGGTTTTTGTCCTACAGCCACAAAATGCTGCCCCGCCTACCAATTACCAAATCCCTGAGCAGCGAGGTGGTGCTCCTGCAGTGACTAAAACTGAAGACCATGAGGTCTGTTAAGGTTTGTTAGCTATAATTGATATAGTAACTTTTAATATATTGATGGTTGTATCAAGGCCTGCCCCTGGACCTTAAATCGCCGTAATTTAATGCGTTTTAAAGCGTTTTAAGGTGATTTAAGAAAATATGGACAAACTTCGAGTGAAGTTTTAAGGCGTTTTAGTGTGGTTTTAGGCGATTTAAGGCGATTTAAGAAAAAATATAAGAAAATCAGAGGCGCCATAAGGAAATTTTAAGCTATTTACAGCGATTTAGGAATGTTTAAGAAAATATATGGTGAAGAAGATGCATTTTCTGGTGGTTTAAGTAATTTTTTTTGTAAAAATGAACAACATTTTAAGTTCATTTAAGGAAATTTGAAAATAAAGGTATCATTGTTCAAAATATCATTTAAATATAATACTTCTAGTAAGGAAAGGCCAGTTTAAACTTTACATCAAAAATTGTATTCAATAAAGGTCAGTTTTATATTAATATATGGAATGCCTGTGATTCATTTACATAATTGATTTAGAGTGCAGATATCATATCCATGAAATCATGGATAATAAAAACACCCAGTGTTTTTATTATCCATGATGAAATACAAAATAGTACAACAGGATGCTAGTTAAAACAATAGAATAGAGTGCAAATAGCGTAACAATTAAAGCACTTTTAAACAATGATTATCAATTATTTTAACATAGTTTAATACTATGAAACCAGTTGCAAAACAATTATTTTTATATCTTTTTTATTTTGAATATTTTTATCATCAAAACTTTTAAACAACACTTCCTTTGTACATCTTTCTGTATATACATATAAATTAAATAATTATATACGTTCTGGGTGCTTTCCGTTAAGGATTGTTGGCTATTTTCTAAGAAACATTTGTTTGAATTTGTATAATATTGCTAACCTCCAACAATAAGAATCTAATCTTTATTGTAGTAGATATTTTTCCAGATTAAACAAACGTTTCTGAAACCAGAGACTGAACAGTAACGAAATTATTAAAGCTAATATTTCTACATACCACTGATGAAGATTTAAAGTCTCATCTTATCTTGATGTTAGTTAGTGTAAATGTTTCTGAAATTGTTTTTCCTGTCGCATTGATGATCCTTACAGAAAAACTTGGTTTTTGATACATAAATTAATCTTTTATGTATAAATAATCTCAGCGTGCATTTTCGGATCTTTCTCAGGAACCCATCCTATTTGTTGACGTTCTCCAGATCGTATAGACAGCAAAATACCTTGATCCAAAAGCAAGTGTTTTTTCTTATGTTCACTTCAAATACTTCTTCTGACTGATAATTACAGCAATAACCACTTCTTTACTTGATGCATACTTGGACGTTCCACTATTGGAAGGTGATGTCTGTGGCAGGTGGCAAGTCTTTTTTCCTTCTTGCTTCCTGGTTTTGATCTTATTTACAAGATGATCTCTTGTAAGTACCTTTACAGGAGATGACAGAAGCTCAAAATAAAACTGTTCGAGTATTCCGCCATTTTGATTTGTCCCAGTCTCTCACGCTAAGTCCCAATCTCGTCCCCATTCGCCGCTAGCTCTTACTGCGCATTCTCGACGAGCTATCTTGGCTCTGGCTTACCCAACTGAATCCGGCCACATGATTGGTCCTTAGAGAAAACACAGCGATTGGCCGGAAGTTCAAAAATAACGGTCGATTCTCAACAAAATCGAAAATGTATCAGAAAATTGCTAATACAAACCACCTGAATACGGGGTAAGGAAAGTTTATCATCAAGAACTGTTGTCATAGCAAGATTTCTCAGAATTCTTCGCGTGAGCTCTGCTGTTATTATTCTTGACCCGTAAATAACGACTGATTTTACTTCAGCTTGCAGCCACTGACTCGCTATATTCTCATCAAAATCCTTTCTAATCCTTTATGCCTATATGAAAGCATTTTCTACCAGTGGATCGATCAAGATATTATATAATTAAATGTATATTTGAACAGATAGCATTTCTGATTAAACATGAAATAATTTCCAGGTTAAAATTTGATTGCATTCTGTTATCAATAACGTCTGTGAAGACGAATATTCCCACGGAAATTCTATTTTTAGTCTAATTAACCTCCTATTGCAACGTAGCAACGCCAATCAGGTTGAAGGATTTTAATCAAACATGCGCAGTGCAAAAATGCCCAGATTCTGGGCATCCGGTTTGGAGTTTGCCAGAGCCAAGATAGTTCGTCGAGCCTGAACATGCGCAGTAAGAGCTAGCGGTGAATGGGGACGAGATTGGCTAAGTCCTGACATGTGACCTATATGACATGTGTTACTGTGCTGTCATAATATTATCGGCTATGACTCCCTCAATGGGAACTTTTTCTTTGACGATCGAGTAAAACAATTTTTTCAACGCTTTGACGAAGTATCGATTAGCCGATACCGATTAGCCTCGTTGGCCATTTCTGAGCTTCGTATTACAAATCAAGAGTTCACTCAGTGAGTCGATGTATATTACCGTTCAGATTTGACAGAAAGTCTCATGAAATTGACCAGTAATTGGACACTCCTCCATCCACTCCCCCATCCCAACGGAGAAACACCTGTGCGGTGTTATCGCAGGCTCACAAAACCAATTTAAAATGGCGAACAGCAAGCTAAGATAGTTGAAGTGTTTTATATTTGCATGTGTTTTCCACTCGTTTATGTAAAATACGCAGACAACCTATTTGCACAAGTAAAGCTGAACAAATGATATTAACTTACAATGGCTTAATGGTGACCTTTTACTGTGTGACTGACCATATTAATGTGTGACTGCATGCTGCTCACGTAAGTAGAATTCTGACACTTGATTCGATTTGTACAATAAGATTTACTAGTAAAGTTTTCGAGATAGTTCGGTGAAAACCACATAAAATGTTAATCAATTTCTTTTCAATTTTCTTTCATATTTCGCTAGATTGATGATAAATATTTGTTATAGAATAACCAACAAAAAATATTCTAAAATGTTATAAATAAATAATATGTTCTTGCAGTTTGTTAAGTACTTTTAATGGACGTGATTTTATCTATATTTGCATGTAGAAGTTTCACAAAAAATGTTGAATTGTGCATTCCAAGACTGAAATACATTGTTGGTTTCAAAGGTAGCAAATATAGATTGATTTGCATTTCATATGAAGCTAATATACAAAACATAACTCTAATACACTGTACTGACATAATGGCATAAACTGCGCAATGCATTTTGGTCTTGCATGGAATGTACTATTCAGTATTCATAAGTCAAACTCTTTCTGGAATAGTTATATATTGTATATACCGTATATATGTATGATTACATCCTATTGCAGAAGGATTTGAGCACATATTTATACAAAAATCTAATTTAATTAACATCCAGATAAACTAGTATTTTGAGTTTTGCATCTCATTTTTATTTGTATATTTGACTGTATATATATAAATGTGTACCACAATCATTCTGTACTTGAGGGTACGCATGTATAATTACTTTTATACTACATATTCTCAATTTCAGAAAGGTTGTGGTTTATGTATATATAATTATACCAATAACTTATTATTCGGTGTATCTTTTTATGATTTTTTTATATTTACGTGTGTTTAAAAGGATAAGAACATTCATTGCAGAATATTAAGTTGTCCTTCAGTAGCATTTTGGAAGGTATTATGAGAGTAGGTTTGAGGCCATGTACTATACTGTATTTATTTATTTGGATCTATCTTCTGATGATGTCGGCGTCCAACAAAAGCTCAAGACCCAAATAAATAAATACAGTAGTACATGGCCTCAAACCTACTCTCATAATTTATTGCAGTGTTTTTAGTTTGCATCTTTTTAGATAATTAGCCTTACTTACTAGAAGGTATGCATATACTGCAATCAAGTATATATATATCAATATAATAAAAATGGGTCGCAATGTTTTTAAGTGATTTTAGGCGTTTTAATGCGATTTAGTGCGTTTTAAGGCGATTTAGTGCGATTTAAGGCAATTTAGCGCGATTTAAGGTCCGGGGGCAGGCCTGTATCAGATGAAGATGATTCTCTTGATAATGATAATAATATTAATGATGAAGATAATAAAGGTGATAATGACGGTAGGGGCGAAGGTGATGATGATGGTGGTGATAGTAGCACAGGGAACCCGGCTTTTGTGCATTACTTAATTCGAATTTAGTTACTACCGGATCTGATTACATGCCAACGACTCTTCCACTGAGTTATTACCTAAACTGTTTAACAAAGGTCACGATATGTAGCGCCAATCTCCTAGGCACCACACGAATCCCGAAAAAGCTATGCGTATAATGCAAAGGCGATTTTTTTAAGCAAAGCAACCAAAAGCCGGGTTCGCTGTGATAGCAGTGGCAGAGATCATGTTAATGATGGTAGTGGTGGTGGTGAATGTGGTGGTGATGGCGATAATGATGTATGTATTGGGGATGATAATGATGGTGATGCTGGTGAAATTATGTTGATGGTGATGAAATTTGATGATGATATGATATGCTATGATCATGACAATGCTAACAATTATAATTATAGTGAAAATGATTATATATTACTTTAATAGTGCACACTTCTTGCATGCTTGCTGCTGTTTGTCAATTATTTTCGCCATTTTCTTCATTTAACTACCAGTATTGTTTATACCAGCTCTTTCTGTCTTTGTTTTCAGATGAACAAGTTGATCTAATCAACTCTAAGGAACTCTAAGACAACAAGGCTATATTGCTTTAAAAGCAATGATGTTTCGGCCCTCTACAGCTGCCGTACAGTGCTGCCTCTATGTGTTTTGTTTTTGTTTTTATAGTGTTGATTAAATTAAATAAAACGGATGATTTTACAGAAGTTTAGAATTTTGTAGAAAGTGTAGAATGTCTCACTCATGGCTGTTATTTTTGATGAACTTAGAAAACAGAGTATTTCTGTCGTGAATAAATTTTGGATTACGAGGCAAGCCTCGTGCGAAGATTTATTACGAAACCGAAGGTTCATACTCGTTTTGTAATTGGCTAATGCTGCTTATGAGGAATCTGATTCGCTGAACTATAAGATGATTGACAGAAGAGGCGGAAAATTATGGGTCAAGAAACTGATTCTAGTACCGTTTCAGCCTGAGGGCCGAAACAAAAAGGAACATCATCAACAACTTTATACCCAAACAATCATTCTCCTAATGCTCGATGAATATTGGTGAATAATTAGCTCTACTTTGTCTTAGTTATCATAACTCGATATACACCTTGCATTCGGCAAATAGTTTTATATTGCTAACAGTGACTTATGTGGCTATTACTCAACCAGAACAATTCAAGGCATAAAAGTATAATTTGGTATCTTAATTGTCGATCAATAACGGATATTTAAAAAAAATTATTTTACAGCCATCACTCCCCATTACGGCTCTTCCAATCATTACCACTTTATTCAATTTTTACAACAAACAACTCTTCTTGGCATGTCGATTTAAAGGATCTAGATCTATATTCCATGTCATGAATTGTTTTTGGTTAAATTTATAGAATTAACAATTCTTGCATCAAACCTGAACATTAATTTGTACCAAATAGTACTAATTGCCATAAAAATATCTAGATCTTTTTCTGAGCTATCTTCTTCACCGTATATGTATCTGCACAGTACAGTGGAAAACGTATAGCCACTGCTAGCAGGGAATAAGATTCACCACTTGATTTACCAGCATTCTAATTCAGTGATGGATCGATCAAGCACCTGTTAAAAAAATCTCGCGTGCTAAGCAAATTTTTTGTTACTTTTCATCGACCTCGTTCCCAGGGCCCTCTCCCTTCGCTTTTGGGTTAGGCGGGAACCCCACCCAAAAGCAAAGAGAGAGGGCCCTGGGAACGAGGTTGACTTTTCACCTACAATACCATATATGGTAATGACATTGTTTTCAAGATTGCATACAGTATTTCTGATACCCTGATGCTTTTTTGCAAATAAGACATCAAACTTTGGGGGTCACACTTCTACAAGTTAACAATGGTTGCAATTAGTGTATTTACTTCTTATGTATACTATATTAGCACATGATCATGACTTCCTTGAATATCTTACCAAAGGTGTACAAACCATGTTGGCAGGTTAGGTTTGGTGTGAGCTCACTCTAGCAACTATAGGTTATTGTTAAAAGTAGCATTTGTTTTTTTGCTTATTGTAATAGTATTTAATGGTTCAACCGCATGCATTTCCTCTAGTTGGCATCTGCCAAGTAAATAGAATTTGGAATATTGAGTGAATTTTATACACTTTCTATCACTTTATAGGTCAAAAAATTTTGGTGATAAGTTGAAATTGGTAGACATTTTCATGTAAAATAATAACGACAATGTGTGGTTTTTAAAACCTTTAGTTAATTGATCATGAATAAATTGAGCTTTTCATATATTTTGCTTTTAATGTTATGCTGTGAGATGAACTGACACCGAACAAACATTTACATACACCTAATTCAAAAAAGGTTGTCGGAGCAAACAGCGATTGGTGATTGCACGACTGAAAGGAACTATGGGTAATACGAATTCCTTCTTATTCATTTCTAAATTACCCAAACAATGCCTCCGCCGTTCAGCAAGACCTTCAAGACACCTATCTAAGGTCATCGCTGAACGGTGTTTGGGTAATTCAGAATGGAATAAGAAGAAATTTGTATTACCCATAGTCCGTTTTGGTCGTGCAATCACCAATCGCCCTTCGCCCCATCAACCTTTTTTGAAATAACATTGTAGTTAGGGATATTACAAGAAATCGCAGTGCATTGTGCAGCGCAATAATATGCAATGCAATGTATTAACTCGTGATGCAACACAATAAAACCAAACACATTGCAGCACAGCTGAGCACAATAAAACACAATTCAACCCAATGAAATGAAATACAATAAAATAAAGTAATGGAGACTGCATATCATCCTCAAAAAAGTCAATTTGGAAATAAAAGTTATCAAATTTCAAAGTATAGTTTATGGGCTTCCTGTGGTGATTTTCACCGGAAGTAGAGCAAATTCAAAAACAATTAAAAACATTTCGCCAATTTAATTAGTTGCTAATTATAAACCTTTTTGAAACAACTTCTTGCCACAAATTATTAACTACGTATAGTCGTATCTCTGGGACGAATTTCAGGCAGTTCGCCACTTCCTGTAACCTTTCAACGAGCGCTTTCTAATTCATCATTCTGCTTTATTTAAAATGTTTTGATGGCACGTACTGGGACGTTGTGGCTCTTAATGGGTCATTGTGGGTCGTTCCGACTTCCGGGTATTCAGTAACTTAACAGTTCGTGCCAGAACGAGTCAGGGCACAAAGCGAATACTTGTGTGAAGATAGCTAGCTTCTATTTGGTGCATTTTTACGTGTATTCAAGATGGCTAATGTATTTACAATACTGTGTATTATGCAAATAGCTAATGGAGTTCTTCTGATCTCTTTTGGAATTGTTGATCGTACGTGCATTCAACAGGATTACAGCTTCCTCATGTTGCCTATCTGGATTGGAATACTGGTAGGGCTGGGATACTGATAATCAAATTTAATCGAACGTAATCGAATTCAATCAAACAATTAAGTTAATTCGATTATGACGGGCAATCAGACAAAAACGAACCGGAATTTTTTTGTGAGTGTTCGATTAAATTCGATTACCGAACATATATAATCGAACATTTTACTGAATTTACGAGTTGTCTTCCAAACTGTTTTAAACTGTTTTAAACTATTTTAAAGCGTATTAAAACTAATAAATCTTTTGTATTTCTTTGGTTAAGTAAACTGTAACAAAGATATTTCGTACATGTAAATGTTTATACATGCACAGACACCTGATACTGGCTCTTATACGTACAGTACAGATCGAACTGTATCATAACATTTTCCGCGCAACTTTCTTCCTCTCTATCTCGTGTAACGTTCTTCCAATGAATTCACTCATTTTGATTTTCTTCGCGTGCAAATCTGCTCTGGGTCAGATAAAGGAATACAGTTTACCAATAACAAAAGAAAAGTAGTGTACATCAGTTACTCTCAATAAGGTACTCGAATGTGCACGCTACGAAGCTACCAGCAGTTTTCGGAACAACTGAAGAAAGCGAATGTAACACACGCTAAAAAACCGCGTGTATCAGCGTACTTGCTACAATACATTCGAGCTGTACTGTATTACTCAGTTACTCGAATTACTCGAATTACCATAAATATCAATAACAGCTTGTGATCAATCATTTTATATCGAACTCTATCGAACGTTCGATAACTTTCGATTATGTATGATTAAGGTCGATTAGCCAAAAAAATTGTGAGTGTTCGATTTTGTCTGATTACCGAATTTAATCGAACCTAATCACATGATTAGTGTTCGATTAAGTTCGATTACTGAATCGAACGTTCGATTTTGTCCGATTAGCTACGTCGGGCATCACGTCTTGCGAGTGATTTATTCCCGAGTCGGGTAAAATGAATTTCCGTTTAATCTAGTACCGACATATAGTTTTTTGTCAAATAAAAAAGGATTAATTAAAAATATAACATTGAAGAACTATAATTAACCTACCGCGTCCGTATTGTATCGGCTATAAAATCATGAGCCTTTGGCTTGTAATTGCATGTATTTTCTGATCGATACAACACGACCGCTTATGTTGTGCTTCACTTTGACTGATTGCATGGCCAAAGTTCACTCGGGGGAGGGAAATGAGTGATGTGATGTGATATGATCTGATGTGGTGTGATTTGATGTGATCTGGTGTGGTGTTGTGTGATGTGATGTGATCTGGTGTGATGTGATGTGATGTGATCTGGTGTGATGTGATCTGGTGTGGAGTGATGTGATCTGGTGTTGTGTTGTGTGATGTTATGTGATGTGATCTGGTGTGATGTGATGTGATATGTTGTGTTGTGATGTGATGTGTTGTGATGTGATGTGATATGTTGTGATGTGATGTGATATGTTGTGATGTGATGTGATGTGATTAACAACTCGTTTACTTTATGTGTACCTTTTAGGTGTCGTTTTCAAAACCGACGCCTCACTGCACCCCTACCACTTTTAAATGACATAATTGTAACGTAATGTAAGTGTGGTGCTTATATCAAGTTGCTTTTTTATATTTTGTTTTTACTTTAAATTTACGTCAGACAAAATAATTAAATGCATTTTGTAATAACTTTATTCGACATTAATTCATTTGTTAGGTTGGTGTTGCTGGTCTCTGTGGTATTATCTATGGACGTGAGCATAGAATTAGAGGTTATGCTAATCTTAGTATGGTAAGGTTGATTTAGAAATAAAAATATACTTTACTATTAATTTAATTTTATTAAACTTAAATATATATATATAATATATTTACATGTACAGATCTCGAAAACACTCTTCACGTAATTTTTCTATCTTGTTGTTCAACTTGAACCAGAAAAACAGCACCTGTATCTTTTACATATCAACGGCATGTCATATATGACTGCAATCACGTTCAAAATTGTTGGGACATTGTAACATTTTTTTGACCTTTTTCGTTTCAAGCTTACTTCAAATTCTAGCACCCCTTTATCTTAGTGAGCTTATATCGAGTTTGTCTCTATTTAAATACAATTAACCTTAGAAGGAATTATAATGGAACACTTTTAAGAAATCTTATCATCACATCGAAGCCGTTACTTCAGGGGATCGCGCCTTTTCCTCCGCCGCACCTGGCAGTGCCCTTTGGAATGCTTTGCCGCTAGAGACGTTAACCTAAATATTGACTCGTTCAAGAAGAATCTGAAGACACACTTTCCAAAAAATTTCACTTTCCGATAAATTTCACTTTCCAATAAATTTCACTTTCCAATAAATTTCACTTTCCGATAAATTTCACTTTCCGATAAATTTCTCTTTCCAATAAATTCCCCTTTCCCATAAATTTTCTGTGGCTCCAATTATAATTAAAAAAAAATAGCTATAGCCACAAATTCCAAGCCAACGTATCAAAGATATGCCTATTGTTCTGTTGCAATCTCAACCTGTTAACAAAAAAGAAAAAAATCTCGCGCGCTTATCAAAGTCTTTTGTTATTTCTCACCTACAATACCATATATGGTAATGGCATTGTTTTCAAGATTGTATACGGTATTTCTAATACGAAACACGATAAAATGTTATCACTTAACGGTAGAAAACACATCTAAATTTACTCCATCGAGATTATCCCTGTGCAAATGCACCTTTTTTACAACAATGAAACTGCAGTGTTAATTAAGCCACCCATATTATAAGTCATCCTCGGGAACCCAGGGGTATTCTTCTGTCGCTCGTTTCTCGCTTCCACAACATATACCCCTGGGAACGTAGTCTGTTGGAGCTTGTTCCGGAAGTCAAAAAAAATTCAGCTCTTTCCTGATTGGTCGACCTTATTAGGTCGACCAATGAAAATCAAGATAACCATTCAAAGAAAGTCGTTAAATAAGTTTGAATTTTGACTTCCGGAACAAGCTCCAACAGACTACGTTCCCAGGGGTATATGTTGTGGAAGCGAGAAACGAGCGACAGAAGAATACCCCTGGGTTCCCGAGGATGTATTATAAGTATATTGCATATTGGTAATAACATGACGTTATCTTGTTTTTTTTTTATAGATCTCATCCCTCAAAGCCTTAAGCACAATGTGTGCGGGTCTTTCATTGCTGGCATTTTTTATGTATGGTAGTGCCCTGGCCGCCATTGGCCAGGAAGATGCCAAAAATAGTGATGGAAATAAATACACCGACAACAGTTCTGTCACAAAAAACAAGGATGTGATACAGGGTGTGTTTGCAATGATCGAGATCTTAAGTTTGGCCGAGATGCTGATTGGTTTATGGGTAGCAAAATTGGATAAGAGCCAAATGATTTTTGGATCAACAGCACAAGGCGATGCAGTAAGTAGACACTTTTTTTTACCCTAAAACACTGTGGATTACTCCCGGGGAGAGTGGATAGGGGTGCTCGACGGACCTTTGAGTATCGAAAATAAGACGCTCGCGTACCTTTATAAGGGTCTCGAGCTGGCACCGTACCTTTATAAGGGTCTCGAACTGGCACCGTACCTTTATATGGGTCTCGAACTGGCACCGTACCTTTATAAGGGTCTCAAACTGGCACCGTACCTTTTAGGGTCAGTTTTCGAACTTAAGATTATACATATATACATCAATTTTGAATTAAAAAAATGTTCGAATGTGGTCGTCGTACCTTTTAGGGTCTGAAATCAGTATCTGAGTTAATTTATGCGTACCTTTTAGGGTCATTTTCAAAACCGTCCGTGGAGCACCCCTACCCATTTTTTAAGGGAGTCCCCCCCCCCCCCCCCCCCGGGAATTACTATTGTTGTCGTTGAGGTTGGACCCCTGCAATTTGATGTCTCGTTTGCAAACTACCAACTAGCATTTCATTATGTGACATTAATCGGCAACATACTAGGTACGAGTTTGACCGGGTGATCCAAAATATATGGTGCTTGATCGATCGATAGATCGTTGAATCTCACTTCCATTCGTCATTCCATAACAACAGTTCATATTCAAACTGGACGTCTGCAAATTTTGATGTTCTTGTAAAATATCATAGAAGCTAGGCATAGTTTAACAATATTCCAATTAACAACAGTTAGACACATTGGATGTTATGTTTTAATTTCAATTAGTCTTTTCTCTAATTATTTACCTGTGTTGCTGTGTTGTCATAGAGACCACTTCTTGCTCATGATAACAGCAGCCAGGGGTTCATTCAACAGCCTGCCATGCAACAACCAGTTTTTCATGATGGCAACCAACGCTTCTACCAACAACCAGCTGTTCAGGTTGTCCCTCAGTTCCAGCATCAACCTCCACAACAGGTAAAATAAGCAAACTTGATTTTTTTGTCTGCACAGTCAACGTTTTATAAGTGGAGTAAGATTGTGGTTCTAAATAAACACTTTTACTTTACTGTCATTAGCTAAGAGTATATGGATGCGAGTGGAAGACGCGAATATTGTAAAGTACTTATGAAAGTCCAACGATATTTCTTTGATATTTTACGAAAATTGTCAAGATAAAAGTGAATCTGGCCGAGAAAATTCAAGTTAAAAGTTATTCAAATCAGGTCGAAATCTTAATGAAATACACTCAGAACATATAGAATCGAATTTCTTTTGTAAAATTCTCATTTATCATTCATGAATTTTATAATGTTAGTGAATCTATTTAAAGAGGGTGGCTCGATGATTAGCTACCTCAGACAAAAGAGTTAACAATCCTTCTCAAGACTATACTTGCCAGGACATGCATATACAATCACAATTTATCATCATCATCATCTCCTTCACCATCATCACAGCATCGTCATACATCATCATCAGATCATTCTGTACTTTTGCATGTTTCCGTGTTCAAAAGATTGTAATCTTCAGTTTAAGTTATGGGCATGTAGATAAAGAAAGATCTGCAGCTGCTTTTGTGACTTGTAATTATGTTCAAATAATATAAATCATATAAACATATAAAATACAGCCAATCAGAATGCTTGAAAGCTGTTGTATATTGGGTGGAATTCAACTGCCTCCTCTCATTTGAGGCATTTGCGGCTCTCTTTCAGTTTACTATATGATGTGGGATAAAATAGTTATACTGTGTTTTCTCGTGACATATATACGCATACTGTGAATATCCCACTCGTCACTTGTATTTGCTTTGCATACACACTCGCGATCGCCATAAGGCCTGTGTATATACTAGATCATACAAATGACTCGTGGAATATTCCACGGTATGCCACTCAAACCATTGTATCACTAGTACATGTTTTCATCTATTGTAGCCAGTGTACATAATGGCCCAAGGTGGCAATGCCCCTGGCAATCAAGTGTATCTACCTAGCAATCAACCACAACAGGTACGCGTATTTATAAGATAAAATACAAGAATGAATGGTCTGAGAAAAGGTGAATCTATGCCGATATCTTGAGAATTGAAGACTCGTATTGTTATTGCCTGATGTTCCAGCAACATGATCAAGCGGAAGCCACCTTCAGAGTAAAGAAACGAAAAGACAGTGTTTCAGTCAGTATTGTTGTTTAAAGGAATGTCGATGTAAATAGTTGTAGGTGTTAGCCATTGCATGATGATGATGTTGATGTTAGGGTTAGGTGATTATTATGATGATGATTTTGATGATAATATTAATGATGATGTTCAGAGTGGTGTTGGTGTTGGTAATGATGATGATGATGATGATGATGATAATGATGATGTTAGGGGTGGTGGTGATTCTGATGATGATGATTTTGATGATGATATTAATGATGATGTTCAGAGTGGTGTTGGTAATGATGATGATAATGATGTTAGGGGTGGTGGTGATTCTGATGATGATGATTTTGATGATGATATTAATGATGATGTTCAGAGTGGTGTTGGTGTTGGTAATGATGATGTTAGGGGTGGTGGTGATTCTGATGATGATGATTTTGATGATGATGATGATGTTTAGAGTGGTGGTGGTTTTGGTAATGATGATGATGATGATATTAGGGTTGGTGGTGATTATGATGATGTGGCCTGCATTTAAACAAAAGGTATACATTGAATTTGGCGTTATACAAATAAATTATGATTCGGCTTGAATTAAGTCATGAATTCATGATCATGAGTCTATTGTAAAGTACAGGCAGTGTTTGGCAATGGTTAAGTGTTTTTTGTTGTACGTTTGTGTAGCAGTTTCCAAGTATGTGACAATCAATACCAACAACACACGCTTGAAAGCTGGTAAAACGCTGTCATTTGCTTGAGATCATGACTTGATCATAATAAGTTACCATTACTTAAGCTTATTGTATATAAAGACCAATTTTCACATCTTTCTTGTGTTCATTTGTGTGTCTTGTGGGTGGTATGGTTTGTGCTAAGTGGTTTATAATTACTGTGCACCTCTCAGCGCTGTGGTCCAGGTTCGAGTCCCGGCTCGGGCATGGATTATATGTGAGTTTTGTTTGATGTTTTCTTCTCTCCTATTTGCCACGGGAGTTTTTCTCTGGGTTATCCGCGGTTTTCCTCACACTGCAACAATAAACATGTGAGCAGAGTTGTGTGCTAAAAATATATCGAGCATAGAAGTAGTGAGTGTAAGTGTAAGTGTGTGTGTGAGTGTGAGTGTGAGTGTGAGTGAGTGTGAGCGTGAGTGTGAGCAGGGGCGGATACAGGGGGGGGGGGGGGGGTGGATTGGGTGGATTGGATTTCCACCCCCCCCCCCCCATTTTGATCCCTAAAAGTTTAAAAAATAAACTGATTTTAAATAAAAAATGAATTGATTCTTAACAAAATATAAAAATAGATGTAAATCAAAAGTTCCTTAATGTTCAAAATGAACTGAATTAACGTTATTTACATAAAACGTAATGACCTTGGCTGATTGAAATTCCCCCCCCCCCCCCCCCCTTGAAAAATCCTGTTTAGTTTAGTTTAGTTTAGTTTAATTTAATAGAATTCGTCATAACAAGATATTACATAACAATATTTGTATGAACAGGTGAAAATTACAGGACGAAAATCCCAATTGACAATTTAAACCTATAAACATATAGTATCTGTATCCTCCCCTGGTGAGTGTGAGTGTGAGTGTGAGTCAGTGAGTGTGAGTGTGAGTGTGAGTGTGAGTGTGAGTGTGAGTGTGAGTCAGTGAGTGTGAGTGTGAGTGTGAGTGTGAGTGTGAGTGTGAGTGTGAGTGTGAGTGTGGGTCAGTGAGTGTGAGTGTGTGAGTGTGAGTGAGTGTGAGCGTGGGCGTGAGCGTGAGTGTGAGTGTGAGTGAGTGTGAGTCTCCCCAATATGTCTGGCTAAATACATTGATATGTTCAAAAAGCGATTTATTTATTATCTATTATTCCAACAGCCACAATATGTACAGCAGGCTCCTCGCCCAGCTACCCGTCCAACCAACCAAAACATTAATCCTGGCAACCACACTCCATTGCCTCCTCCGGAAGACGAAGCTGAAGGCCAGCAAGGCGGTGCTTCAGTAGCTGCTGCTGAAAGCCAACAGGCCTGAACACATTTAGGTATGTGTTGGATGGCTAATAAAATGATATGTTTTTATACATATTTGTAACACCGTAAAAAATGTTGAATTAACTTTATTGACGTTTCGAGGTTTAGCCCTTCGTCGGAGTAAACGTCAGTGAATTGAAATTAAATCAACATTTTTATGGTGTTACAAATTTCATTATATTACCTATAGTTTTTATACAGTTGACTCTCTCGCATTAAAGCGACCACTCTCGAACTAAAAGAGATTTGTCGCTTACGGATGATGGCTGCTTACGAGAACCTTAACACAGGAAGCCCAAACCACGGAAACAATATCACATGAAGCCCAAACCATGCTCTTTTTCCGCCATGGTATCTCTAAAGATGTTTTAGGTATTGTTTTCCAAATTAAACGTCAGCAGTCTAACGAGAGAGGAAAAACAATGAAAAAGTTTGTTGTTGTATTTATTTTATTTATCTATTTATTTACTTTGTCTTTTAAGCTGTTTTGTTCTTCTATGTTTGCAGATGAATAAAATGCAATCTGAAGGGACGAACATGTTGGTCTAATTAACTCTAAAGAATTAATATTTTGCTTTACTTACTTTACTATAAACACTCTGTGGTCATCCAATAATATAACAACTAATATCAGAAAGTGAGCTTCCCTTTTTTACTATGTAAATACTTGATATTTTTTCCCCCTAATTGCTCCGACCTCAGTCCCCCTTCCCCCTTCCCCCTCCCCCTTCCCCCTTCCTCCTTCGCCCCTTCCACCTTCCTCCTTCTAAACAGCAAAAGCTCCCTTAGATCTAACCGTTTGGTTGATAAATGAAAGTGTCTGTTAATAATAATGATAATACATACTGAATAATGTTCAAACAACTTTAGTTACTTGGTCAAGAATAAACTTTCCATTACATTTTTACATCGTGTTCTTTTTCTGTCAACCTATCAATAGTAACAATGCGTTTTTAAAAAATACACAGGAAGCCCGTTTCAAACAATGATGTGTTTTTAGTTAATTTTTCCCTACTTTGAAAATCTTTTTTTTAAAAAAACAACCATCATAGTAAACCTTGCCATCAGCTCTAAATCACTGGCTAAAAACATTCCAGAATATTTGCATATTTCGCAGAGAAAACAGCGGTTGAATTCCAAGGCCTCAAAATACCGTTTTTCCAGAAAACCAGAAAATTTAGCAATTTTCAAACTGCCTTTTTATCAACACATTATACATCGTTAGAAAGCTCTTGTCATATGATATTTGTTTTTCTAATTGTGAAAATTGAGAAATGTTATTAGCGTAGAAAGGTTCCGGAAGTATCGAACTGCAAGTAATTTGCAGTTTGCGTCAGTTTACCCGCTTCTATACCTTTGTTTTCAACAAAAAAACGAACTGATAATATCTAGGTGTATGTTATAAACTATACTAAAAAATCAGTTTGAAATATTAACTATTTAGCGAGAAATACGAGATATTGTTCTCCCAGTTCAAAAGCTTCGTTTACATCCGGTTATAACATGGTTCTACCACAGGAACCCCGATTATCGACGTTAGGCACAGGGGAAACTTCAAAATAATTTTTCACGCTAAATACTGAATGTTTTTAAACAACGTTTTGCCAGTATGTATCAATATCATAGAAGTATCTTGTATTCGAATTTGGGTAAAAACAGAGGCTCCAAAGAAGGTAAACTGGCACAACGTGCAAAGTACTTGCAGTTCTATACTTCCGGAACTTTTCCGAGCTTATAACTTTGTTAATTTTATAGTTTACGTAAACCAAACTCCATATTCTTGATGCCGAGAACAAGAGCTTTCCAGTGATATACAGTTTCATTATAAAAACATAATTTGAAAATTGCCAAATTTTCTAGTTTTCTTGAAAAACGCTATTTTGAGGCCTTGGAATTCAACGGCTATTTTCTCCACGAAATAAGCAGAATTTCTGAAATAGTTTTAGCCAGAGATTTAAAGCTAGTTGCAAGGTTTACTATGATGTTTGTTTTATATTCAAAAAAATTTTGTAAGTAGTATAAAATTGACCCAAAACACATCGAGCGGCAAAACGGGCTTCCTGTGTATTTTTCGATAAAACAAGGCATAAAAAACAGTAAAAAAAATCGCTTTAAAAGAACGCAAAAATTTCATTGGAGCATATTAGCTTTGCTGTTACGTTTTTTATCTATTTTGAGCAGAAAAACATTTTGTCAAAATTGTCGAATTTTGCGATTGTTTAAAAAGATATATGGGCTTCCTGTGGTGTCTTTTGGATTTTGAAACACAGGAAACCTCAAAAAGTAAAAGCAAATTCGAGAAATTTCAGGATTTTTTATTTTTATGTTTTTGAGTTTAAAAACTTAGTACTTTGAAGGAGTGATTTATTATTAGGGAAACAAATTTTCTCGATGTTTTTTGCTGCGTTTTGGTCATTAATATGGCTTTTTTATATCGAAAAATACACAGGAAGCCCGTTTTAAAGAATGATGTGTTTTTAGTCAATTTTACCCTACTTTGAAAATGTTTTTAAAAATAAAACAACCATCATAGTAAACCTTGCGATCAGCTCTAAATCACTGGCTAAAAACATTCCAGAATATTTGCAAATTTTGCGGAGAAAACAGCGGTTGAATTCCAAGGCCTCAAAATACCGTTTTTCAAGAAAACCAGAAAATTTAGCAATTTTCAAACTGCCTTTTTATTAACAAATTATACATTGTTAGAAATTAAGTTCTTGTCAATGGCATTGAGAATAGGAAGTTTGCTTTTCTAATTGTGTAAATTCAGAAATGTTATTAGCGTAGAAAGGTTCCGGAAGTATCGAACTGTAAGTAACTTGCACTTTGCGTCGGTTTACCCGCTTCTATACCTTTGTTTTCAACAAAAAATGAACTGATAATAGCTAGGTATATATAATAAACTATACCAAAAAATCAGTTTGAAATGTTTTCTATTTAGTGAGAAATACGAGATATTCTTCTCTTGTTCAAAAGCGTTGTTTACATCCGGTTACTGAACATGGTTCTACCACAGGGATCCCGAATATCGACGTTACGCACAGGGGAAACTTTAAAACAATTTTCTCGACGTTTTGCCAGTATGTATCATTATCATAGAAGAATCTTGTATTCGAAATTTCAGTGAAAAAAAAATTCCTCAAAGAAGGTAAACTGGTACAACGTGCAAAATACTTGCAGTTCTATTTTCTCCACGAAATACGCATAATTTCTGAAATATTTTTTAGCCAGCGAGTTAAAGCTACTAGCAATGTTTACTATGATGTGTTTTATATTAAAAAGATTCACCAAAAACACATCGAGCGGCAGAACGGGATTCCTGTGTACTTCTCAATAAAACAAGGCATAAAAGCGGTGATAAATCGCCTGAATAACTGCGCAAAATTAGTTTTTGGCATATTTACATTGTTTTTTTTTTACGCGTTTATCATTGTTGTGCTGAAATATTGATATTCAAAATAGTCTATTTTTGGTTGTTTGCGGGCTCCCTGTGTCATGGTGCGTACGTTTTCAAAATAATCTCCTGCATTTGTAGGTATAGTTTTATTTCATCATTCTTACAATCACAAATAGTAACCAGGCCCTTTGCTCTCTTAAATATCACGTGATCAAGAATAGACAAGAACACATTATCCATTCAAATGAATGCTTGTTTGTTTTATTTACATAATACATACACATGAACTGTGTAAATCATCCTTGTAATATGTAGCTAAAAATCACTAAACCCCAATGTTGAGATGTACCGAAAGGGATCATGGGATCCATCGAGGCAGCATATATGCGTTTGCGAGCGTTACTCAAACAAAACAGCAAGAAAATACTGTTGAAATATCTCAAACCATTGCGAAAGACTTCAAATCCCATCATCCCTTTCGGCCAAAAGATTAGGCTTTTTACAAGGACGTCTATTAAATGCCTAAATAGAAGATAAGTCCAAATAAGTAGGAGAAAGCATATTTTGATTTCGAACTTTGCATAAGCTTAATCAATTTTCCTTGGCGTAATCAATCCTATAGCATTACACCATTACACGGGACGAGTTCGGTGTTTAACTTCCTTTACATTTTATGAAACGCAGCTTTTTTAAGACGTTTTCTAGCAAAAGCATATTCCCTATAGACCCTTTTATAATTAATAAGTCCCGAAGTGTCGTGTTTTCCGCGCTTGACGTCATAATATGATAGGCATTGAAAAGAATAAATATGACGTCAAGCGCGGAAAACACAACACTTCGGGACTGATTAAAAGGGTCTATAGCACTTCACCATTACACGGTTTAAATTCCTTTACATTTTATAAAACGAAACCCAGTAACGGACACTGAAGGGATGAAAAATGCACACTGATTCATGTCTTCCTTCTAGTAGTACAAGATATTAATCTATATCGTGCTCTTGACGACCCCCTTTACGCGTGACACTGTAATGTTCTGCCGTCTTATTAACATGACATCGTATCGCGGAAGAGGGTCGTCAAGTGCGCAGGATAAATTGACGAACTTCAATACACGGGCGTGGATACGCGTGTACCTAGAACAACGTGTCTCTTCTTTATAATTGCATTAGTATAGTCCGTATTAGTTGGATGTCCGTCGGTGTAAATCGGGTGTTCGTGTTTCGGAGTCCACTGTGTCTACTTTTAATCGTTTTTATGAGTATCATCTATAGCCATACGGCATACCCCGGGATACTGGTCGGCCATACATATCGGTGTTTCTATCTTCGTATGATTCGTCTGAATACCGGGGAGAGACTGGCCTTCCTCCATACCGACTACCGGGCCTCGCCATTTGTCCCTGTGCCGGATATTGATCCGCTACCCCCGGATCACCTATAAGTCGTCCCCAGTCTTCAACTCCATCTTCGGGTACCGGGTACCCATTGTCCTGGTACTGCTCTCCCGGGTATTGCTGCATCATGTATTGGTTGATATATCTCTGGTCAGCCCCACCGTAGGGGTCTCCGGCATCATCATACATAACGTACTCCCCAGGGTCCCCGCCCATGAAGTCAGGCGTGTTCACTCCTTCACGGGACATTAACGTGACGGGATCATCATAGCCTGGGTGTCCATAAAAGAGCTCGGGACGGTCCAAGAGGTCTGCATCAAGATAAGGTACCTCGTCGTCCCCTGCGTACATAAAGCCCTCCTCTTCGTCCATTTGAGCCCGGTTCTCGATCATTTCGAGCCATTGGGAATTATGCCATCGGAACTTTTCGGCTTGAATCTTTTTGGCCCATTCTTCGTCATATTCCTGAACAATCAACCAATTTGATATAAATGGATAGATATAATTATAAATAAACGTAAGAAATTGAAATATCCAGAATACATGGATAAAAAATAAATCTAGATAAATGGATAGGTAAGAGTACGAAAATAAATGATAAAATTAGTACATGTGAATTGATGAATTAATTGCAGAATACTGCATGGAACAAACTATTCGATAACTGACAGTATTTGAACGGGAAAAAGAAAAGGTAATAGATAAGGAAAAACGGAAAGAAAATGAAGAAATATTTAGGTTGGAAGAAATATAGAAAGAAGAAAATCATAAATCATTAATCATTTTATTAATCAGGATATTAATAATTTACAATCATTAATCATTAATCATTTTATTAATCAGGATATTAATAATTTACAATCATAAATCATTAATCATTTTATTAATCAGGATATTAATCATTTACACTCACCATGATGATGTCCAAAGTCTGATCACAAACTTTTCGTATCTCTGTGTTCTTGTCGTGCATCAAGTCAATGAGATAGGCAGGGGCTTCTAAGAACGAGTTAAAGACTCACAAATATAAATCGGAAACATGGGAAAAAATGTAAACAGTTATAAAAATAATCCAGTGCGATCGTTTGCGATCAAGTCTTCAGGATCTACAATCTTTGTCAAAAATAGTTGGTACGATTTTAGTATTCTATCCCAGTCATGACTACTTCATTTATTTTAAGTATAAAAAAATTACCCCCTCCCCCCACATCAATGTTGTTGTGAAATGATAGCGCATTGACCGGTCAACCACATAAGCACCAAACAATGACTCCCTCCTCAACATTGCGAAGGGGGGGGGGGGGGGGGGGGGGGGGAGTAGTAGTAGAATTCAGCAGTGCTAAAATGACTTTATTACATTCGTGCCAACACTTTTGTCAAAGATTGTAGGTGACTATTGCCTTGAATTTGTTGTGCACATGAGAAGCTCGACGTTTTACCTTAAGATTCAAGATTCAAGATTTTAATTTGTCTCAGAATACTACATTTACATATAAAGGACATATTTACATATTTTACGGACAATGGTAATTGTAACAGCTGGAGGACTGATCTACACAATTACCCACAAAAATTATTTACAATGATAGGTCAGAAAAGAGTCTTGAGAGATTTGGTAAATAATACAAAGTAGTTATAATAATGAATAATAAATATAGAAAAGAAAAAAAAAAATGGTATAGAAAAAATGGTACCTTAGTCTGACAGACGTACATAAGGCAATGTATAAAAAGGATACGGGTTTGTTTAATGATTACATCTCGAGTCGCCTTGTGAAAGATCATCTGATAGAAGACATACACAATCTGTAGAACTACTTCATCGTCTTCTTGTTTCACTGCAATTAGAGAGGATGTAGGTTAGGATGTCTGTTGCATTTCTGATGGTATACATCCTCGGGAACTCAGGAACGAATGACAGAATGTATATAACCCCTGGGTTCCTGAGGATGGATGGTGCATTGTGTGACTGATGTATATCAAAGTAAAAGTAATTACAATGATCAATGATGATGATGATGATGATGATGATGATGATGATGATGATGATGATGATGATGATGATGATGATGATGATGATGGTGATGATGATGATGATGATGATGATGATGGTGATGATGATGGTGATGGTGATGATGATGATGATGATGATAGTGGTGATGATGACAATGGTGATGTTCGTGATGATGATGATGATGATAGTGGTGATGATGACAATGGTGATGTTCGTGATGATGATGATGATGATGATAGTGGTGATGATGACAATGGTGATGTTCGTGATGATGATGATGATGATAGTGGTGATGATGACAATGGTGATGTTCGTGATGATGATGATGATGATGATAGTGGTGATGATGACAATGGTGATGTTCGTGATGATGATGATGATGATGATAGTGGTGATGATGACAATGGTGATGTTCGTGATGATGATGATGATGATGATAGTGGTGATGATGACAATGGTGATGTTCGTGATGATGATGATGATGATGATAGTGGTGATGATGACAATGGTGATGTTCGTGATGATGATGATGATGATGATAGTGGTGATGATGACAATGGTGATGTTCGTGATGATGATGATGATGATAGTGGTGATGATGACAATGGTGATGTTCGTGATGATGATGATGATGATGATAGTGGTGATGATGACAATGGTGATGTTCGTGATGATGATGATGATGATAGTGGTGATGATGACAATGGTGATGTTCGTGATGATGATGATGATGATGATAGTGGTGATGATGACAATGGTGATGTTCGTGATGATGATGATGATGATGATAGTGGTGATGATGACAATGGTGATGTTCGTGATGATGATGATGATGATGATAGTGGTGATGATGACAATGGTGATGTTCGTGATGATGATGATGATGATAGTGGTGATGATGACAATGGTGATGTTCGTGATGATGATGATGATGATAGTGGTGATGATGACAATGGTGATGTTCGTGATGATGATGATGATGATAGTGGTGATGATGACAATGGTGATGTTCGTGATGATGATGATGGTGGTAGTGGTGATGATGACAATGGTGATGTTCGTGATGATGATGATGATGATAGTGGTGATGATGACAATGGTGATGTTCGTGATGATGATGATGATGATAGTGGTGATGATGACAATGGTGATGTTCGTGATGATGATGATGATGATAGTGGTGATGATGACAATGGTGATGTTCGTGATGATGATGATGATGATGATAGTGGTGATGATGACAATGGTGATGTTCGTGATGATGATGGTGATGGTAGTAGTGGTGATGATGACAATGGTGATGTTCGTGATGATGATGATGGTGGTAGTGGTGATGATGACAATGGTGATGTTCGTGATGATGATGATGGTGGTAGTGGTGATGATTACAATGGTGATGTTCGTGATGATGATGATGGTGGTAGTGGTGATGATGACAATGGTGATGTTCGTGATGATGATGATGATGATGATAGTGGTGATGATGACAATGGTGATGTTCATGATGATGATAGTGGTGGTAGTGGTGATGATGACAATGGTGATGTTCGTGATGATGATGATGGTGGTAGTGGTGATGATGACAATGGTGATGTTCGTGATGATGATGATGATGATAGTGGTGATGATGACAATGGTGATGTTCATGATGATGATAGTGGTGGTAGTGGTGGTGATGACAATGGTGATGTTCGTGATGATCATGATGATGATGATGTTCGTGATGATGATGATGATGATGATATCCATCATATACTTACCATTAAGAAGCTCTATAAGTATCTGTATAACTCCTTCCTTTGCTAATACACATGCACACTCGTCATCCATGGATACCGTCCCTATCAGGATGATTACTTCTAGAATAATGTCATCCTCAGCAGCACCTGATAACAAATTAACCTTTGTTATGGTCTTTCTATTTCACTTAACATACTAACAACAACATCTTACCGTACCGCCCGCGAGTAAAGTACCATCTACTCGCGAGTACGAGTACTCGTTTTGGCTCGCTGCTCGCAAATCACTCGTACTTAATGAGGGTCGTTAATCGCTACACTCGTTGCTCGCCACTCGCGAGTGAGAAAACTTTTTACAAAATAATTATATGTTCTGTACATGAATTTTCTAAAACTGTTTGGAAAGTATGGGTGATTGTTTAGAATAATCAATTATGTATCACTATCACCAACATTATCATAATTATTATCATGATCATCACCTTCATTATCTGATATCTAATCTGTATAACTATTCCCAACATTACAATAATTATTATCACGATCATCGTAATCATTATAATCATCGTAATCATTATCATCATCGTAATCATTATCATCATCGTAACCATTATAATCATCGTAATCATTATCATCATCGTAATCATTATAATCATCGTAATCATTATAATCATCGTAATCATTATAATCATCGTAATCATTATAATCATCGTAATCATTATCATCATCGTAATCATTATCATCATCGTAATCATTATCATCGTAATCATTATAATCATCGTAATCATTATAATCATCGTAATCATTATAATCATCGTAATCATTATAATCATCGTAATCATCATCATCATCGTAATCATTTTCACCATCTTTATCACCATTATCATCACAATCTAATCGATCATTGATCCGATCATCATTGTTACCAACATAATCATCATATTACGAACGTCACAACTATAATCTTAATCATCATATTATGCCTCATTAAATAAATAAAGCGCTCAATCACTCGAATATCTCGAAGCGCTTTACAATCTACTAATGTGTATATGGAGGACTTATCGGACTGCTGAAAACCAGCAGTTTACAATCATGAGTGTTGTTAGTGAATACCTCCGAGGCCTGACTGTTGTACCAGGAGACAATCCCCTACTCTTTGCGAATAGCACACCAGGATCTTAAAGTCATCATCACCACCATAGTCAGCATCATCATCATCATCAGTGAACTTCTTCATTATCAACATCATCGGGGTCGCTACTTATTTTACCACCAAAAACACTGCTACCATTATCACTAAAATCGTCATCACTGTCAAGATCAGTTTCCTAAAAACCGTTTTTGCTTTTATCAAATGAATATCAAATGAGTACTATGATACCGTCGCTTGCCCGATCTACCCGTTAACGGTCGCGAAAAAAACATGTTCTGTCTCGCAGTCAAACTTCAAAGATTGGTGATCCAAACATCGCAAGTTTGTAAACCACTGTCGTAAAAAAGGCTAGAAATTTCAAGATATTTATCGTCACTTGCATCTAAACCCGTTAATAAACAAGACAAAAATATAATTTTCCTTGACATATTGAATTTGTTTAGAGAATCGCTTTGGGAGAGTGCGAAGTTTAGCGCCAAACTTTGGAAGTTTACGTCTAGACAGAGCATGTTTTTTGTCACGTAGCTATAGCTGCAAACGACGGTATACACAAGCAAAACTGGCCACAATAAAGTTCCAGCAAAACTTTTTAACATTGCTGACAGCCAATCTGTTCTTACCTGGCTGTAGTTTAGACCTAATAAAGTTCAACATCCCAAAATCAACCAGTAGCTGTTTAAACTCTAATTCGGGAATAGTCAGATTACCCAGAATACCGAGCGCTTCCACGACTAACTCTTCATCAGGACAGTTTAACACTGCTTTGGCCAGGTCACCTATGAAATCCTACAGATACACAACAGACCAGTTTTATGTTATCTACAATCATGTTCATTATTGTTGGGCTTACTGCTGTACTATTTGACAAAAGACGCATTTGCACAGGAAAAGCCTTAGTTCAGAGTAAATTCAAATATGTTTTCTATTGTCAAGTGATAACAAATCAAGGCTTAGCCTGTGCAAACGCGGCCTTTGTCAAATAGTACAGCAGTGGCAGATAACATAAAACTGAAGCGTATAGATGGTATAAAAAATATATATACATGGCAAGTGATGACATGCAATTCCCCATGTTCCCCTCAAATAGATGTACATTTCAGATCGACAATCAAGAAGAGTCAAGAAGAGTCAAGAATATTTACTTACAATGAACTGTTCTTTTGTAGGTCCATCATGCTGTGAGATATTGCGCACCATCTTGAGAAGCAATGTATCTTGGAACTTAAACGCTCTTCTTAGTAATAGTTTAAGTCCAGGTCCTTCACAGATAAGCTGGGCGTTACGTTTGTTTGCAGCAAGGTTAATGCACAGGGCGATCAGCTCTAATTCAATGTTTTCACCAGGACTTTCTAACATCATCTTCATGACCTACACATGAGAAAAACACATATGAAAAAGTGATTACTTGAAAAAAGTGATTACTTGAACTAAATGCAAATAGACATTGTACATTGAGGGACTTAAAAGAACTCCATGTTCAGATATGGGTTGTTTAATAATGGTGGCAGCTTAATGCACCTTGATATACACTGTACCTTCAACTCGAACACGTTGAGTAAGCGCATTGAGCAGTTCTGGAAACGCGCTATATAAGAACAAGCCATTATTATTATTATATTAGACCAAAAAGTCTAATTTATATAACATGTTGCTATATATACATTTCCATCCCATTCAAAACCTCTGTGAATAAAAACTTTTGCTCCAAACATTTTCCATGAGATATCGTAATACGTACGACAAATAATCTTGTAGCCCAAAGATTTAAATACATGTATTTACCGTTGGTATGCAGTCTGTATATGTGAATATTGATTTGAACCTATCGTCCATGCTGATATGGTATAGGATACACAAAACAACAACACTGTGGATGTCATTAGCTGCAATAGAAAACAATGCACATATAAGCAACCAAAAATAAATGGAAATACAGAGAAAGTAAATTGCGAACATTGCATTTTTCTACTGTTAATCAAAACCATAAAAGGTACGGACTAACTAATTTGAAAACTGCATTTCACAAGTGAGGGGGCGTAAGGGGGACTAGAAACCGCCAAACCGCACAAAAAAATAGACAAAAACCGCGAAACAGCACACAAATTTGCTAAAAAAAACGCAACCACAATAAATAAATAAAACTTGGCCAAAACAAAACAAACGGAAGTGAAATGATCTGAATGATAATTTTTCACCGTAGGAAAACGTTTCTCACCATTCACCGAGTCGGAAAATGACAAAGAAACCGCAAACCGCTGGAATAAAAATGGAAAAAAATGCACCAAAAAAATACAAAACAAAAACGCGAAACCGCAAACCCTTACACCCCCCTCACAACTACATTGTAGTCATTTGAATGTTTGAGTTCACAGAATATTCAAAACGTGGTAAATACATGTACACATAATATGGTCTGCTATATCAAGCCCTCATATGTAGCTCAACAACTATGCCCCACCAGCATCTCCAGCAATCTTTGCTTGAATTTGCAATATATGCTTTTCATAGTATGTCAACTACAGTATTTAAAGCATTTCTATGTTGTTGAGTTGAGATATGCAGTCAGCTTGTTTAAGATCTACATAGTTACAAATACGATCTAAGTATGCATACTTATGAGTTGCACTAGTTTTGGTACAAGTCCAGCTTTGACAGTCTTGTCTCTAAGTCGTGAATCAAACGAGAGGTTCAGCAGCAGCCGTAGAGTGATGTTCAGCAAATCCTGTGAACACAAAAAAACAATAAGTACAATAGCAGTTACCGGTATTATAGTTAAATGCAAATGCCTTTTTAAAAAGGCAATGATTTATTTATGTGGGTTTGCTGATTCTAATTATTATTTGGGGCTAGTTTGTTTCAAAAGAGGGGAGATCAAGGTGTAGGGTTTTTAAACGAGAAGGTTACACAGGGATGCCTTGAGGCTCAGAGTCATAATTACTTGTATGAAAGGGCTGTGGGTTTCAATTGATCATTTGTTTCCTATTCAATGGAGCTGATGAAAACCAAATCATGAAACATATTACCTCATTTGAATTGGGTACCAGATTGTTAATTTTCTCAATGATGTTACTTTCTGCCTGTAAAAACATAAATTTATATAAAACTAATAAGAATAAATGCATTACTGGAGTTCCTTTTGGTCATGCAACATAATTTGCCTTTTGCTTTTTGCTTTTTTTGAAAATGTAAGATCCATTTAGTGAAGAACAGTTTTTTATAATAAAAACCTCACAAATGCATTATTGGAGATCCTTTTGGTCAAGCAACATAATTTGCCTTTTATTTTTTTTGAAATGTAAGATCCATTTAGTGAAGAACAGTTTTTTTATAATAAAAACCTCACAAATGCATAATTTGAGTTCCTTTTGGTCATGCAACATAATTTGCCTTTTACTTTTTTGAAATGTAAGATCCATTTAGTGAAGAACAGTTTTTTATAATAAAAACCTCACAAATGCATAATTTGAGTTCCTTTTGGTCATGCAACATAATTTGCCTTTTACTTTTTTGAAATGTAAGATCCATTTAGTGAAGAACAGTTTTTTATAATAAAAACCTCACAAATGCATTATTGGAGATCCTTTTGGTCAAGCAACATAATTTGCCTTTTATTTTTTTTGAAATGTAAGATCCATTTAGTGAAGAACAGTTTTTTTATAATAAAAACCTCACAAATGCATTATTGGAGATCCTTTTGGTCAAGCAACATAATTTGCCTTTTATTTTTTTTGAAATGTAAGATCCATTTAGTGAAGAACAGCTTTTTTATAATAAAAACCTCACAAATGCATTATTGGAGTTTATTTTGGTCATGGAACATAATTCGCCTTTTACTTTGACAACCTTTTGGAAATAGGTGTAAAATTATTATACAATAGCTCACCATTTCTTCTTTGTTTTCTGAAAAGATGCTGAGTTTTTTGAGAAAAGACACCACCATGATGAGTAGATCAGTGTTTTGTCTGCCGAGAAGTTCTACCAACATGCCAACTATCTTTTTATTCTTCATTTTCATCTCAACTTTGGCATCCTCAGCCAAATTTAGCAGTAAATAGATTATCACTGTATAGTATTAAAAATTAATAGAAAATTAAAATTAAAATTGATCTTACAGGGTTCGTGCTGATGTCAGTAAACAAAATCTAAGGAGTTTTCAAGGAGTTTTCAAGGACCAAAAAGTAATTTTTAAGCACTTTTTGCGACAACTTTGATATACGAAAATTTACGAATTTACGAAAATGATGTACCTTACTAGAATTTTTACTTAACTTTAATTTGCAATACTAGAATTTTTACCCTACTTTAGCTAGAATTAAGGAGTTTTTAAGGAGTTTTTGCTGGTTTTCTAAAATTCAAGGGCTTTTCAAGTGCCCTTAAAAACGTGAATCAAATCTAAGGAGTTTTCAAGAAGTTTAAGGAGTAGCACGAACCCTGATCTTAGTATGTGGTGCAAATGGATGGAGCAAGAAGGGATGGATGGAATGAATGGAAAACCAATAAGTAAAGATGGAGTAATAGAAGGAAGAAATATAATGGAAGGAAGGAAGGGAGGATGGAAGGAAGGAAGGAAGGAAGGAAGGAAGGAAGGAAGGAAGGAAGGAAGGAAGGAAGGAAGGAAGGAAGGAAGGAAGGAAGGAAGGAAGGAAGGAAGGAAGGAAGGAAGGAAGGAAGGAAGGAAGGAAGGAAGGAAGGAAGGAAGGAAGGAAAAGAAAGAGGGAAAAGAAGGAAGAAAAGGATGCAATGATGCAAAGAAGGCAGGCAGAGAGGAAGGAAGCTGGTAAGGAACAAAAGATTGAAGGAAAAATGAGAAAAAAAGTTGCCAGTGAGAAGCTAATGTAAAACACATGGCATGACTGATAATGTTGATCAGCACCTCTTAGCAGCTGTTCCTGTTTCTTTACCAGACCAAGAAACTTTTTGTAGCTTTTTTCATAATCCTTTCTGTTGTTACGTGACAATGAATTAAGAAAAATATTTAAGATATAACAGATGTTTAGAAAAGGTTGTGGGAAAAATTAGGTAGGTAGATGGGTGTACAAATGAAAAATTCAAGATTATTGTGCCCTTGCATCTCAAACAAGACCATATGATATTATATTTCATTGTTTTTCCTTATGAACTGTTAATGGTTTTAATTTTATAAATTATAATTAAAGGATATCAGATTTTTTCTTTTCTAGTTCTTCTGTCCATGACACATAGCGTGCAATCTCATGTTCCATTATCTGCATACACATGGCACCAACTTTGTAGTGAATGATAATAGTATGAAACTGAGAAAAGCTAGAGAAACAGAAGAATGTGTACACAATATTTGTAGTCAGTTCTGTGCTCTTTTTCCAGTCTTCTCGCATTACTCTTGATAGTGCTCCTAATACAGTCTCTGGAAGATAAAGAAGTGAGAAATATACAGTGTAAAGTCATATCAGTAAACATTAAATGGAAACTAGCGAGTAAACTAGTATAGGCTGTGTCGGTGTTTGATATAAATGATAGGTAATATAATGAAATTTGTAACTCCGTTAAAAAAATGTTCTTTTATGGTACATGTATTACAAATTTCATTATATTACCTACATGTATCAGTAAACATTACTTACAAGACCAACAAAATATTTTGACACAGCCTCCATCGCAGGCAACTTAACACCTTTTACCGCTTCTTTATACTTTTTTAGGGGTTCCTGTGGGATGGCTGAGTAAGGACTTGGGACAAATTGAGGGGAGGGGAAGTAAAGGCGAGAATCCTCTTTTTTCTCAGCATAGGAAGCCCAATATAGAAAGGAAGTCTGAGTTCCGGTAGGTTGTTTGTGGTGGAGCCTAATTTTGACATCCAATTTCCATTTCTATTCATTCTCAGGTTAAAATATTATTTTCCTAACTGAGATTCCTAAACTTAAGTGTTTAAATTGACTGGTAAAAATCATAATATTAATATGCTAAGTGAAACATGTCCGCATCTTATTCTAATAAACCTGCTCACTGTACCACCAAACGAATTCCATAAATGCTAAGAACAGGTAATTGTGGGTGCAATAGGGGGAAATTTGACTTAGGCTGCCATCTTGGATTATCATTGACACAGGGAGCCCATGCAATTATTACAAAGAGCAGCCCAAGAGCTAGGAAAATTAGGGAATTTTTCATGGGTAACCCGACTAGTACTATATCTTAATTCCCAAAAGTTAAAGTTCTTACCATTTTGAGCTATTTCTTCTAAATTATCAGGGTTTCTTGCTATCTGTAGAATCAATGCTGTTCCACGCACTTTCTCTGGAATATCCTCATATAGAAGTTCTATGTAGTCATCTATGTCATTGATATTTGCAACCTCATCAATCTAAAATATATATGTGTAATTATATAATTATGCAATCCATGTAATTATGTAATTATTAAATTCTGGATGTAAAACATTATGGCCTATCTAATTATAATATAAACAACAGGTTCCCATTTAAATCTGTACTAATGCAAATTTTGTTGATGTGTGCTAAACACACAGATCAACCAATCAGAGAATTTCACTTCATAAATAATATACTCTGATTGGTTGATCTGTGTCTAACACATCAACACAATTTGCATAAGTACAGATTTAAATGGGAAAGTACACTCAGATTTAAATGGGAACCTGTTAAACTGGTTTTAAACTGGTTTTTCAACCATGCGATGACAGAAAACATTACAGATTGCTGTAGCTCTACGCAACATTAGATTTTCTCCACAGACTAAACAATTTCATTCTTATATTTTTTATACTGGAGTTTTTGACGACATTAAACGGAAAGCATTTCACCATCTTTACTCAATTGCATGTAAATATATGATATTTTAATTAACTTGTCACACAAAAACCTAGTAATTGATTGACCTTTGGAAAACGTGCATGCTCAACAGGATAAATTACAGGTGCAGACAGAGATTTCTTTTCTCATCATTCAAGGTAAGAGAAAGGAACCTCTGCACGCAGGGAACATTTGGTCTATTGATCAAACCATACTTTTGAACTATGTGTGCAAAATATTTACCTCTGTATCTTCAAAGTCTGGAGCTGCTGTTTCTCTTAACATTTTAGTTTCTGCTTTTCTCCCTTCTGCAAATAAATATCAGTGATTACACCACAACAACTTCAACCAAGTCACTATCAAGAAAAGTAAGGCTGTAATGAGGTATTGTTACCTTTTGTATTAGATGTTTCTGGATGAGTGATATCATACTGACTAAATAATCACTATTAAATAGAAAATATTACAAAGAAAATATTTTGTTTTTGGATTGCATGGTTTTAGTGTTTTAATTCGCTCTAATGATAAAAAATATAGTCTTAAAGATATGATAACCTACCTTTACCCTTTCCATTATTTTTCCTGTTTTGTAAGTAATACAACAATTGTTCTACTTCAGGAAGCTTGGATGGATGAATCAATTTACACTTCTCAATTATCTCTTTGGCTAGTACACCTATGTTAGTAGTATTGTTTAGACTTTTAAGACGAATCCTGTTAAGCAAAACAAGAAAATGAATGAGATCAATCTATACACACCAGATAATTTAGCATAAAGTGATCAAGGCCAACAACCAAATTACTGCAGACTGTTTTCAGCTTTCTGCAAACTCAGACATTCTATCAGCTAGCTGATAAAATCATTTTTTTAGTTGCTGCATATAATTACTCGGCACCTTTTGTTTTTGATTGATGCCAGCCAAAAACATATTTCACAACTAGCTGTTGGAATGTCTCAGTTAGCAGAAAGCCGAAAACTTCAGTAAACAACAACTACATTTTCAAACATTTCCAAGGTAAGCGCATATCAAGTATTTTAGTACTTTTTTAATATTTTTTATTTATTTAATTTTTGCTCAGAAGTAGCTAGTAAATAAATATAGTCAAGTCAAAATATAGTCAAGCTAGGCAAAGACTATAACATTGAACAAGAAGAGAATCGATTGACCATACATATACAGTTGGCTGTGCATAAAAAACGAAATATAACATTAACGAATTATTATATAACATTTAATACAGAAAGTAAGCGTAATTAGAATAAAATATAGAGTAAAATTAAAAAAATCCCAGAATGATAAATAAGATACAATAATGAATCACAAGAAGTGCAATAAATAGCGTATAAAAGTAAGCGATATAAGCTAATGGAAACGAGGTCTACAACGGAAACAGCGTATATTATTTTAGTACGCATTTAAGCTTAAATACTGAATCGATTTGCGATCCAAATCCAACACTTACACTTTTTGACATTCTTTTCTTTCCCCGACCATTGGCTCTCCCATTTCTCCGAGAATAAGTGCTTCAACTTCATAATTAACAACGATAGCGTTTTCTGTTGGATGGACATCTACTGAGCCTCCTTTAACTCGCCTGCGAAAACAACTCGCTTAGTAACAGACTTTCAACGATTTCAATTTGACATTGGTTGAATTGGTGAGGGAAATTTCACAACCAACAACGTTTTAACTTTTGACTAACCTCTTTAAGAATCTGGCTTCGTTGGCCTGCATTATTGTGGGTTTTTTTTTTTTAAGGAGAAGGAGGGAAGATCTTCAGCTGTTTGGGAAGAGCAACCATCGCTTTCTCGTAACTAACGCCGCCATCTTGGATATGTTTTCAAAAACCCGATTGGGGTCACGGGTAATATTCAGCGAAAAGCACAGGAAGCCCAAGAGAGGAAATAAATATGAAAAAAGCAAGAAATAGGGACAATAACGAATAAATGAAGAATAGAAACTACAGAAGCACGTATTCCAGTAAGATAATAGCGCTTGAATACTAAAATTGAATTCAAACAAATAAGTAGAATAATTATTTTTAGTTTACTGCATTACATCATAGTTACATCATAGTTACATCATAGTCTATTAAGAGCGAGTTCGTGTGAAAACCATGCAAAATACAACGGGTATCACTTATTTCTTTCATTTTTGGCCGAGAAATGTATTTTAGTGTAAATATTAACTGTGTGCAATATAAAACAAAAATATTAAATTATCTAGCAGATATCGAGGTTTAAGGGAATGTAGTCAGACGAACGATAAAAAATGCTTGAAATTTACACCAACTTTACAAATCAATTTCTCTAAAAATATAGCTTTTTTCTTACCTGGAATTCGTACAGACCTACTACAACATATAATAAATACAACGACAGTATCAAAGTATCAAAAGATTTATTTAAAGAAAATTTTTGCTTATTTACATATCAGGCTCATGAAATCTACATTTTGATTATGCATTCTTAACAATTCGATATACAAGATCCGGCAACTTTTTAAAACCACAAAGTTTGACTTTTATGTACAACTGATAATGGTTAACAAATACAAAGAAAAAAAATTCTGTAAAGTTTTAAGGGTGAAGAGCAGGTGGTGTTTCCACTGCGACCGCAATGCATTATTTTCGCAGTTTTCAAGATGGTGGACGAGTGATGAGTAACATGTCGATTTTACTGGTAAGTTGAAGAACCTCTCCTGCCGACTGAATTGAATTTTTTTCCAGTTAACGTTAATTTTTTTAAATGATAAGATTATATATCTGCAGTGGCAATACAATGAAGTTGAATGTGACTGATTAAAGGCTCAAAAGACTCCTCTAAAAGTTAGGACTGTGTTCGCGCCAAAACTCTGAGGAAAAGTAGTGTTTGTTCAAAACGTGCTTACTGACAAAATATTGCATAGATTGTTCTATAACTTTACCAAAATAGTCTACTTATATGCAGTAATTTAAAAATGTAAAAGCGCCCCTAAGCGCCCCAGTATTTGGGTCTTTAAACTGCATTCGAAGTTGGCCAATTTCTTGTATTCGTTTAAATGAAAGTTGACGTGCGATAAATGATGTCGGGCACGAAACCTTGATCAAATCAACTTTTTTTTGTCTCGAACAGGAACATTGAAGAAATAAAGAGCACATGGAGTCGAGGACGTAGTTAGATGCAGAAACAGCAGCCCTAGACTAAATTGGGGTGGCTTATACTTAATAGCTGAATATCAGTTATTTTTAACCTTGTGCATGTCATAGAGTGAAGGCATTTAATCCGTGAAATAGATATTAAACTAATACACCTTAGCAGTCTCTAATTCCGTAAAATTGTTTTCTTTTGTGTCTATTTGACTATTACACCTTCACTATTTAATTTTGTTTCGTGGGTTAAATGTCTTCACTCTATCTCACATCTCATTACATTATTATTTGTTGAAACTACCCTGGCAGCCAAACAGCCTGCTTTCCTATTTCTTTATATAGTATTTCATCATCATTATTTGCATTCAATATTGTAGTAATTATTATCCCATTGTAATTTAACACATTAATTTAATACATTATTGTGTGTGAATAAATAAAGCTCTAAAAGTTCTACATTGTTTGTATAAATGATTACTACAACTTAACCTTTCTGTATACATAAAATTCAAAGATCATTGTCAGGTTCAAATAGGTTAAATCACAGAAGCTTAAAGATCAAAAGGTGTATTGGTTAAACAGTTAATAGGCTAACATTTAATGTTAGCCTATTCACAGGCACCCCAGGATCCAGAAACAGTCGATTTTTAAAGGGGGACTAGCACGAAAATGGGCCAAAAATTCAAAATTAATTCAAAATGCTTAAAAACTCGATTGTTATAATCTTTATAATATCATTAAAAAGCCACATGATTTTCTTTTGCTAAATCTAAGCGTAAGACCTTCATTTCAACGGGTGTTTTTTGACCCGCCATTTTTCAGATGTCGCTTGATCATTAACTCGGTAAAGAGCCTGGGCCGAGATCTGTGACGTCAGTTACTTGATAGAAATAAACCAACCTGAGAGAATCTGTAGGTGAGAAGCAAAACACGCGATAATTTCATAACTGATAAAAGCAGACAAACATAGTTTTTTCAGCATGCCATCAAATAGATGTGTTGTGCAGGGCTGTAGCAACCAATCCGATCCAAAAAATGGCATTTCGTTGCATCTCTCGCCTACTGACAAGACCGAATGTGCCAAATGGAAGCGCTTTGTTGACATTCACAGTGCGAACTTTGAGCCGCAAAATCGATTTGTTGTGTGCTCAAAGCATTTCGAAGGAAGCTGTTTTGAGCGAGTAATGAACGTACAAGGAATCAAGAGATTCTTAATCAAAGGGTCTGTACCCACAATCTGGTTTCCAGCCGGCGACGAAGGTCCAAATGATAACAAGTTCAGTGACAGGACACGCCGCAAGGTAGGTTTTGCTGACTGTGTAAATATTATAAATATTATAAGCTAAAGTCCTTCTCCTGAATTTTAACAGTTTTTCGAGCAGAAATTTATAGAAAACTTATTCATGTCGTTTGTAAAACTTTAATTCTGAGCTAGCTAAGCTAGCTGTTTTGTGATCGATGTTGTATTTACGCAGTGTCAGTGTATGTATATGTTCGCGTGCCTGACACTAGGTCACGAATAACTACATGTTAATTTTTAAAAAATCACTGCAGAATAGCATACTAGTTTAGTAAAACATACTTTACTTTGTTTAGCTCTACCAAATCATTCTTTTCACCGTATTAAGTCGAGATTTCCAGGCGTAAAAATAATTCGACTCCCTGACAATATTCTGTCACGCACCCGGACATATAGACACGTACTGCGTTGTATTTAACCTTACTACATGGAAAATACACGTAAATGAATAAACAAATGAAATAAACAAAATACAAAATCAAGTTGAAAAGTATGATTTTTGTAATTCACGACTTATATTTTGTACTTAGCACTGATACGGCGATGTTTGAAATCTGACGAGTCTAAGTTAGTAGTTGTTTTGTTTTGCTTCGATGAAAAATTTCCTTACAATTAGATGCTTAAAGACATGGGAATTGATCGAAGACCTACAGTGGAAGTACCCAAGGTGGCCTCTCCAGAAGAAAACCAAGTCCAAGACCAAATAGCCTCACCACAAGAACCAATAGCTGTAGAATTAACAAAAACAACAACAACAGTAGATCTAGAGTTGGAGCACCAACAAAATTCTATTGCACAGTCAGTAAGTTGACAATTCAGACATACATGAGTAACTGACCAAACTTTACTTTGTAGCTATAGAGTCTTATAACATAACACTGTGACAGTCATAAAACTCAAATATTCCTTTGATTAATCCTGTAGATATCAAACCTAAATCCTAGTCCTACATCAACAGTAGAGTTGGAGCTCCCACAAGTTTCTATTAATACACAGTCAGTAAGTTGACAATTCAGACACATATAACTGACAAAACTTTACTTTTTAGTCTTAATTTGCTCAGTTGTTTAAAAGTTATGTGGTGCTATGAAACAACTCAGTAACTACATAGCACAAAATAGTTCTTTTATATTGAATAATTAATTTTGGACCATGCAGTTAGTACTTTCATAAAACTCACATATTTCTTTGATTAATCATGTAGGTATCTAACCTAAATCCTAGTCCTACATGTAGCAGTGCCAGCAGTCCTGTAGATAACAATCAGCATGATCTTAAGACAAAAGTAAAAAACCTGCAAACCAAAATCCGCAGAATGAAAAAAAGTGAATCAGATTTGCTGAGTGCATTGGCTACCAACACAAAAAAAGCCCCAGTGGTCTCAACAAAAAGTAAGAAAACAATGTACACAAAGTACATAATTGATAATGACAATAGATATAAAAATAACTGATAAAAAAAATAAAATGGATTATAATAATTATGATGACAGCAAGAAAAAATATAATTAATGATGACAATAATGATAATAAATGTATTTCTTTTTCTAGCTACTCAGACTTATCCATATGATTTTCCTGAAAAGGAAAACAAGAGGCAAACATCTGATGAAGAATGGGTTCCCAGTGACAATGAATGTCCCGTGGAATTGCTCGACATGGAAGGGCAACATACCCTTGAAGAAGAGCCAGAAGAAATACCGGAGGATAATGACCAACAGTATATAGATTATGGAGACGACGATGAAACTATAGCTCAAAAAGTCACATGTAACACCAGGTTTGCTATTTATTCAAATTAAAAACAAGATTATTTATTAAGAATTAATGATTGTGTGTTCCAGTGTTTAACCCCTAGCTTTATAGCAGTATACATATATATAGTGCAAACACTAAATGTCTACAATATAAATTGTAGAAAATAGTACTATATTATGCTAATTCTATTGTTTTCTATTGTTTATACAGTACTATGTAGTAGTGAATAGTGCAAAGTATTCCCCACATTTAATGTTTGCAATCTAATACTTGCATTAAGATATGCAATAAAATACTTTTACATGCTACAATTAAAGTTACATTTCTATTTAATTAATACAATGTAGTCTGCTATTTTCTTTTCATCTTTAGATTGGACACAGAAGAAAAGGATGCCCGCAACGAACCAAAAGCAATTGTTTTCCTATCTAAGCTACTAGTTCTTTTCCAGTTCTGTCGGTACTGCTTCTGTCCAAAACCTGATATCGACATCAAGCAAAGTGGAACATACATTGTAATAACTTCCAAATGTCAGAAATGTGAGAAGGTTTATATCTGGGAAAGTCAGCCCAAAATACTTGGAAGGATTCCTGCTGGCAACTTACTGCTGAGTTTTGCAGTTTTGTGTGCAGGAGCATCCATAAGAAAAGTTTTGCTTGTACTCAAGCACATGAATCTGTTAGTTTATCATGAAACAACATATTACTACCATCAGCGCCATTTACTTATACCAAGTGTTGTTACATTTTGGCGTTCGTACAAGCAAAAATTGATTGACAGTATAGATGGAAAAGAAGTAGACCTGGCTGGTGATGGGAGGCATGATTCCATGGGGCATTCTGCAAAATACTGTACATACTCAATCTTATGCTGCACTATTGGCCTTATTATTGATGTTCTTTTAATTCAGGTATTTTAACATTGATTTTTAAAGTCATGTTTAAAGTGAACTAATTATACAACAGTATAAACTATGGCCTTCCTGTGTGTCTCCAACACTTTAAAGTACCAGTAGTTATGTGTGGCTGAAGACTGTCACTGTGATTCATTTCTTGGGTTGTACAAAGGATGTTGGATTCATGGTTCACTGATCACCTAACAAAAAATATAGAATTAAGAATAAATAAGTTATTAAGTGATTTTATTTTCAGGCTAATGAAGCTGGTAGCAGTACTGCTATGGAATTTTTAGGGCACCAAAGGGCATTTGCCTACTTGTTCACTACTGGAATGATAATTAAGTCATTCATTTCTGATCGACATAAGTCTATTGGAAAATGGATGCGTGTAGAATGTCCCAAAATGTGTAAAGAACTTGGGAAGCCTGTAGTACATCATTTCTATGACCTTTGGCATGTTGCAAAAAGTAAGTAGTTATGCCACACCTACATTTACACCCATAGTAGGCCAGAGAAACAACAAAGTTTCAAATAAATCACAGTGATGTAATTTTCAAAAAGGATCTTGTCAACCTCCTGATAGCTCAAATTCATTTTTGCATTGTGTAACATATATGCCCTAACGTATTACATGTCTGCATACCGCAGATAAAATTGTAAACTTATATATTTGTTTCTATTATAAGAAATCCAGAAGATACTTATCAAATTAAGTAAAGAGAAATCATGTGAACTAATTGGGCGGTGGAGAAAAAAGTGTGTCAGACACTTTTATTGGTCAGTAACAACAACCAAGGAACTTCTGGGCGAGGTTAAACTAGCAAAATTTCAAAGTTTTTTCTCACATGTGATAAATGTCCACAAAGAATTGCCAAATCGCATATTTAATGCTTGTGCTCATGATCCTCTTACCAAAGAAAGGGTCTGGATGACAAAAGGTAATATTAAAATGCATTTGTATCAGCTACAATGCATTTTTGGCAGAATTAGAAGTTTGTTTGTTCAAATTAATTGCAGGATCAGAAGCATATGGAAAACTTGTTGATGCCCTAAGTACAACCAATATTACAACAGCAATAAAAAAGGCCTCTTCAAATGGTCAGACAAGTTATTTAGAAGGGTACCACTCGGTAATAAATCAATTTGCCCCTAAAATGTTGGCGTACTCTTATCTTGGAATGCTAAGCAGGTACTAGACTATACAATGTATAAACAACTAACTACTTACCTGTCAGTAATAATAACACCCAGATCTTCTATTGTTCATCATCTTCCTCATCCAAATCCTGTTGAATAACAAAAAAGATAATTGATTCCAATCCATTGATATGATTCGTTTATTTTAGATCATATCTGGCAGCACTGCATTTTAATTATAATGTGAAAAGAGAGTCAGTAGTAAATGATCATGGTGAAGCCAACCTCAGAGTACACTATCCAAAATACAAGTATGGAGAAGCAACAGTCAAGGAAGAAAAAATACCACAAAAATTTGGTAAATTTACTTTAAAAAAAAAAATATCATTTAAAAAAATACTTGCTGGTAGTACTACAATTATATCTGATATTCATTGACAGGTTATGTTGATGAGATTTATATGACATTGATCACAACACCAAGAGACAAGTTAAAAGAGATGGAAATTGAACTAGACAACAGTGTTCCTGGGCCAATGTGCTTTGGATTAGATAAAGATTCCAAACTAGATGCCATGGCTAAATACAGGCAAAGAAAAGCAAAAGCAACAACAATAGTCCCACCAACATGTACAGGTATGTAATATATAAAATACATAGATAACCACAATAAACATTTTTCATGTGTATTAATTTTGTAGATGAACAACTTCGACAATGGACGACTATTGGACCAAAACAAAGAAAGGCACCTTCATGCAAAAAATGTGGACAGCCAATGAAAGGGCACAACAGAAGCCAGTGTCAGCAACAGACATAATAATCATAACATGGGGACAAATACAAGGAATTAGTTTAAAAAAAATTATTGATAACTTGAAATTGATTTTTGAAATTTTTGAAATATCTATTCAGTGAGGATTTGTTGATATTGTGACCGAATAATAGTTGTTTTAAATGTTTTTGTTTTTTCTGTTCATCAACACCATCACTATATCATATCAGCTATAATCAAATATATGAATGTTTACCTCTGAGTCATTCTGTTCTTCATCATCTTCCTCCTCGAAGCCCTTGTATTGTCCATCTTCAGATGGGAACTGTTTTCTGATCTTATCATAGGCACAGCAAGGTAAAGGAAGCCTTCTTGATTTGCCAATATACTCCCATACCAGTCTTATAAACTGGCGGTAAGCTACTGATCGTAAGAACCTAGAAATGTAAATGGTTGATTATAAAGTGTGACCACACTAAAAAGAAATAAAAAAATAATGGACATGTTCATGTAGATGAAACTGGCATCTCAAGTTGTGTGTATAAGCACTATATAAATACAATAAATTATTTTTCTTGACAAATGAACAACAAATAAATAATAAAAAGTAAGTAATAAATACAGTAGAGACCTCGATCACAATCAATTTATTGTTCAAACAATTCAAAATCCCTAAATAATTTATTGTGTCTGCTCTTGAATACACGAGAGAGAAATGTGAAATTCGACAAAAACTCTAAAGTTGGTTCATGGTTTTATTTTCCACACAATAAATTTACAAACAAGAAATTAAGATAATATAGGAAAGTGGTTAACACTAGTATCAAACACCCTTACTCTAAATACAAAACAGTAAAATTTACAGGTCACAGAAACAATGGCAATTACAATCTGAAATTAATAGTTACAATGAAGTTATAATGAATAATCTATATATTAGGTATAGTATACAAATACGAAAAAAATTTATCAAATATCTAAAAGCTAAAAGGCCCGACGGTTTCAACATTTGCTTCAACATCCTTTCGATTTTGATTCAACACTGATCCAACACGTTTCGACAATGTTGAAAGAGTTTAAATCAACAAAATTGAACGAATGTTGAAGCAAATGTTGAAACCGTTTGCCCGGGCCTTAAAGTCAAATATATCTTACTTGTGTTTGTCAACGCGATTTTCCTCGTACATAACAGTATAGCGCTTGTTTTTCCGCGTTTTCAATCCGATGGCGGCTATCTGGAGTACCCACTCATCTAGACAGCCAGATGAGAAGCCAGGGTGATCTGTTATACATGCTGGCGGTTCTTCGACGAGCTCTGCTAGCCTTTCTTGACACCGATCGATGTCGCAACAACAAAAGCATTCCTCCGGCTTTGTTATCAACTCCAAAGAGCAGTGTGTACACTTGCACCTGTGAAACAGTAAAATTGCTGTAAATAATTATCAAAAAAAATACACAAAACCATTCATTTTAAGGTAAGAAATCGATGGTAAGTATTATAAACATACCACGAATGAACGTCTTGCTCTTCATAACGTCTCTTTAGCATCGCTTCTTCCTCTTCTTCGGCGGCTAAAGTTTGTCTATATAACTCGTTCTCCTCTTCAGTAGCGATCGGCTCTATGTCCTCATCGTCCTGAGAGAGAATGTTTTCACCTGGGTTCATAGTAACGCTTTCTGAATCGCTCGAATAGTCAGTACTTTCTGAATCAGAAGCCATGTTGTATGCCAAGTCTATCAAGTAACTGACATCACGCGCAGACCGCTGTACAAAAAAATGCGGGCCAAGTAGGCGACAGTCCAGCGATGGCGAATAGGTGTTCAAAGTAGGTTTAATGACAATTTTTGTTAGGTAAATGCATTAAAACACCATTTTTTTTGGCAAAATAAGAAGGAATTACTTATTTTTCATCATTTAAAGCTAAAAAGGTTATGTTAAATTGCAGTTCACTTTCGTAGTATTCTTGTGCTAGTCCCCCTTTAATTGACTTTCAACTGTTTCTGGATCCTTGACTGTGGCCTATTGTCAAATTTGTGTTTTGAAGCTATTGAACATTTATTGAAGAGTACTACTGAAAGCTATACCAAATTATGACAAGTTTGCCTTTATCTAAGATTATGGGAAATCAAATTCAATAAAAATTCTTCCTTTTGTTCTTTAAAAAGAAAACACAAAGACTATTTAATTAACAATCAGTAAATGTCTATATCAACATGTAACCATCAATATTTATTGGTATTTCTCATTCTCGTACCCAGGCTAACTCGGTCGTTCATCTCTCCCGTCATTACCTCTGGTAACAACGGATTTGAGACCCTCTCAGCCCGATGCTGATTGGCCAGTAAAATCGCGCATGCGCGAGTTTCGACGTACATTGACCCTAGGGTTCTCGTTCGTGATTGGTGGAATTTCTACGATGCTCGGAGCTTTTTGAAATGTGTTTTCTGCGCATAAAGTAAAGTACACAAAGCTGACTCATTTTGTAACGGGCTCAGGAAGAATTCAAAATGGCGGGTAAACGGAGTAGATATGAAAACATCCAAAAAACGTTAGGAAATTGTGTTCTAACTCCACCTTGAACTGCTATAACTTATTTTATGCATATTTAGGACTATGAGGAATGTATGAAGGTATGTTTTGGTTTTCGTGAAGCGCATTTCGAGACGATTACAGGCATTGTTTGTTATCGATATTCAGTACCAGAATTGAATTGCTGTATTAAAGCTTTCTTCTCGAATTCTGTACTTCTTTCCTGCTGTTGAGGCAAGTAAAACTTTACTGACGTTGAAATTTTGATGAAGTGTATCTGATCTGTTGTTTGAAGCAAGGAATCTCAACGTATGATTGGAACTAAGGTGTATAACTTATTGTAAATCATTCCCACATTTATATCATGAATATATGATTGTAAAACATTCATATAGCCTAATCAGTAATAAAAATGATTTCAATGCATCCTGTAGTGGATATTATGAACTTTTACACTGTAATTTTGACTCTATTATAAAGCTATTAAATTTGCCTTGGCTTTTCAAAATAATCTAATTATTATTAAATGTGAGGTGTTTATAATTTCACAGGCTATAATGTACATGATGAACAAGGGGTCAATTAGTATTTTTGTATTGGTGTGTTAGATTTTGAAATGAATAATTTAGCCAATTTACTGATATAAAATTACAATTCCAAATGCTATTATTGCAACCAGTGAACTGTCACTTCATATTTATAGTAGATACATGTAGTACTTATTTATATATTTTGTCATTGATATATTGATTTGTATTATTCTTGTTGTAATATCATTGTAAATGTGTATACCAGTAGTTTCCTTTTTTGGTACAAACCTTTATATATAAGTTTATATACTTTTTGTTCTATACTCAATAGAGTGCAAACAGTATATTCATGAAATACAAATTACTAAATACTAATAAATACTGCCAGAAGTTCCATAAAATATTCAAATATCTCACAGACATACTATATGCACTTAACTTTATATTTCACAGTCAAAATATCTTTTTAGGTAAGCATATCACATCAGAATATACATGAAATGGAGCTCTACAGTATTCAAATAAAATAATAGGATGAAAGGAACGCAGTAAAAGTCTATTCGACATCTCATTTCCATTCCTCATTTCATGTGTATTTAACTAAACTATTATCACAAACCCACAGCATCTTTCTAATTAGCAGTACTGTTGATATATTTGCTGTGTTGAATAAAATTATTGCACTCTAGTGATGATATCAATAAGGGTAAAATATTACATCATGTTCCATGACATCTTGTTTTTACAGTACAGTTACACTGTTGGGTTTTAATCTGAACTGAAGAATGTGAAGTAATGGTTTGTATAATTTTAGTAGTACCAAACCAATAAGGAATGCGCATTTCAAGAAACAATAACAATACCACAGGTGTTTTCCCTCTTCTTTTTACCTACTGATCAAGGTCTAAGTCTGAGAATTACAAAGTTGACATTTAATTATAATCATAATAACAATAAAGCACTTTATTTTAATCAGATGTTATTTTCATCTAGTCCCTAAATGATAATAATTAAATAGCATACATACATACATAACTATGCTGGTACTTGGATAGGCAAAACTGATTAGATGGCAGATAATGAGATTGTTCAATTGCTTGAAATAACAATAAATATTTAGATTATATCATTGTTTTGCAAAAATAACAATTTTAATCCAATTTTAATTAAAAGGACATAACTAGACTAGAGTACAAACACTAAAAGTGTGCAATACTTTGTACTATTTACCACTAAATAGTGTTGATTAAACAATAGAGAACAAAATAATTTGCATAATTTAGCAGCATTTAGTTGTATTTATGCTGCATACTTTTAGTGTTTGTACTCTACTAGCTGACAACAGGTTACAGTCGGGTATTCACACAAACACATAGTATTATATATGAGAGGAACATAAAGAAGATTGCAAATTTCTTTTATACTACTATCACAATCAACTGTCACAGTACAAACCTCATTAACTCTTTACTTGACAATTGAACCCTATTTTATAGACCATAAACTTAGACTTATTAATATATATATTTTTTTAATTTATAGGGGAAGTTTATCAATAGGGACGAAAGTCCTGTAGCTTCTACCTGTCACAAGATTAGTTTTAGAAATTTTATCATTAACTTCTCGTTTCATTTTATTTGAACTACATTTATATAGTGTACAAACATTATACCCATGAAACAAGTAGTACTAAGTAGTACTAATTAAACAATAGAAAACAATAGAATTAGCATAAAATATCACTATTTAGTACTATTTATTTTTCACGCTTTTAATGTTTGTACTCTATTGTGACAAATAAACAAAATAAAAAAATAGAAAACAAAATTTAAGTTATTGACAATTGGTCTGCATTGCAATAATTATCATGAATATTTTGATAAAATATGATTTTTATGATGCAGAAATGATATTTTGAACAGTTTTTATGTCCCTAAAATAGACTTAAATCATCTAAAACAGGTCAATATAAGAAAAGTGAGATGACAAATGAATTGCAGAATTGATTTTTGATATCTAACCAGAATAAAATTTACTTGATATACAACTGAAATAAGAGCACTTCAACTATTGCAAGTGTAGTTATCTGATTGTCATTGTTATTATTATCACAACATGTTGGCATATCTACAAATAGTGTTTCTGCATAGTTATGTTTTACATCAAGAATAATACAAATCAATATATCAATGACAAAATATATAAATAAGTACTACATGTATCTACTATAAATATGAAGTGACAGTTCACTGGTTGCAATAATAGCATTTGGAATTGTAATTTTATATCAGTAAATTGGCTAAATTATTCATTTCAAAATCTAACACACCAATACAAAAATACTAATTGACCCCTTGTTCATCATGTACATTATAGCCTGTGAAATTATAAACACCTCACATTTAATAATAATTAGATTATTTTGAAAAGCCAAGGCAAATTTAATAGCTTTATAATAGAGTCAAAATTACAGTGTAAAAGTTCATAATATCCACTACAGGATGCATTGAAATCATTTTTATTACTGATAAGGCTATATGAATGTTTTACAATCATATATTCATGATATAAATGTGGGAATGATTTACAATAAGTTATACACCTTAGTTCTAATCATACGTTGAGATTCCTTGCTTCAAACAACAGATCAGATACACTTCATTAAAATTTCAACGTCAGTAAAGTTTTACTTGCCTCAACAGCAGGAAAGAAGTACAGAATTCGAGAAGAAAGCTTTAATACAGCAATTCAATTCTGGTACTGAATATCGATAACAAACAATGCCTGTAATCGTCTCGAAATGCGCTTCACGAAAACCAAAACATACCTTCATACATTCCTCATAGTCCTAAATATGCATAAAATAAGTTATAGCAGTTCAAGGTGGAGTTAGAACACAATTTCCTAACGTTTTTTGGATGTTTTCATATCTACTCCGTTTACCCGCCATTTTGAATTCTTCCTGAGCCCGTTACAAAATGAGTCAGCTTTGTGTACTTTACTTTATGCGCAGAAAACACATTTCAAAAAGCTCCGAGCATCGTAGAAATTCCACCAATCACGAACGAGAACCCTAGGGTCAATGTACGTCGAAACTCGCGCATGCGCGATTTTACTGGCCAATCAGCATCGGGCTGAGAGGGTCTCAAATCCGTTGTTACCAGAGGTAATGACGGGAGAGATGAACGACCGAGTTAGCCTGGGTACGAGAATGGGTATTTCTAAATTATCTTTTGATCTATAAATAAACATTATGACAACCAACTTGAAAGATATGCTCCCTTGCTTGCAGTTCACAGATTCTGTTTAGTAAAATGATTTCTTTATTCTCTATGTAACTGTAAAATGTGTATATATTCTAATTAATGTAAATAAAATTGATCCAGTTGTTTGGCCATTGATATGAGTGAAGACTACATAAAATCATTGCAAATTTCCAAGGTGTTAGTTTTATCCAGTTTTGTCCATAATTTACCATTGATAATATTGCTGTCAAGTTTATAAAATGGCTCTGGCTCTCTCTTTTACACTATCTTCAATCTCAGTCTATTTCTCAAGTGCCTTTCAAAGGTGCTCTGCATATGTTTCTTCACTGATCTTCACTTGTCATTATCACTGAGTGTTGTCACTTTCACCTGTCACATTGAAAATGTTATTACATTTTTTTATCTATAAACAATACAATTTTCGTAATATCTACGTACATAACAAAGATTGCAGTATACAGCTACTATTATTATTTAATAACAACAATATTTATGTTGATAAATACGAGGCTAAGACAATGCAAACACACAAGAACTCGTACGTATTGTACAAGACGAATGCATAATTAAGTTTGATTCCGTCACAAATTCACACTAATTCAAAGCTTCTGTGCCAACTAAATGCCAAGTAACAAGCACAAATATACAAGACACAAAATATGGCTCCCAAATGTCTACTAACCTTCTTCGTTTTTCCAATTCGCTTGACTTCGCAGGTAGGGAAAAACCATCGAAAACGATGAATGGTTTGACTCCGTTTAAACGTCAGAAATTGATCAAGCAAGATACATCAACAACTGCCGTTTCTCCTCATATTCTTTCAAATTAAACTCTTTTGGTGGTAGCTTTCAAAACTGGAAGCAATTTATCGCAAAAGAAGAAATCCTTGAGCGCCAGCTACCTAGCTGACCGCGCTAAACACCACTCACTGAGATCCTCTCCTCGACGGTCAACAGCAAATGTGACATTTTTTATGAACTTCCCGCCATGCATTGCGGTCGCAGTGGAAACACCACCTGGGTGAAGAGATACAGGATCACGAACTTCGCGTTTTTACACGTATCCAATTACAAGACTAATGACCATTTGCAACTAAAAAAGCCGATAAGTTTTAAAATGCTTACCTAAAAACAACAGCTAATGTAGTAGGGCGATTTAAGAAGTCATAGATGTACAATGTTAAAATATTTTAACTATATGCTGCTTTTGTTTATTTTTTATTTTCCGAAAGAAATACACACAAAAACATGCCGAGTTTGCATCAACGATAATGCTAAGCTGATCAAATGGTTCAAATTACAACAAAGAGCTTTGAATATGTATAAATATTCGAAACTTACATCTTTAAGGCAGCAGATTCGTAAAATAAAAGTCGAAAACGTGGAAATTATCCAAATGACAACGACAGCGTAGCCAAGTGTGATTATCAGTACTAAACAATCAACTGTCATGAACTGGTTCCCGGTCGTTAACCATTTTAGAGTTAACTTTCAGAAAAGCATGTTATTATGACATAAAAAATGGAATGAAATAATAGTGATAATAACAATAAAATAAAATAATGCCGGCCCAACAGAGATCGTAAAGTGAGTTAGCGATTCTCTTCCGTCAAACAAATTGTCTATTAAAATATTTGCATACTAGAGTACAAACACTAAAAGTGTGCAACATAAATACCACTAAATACTGCTAAATTATGCAAATTCTTTTGTTCTCTATTGTTTAATCAACACTATTTAGTGATAAATAGTACAAAGTATTGCACACTTTTAGTGTTTGTACTCTAATGTCAGTGAAAACAAATTTTAGCGTAACGATGTATTCTACGGGCCCTATTCTACGGGTATCAGAACGTTAAAACTAAATAAATGTGTATTTTTTGGACCAACTATTCTATTTGAAATAATATTTTTTACCTAGCTGCTTTTTTGTTCACATTGTCAGTTGTTTATAGTAATTATCACTAGACTAGACCAATTATGTTTGATTGACGGAAGAGAATCGCTTCACTGTCGTTTGGCGGGAATGGCAAGTATTTTAATACTTAAAAATCGATGGTAATCCAGATTCATCTTATTCACTCTCTAGATATCTCAACGTAAAAAAGAAACGGCTCAATTCAAAGCTCTTCAATACTAGTTGTCAATATATATATAGCATTCAATGAAAATTCCTTTAAACGATAATAAACTATTTAGTATTTTTAATTTCACCGAAACTCAGATGGGATCGAAAATGCAACCCTTACTTAGATGTAACAATACCTTGACCAATTTCGCATAACATTCCCCATGTTTTGAATATCTCTTGAGAAATACGCTTTGCATGTCACACCTCTGGCAGGCTTTTGTTTAGAATCGTGTGAAGGATGCTTACAGACTCGACTGGGACGCCAGCCTAAACCAAAGTGGTCTCTATGCAGCGGACATATTGTCATATCATCTGTATTTTCAGTTTTAAAAACACCAGCTCTTAAAAGACAAAGTTCCCACTCGTACTTCACATCTTTTGAAGAAGTTTTTAAACAGCCAAGTAGATTGGTGTCATTGTTTCTTCGAGAACTTCCATAATTTTCCACAGAAAGATTGTGAAAAGAGAAAACCGCCATAAAATAATTACTGTATGTCAAAATAAACCTCAACTATTAAATGCACGTAAAATGAGAATTAATGTCGGTGTCTACCAAACATGCCAATTAGTCGAATGTCAATTTCAAATTTATGCAAAACAACAAAGAGAATTAACACTTGAAGCAAAATATATGTTTTTTTATTAAAATGTGTCTTGCTAGAACTTTAACAATATATTTTTATGAAAACGTATTCATATCCCTGGAGAGTGATCATAATCAGGAAAATAGTAAATCAAAAAGGTTACATAGTTTTATATAGTACACTGTTACTTTGTCTGTTTCTGTTTTTAGCAACCGCATGAGTTCAATAATTTCTTTAACATGTTGTGTGTGAGGTTAATAAATGCATAATTCTAATTCTGTAAAAATTATTTTATTTCAAAAAATGATAATATTATCGTTTTTACCAGACATAGGAAAGCCGAAGGTAGACAGACAAAACATCACTGTATTCGGCTTACAAGGCTAAAACTTAGTTATTTGTTGTAACATTATCTTATATAATGATGAATATCATTATTTTAATTCATATAATTGATTCTTATGATTCTTATCATTATATTGGGATCATATTTAGCTTGTTGTAGATTTGTTGTATATTTAGTTTTGTCACGTGACAACTTCAAACAATGTAAATTTCATCATTTTCTTAGTTATTTTTAGCTTGAAAAATAAATACTTTACAGACTTTGTTTTCGATAAAACATTGCCTCTATCATCATACTATCTGATAAAGGTTTCAAAGTTATATGAATAACTGCCGGATAGGTGCAAATAGCTCTTTTCTAGAGTATATTTTTACACTTTTCTTCAAAGTTGAAAAATAGCAATAACTCAACCCTTTATAAAACAACCCAATATTTGTTTCACGACTTTTTATTCAACTTAAAGTACTAATAAGATAATGTGCTAAACGGGGGCAGAATATTGGTGCAGGAAACAATCTGCAAAGGAAATACGAGGCCGTAAAACTCTAGGTATATTTTACGCAAATTTTGACCGTTTTTAGGCTAAAATACTCAAACGGCTGTAACTTTAAGCCTTTTTAATTTAAAGCCAAAAAAATTCACCAAAGTAATAAGTTAACTAAGATGTACAATCGAGCTAAGTTTGAAGAAAATCAGTGTTGTATGGTGTAGACTGGTCTGCATGGTTTTTACATGTACTAGTTGGCCTGAAGCTATTTAAATTATGCATCAACGGGGTCACGCTTGTGGATCGCAGATCTCTTGAAAGAATATAAACAATAAAATGTAAATTAGGTGTATATTTTTAGATATTCTCGGAATTGGTCCTGTATTAGTATTATATTGAATTACAATTATTAGAGGAAGCAGAAAACCTTAGTTAACTGTTGTCTGAAACAGTGCATGGAAGCAATTCAACTACCCTGGGTACCAGGGGTTATTTTCTCCTTGCTTTATCGTTTGCTTTAGCGTTTGTAAATTTGACGGTTTGTTGACGGTTTGTAATTCAACGAGACTACTAGTAACCCCTGGCCCAAAGAGCTGAGAATCTCACTTCCATGCTGTTTCGATTGACACCGTCAATTATGGCCATATTTGGAAACTTGGCAAGCTTGTTGACATCTTGCTGTCAGCTTTCATCCAATCAAAGGTCTTCATAGACTAAACTAATCAGAAGTCGTGGTCACGTAGCGACCCTCCGCTTCTGATTGGCTCGGCGAATTCAGAATAGGCTCGTTTGGCTAGAGGGTTTTTCTTGAAGAAAAAAAAAACGAACACAGACGTACAAATGATAAATACGAATACTAGATCAAGAAACCCTCTAGTTTTTAGGGTACAATTCAACCAATGCAGGGTGAATAATCTTTATCCAAGAAGTGCTACAGATTGACTCGGAAACTGTTCAAATGGCGCATATAGAGAACGAAGAAATTGAAGAAGCAAACGAGCCATGCCAAGATGACATCCGATGGCTGAGGATTGCGACAGTTGTTATTTGCGTACTCAACTTGGTTTATGTTATTTCCATAGCAGTACTTATTGGAGTACTGAAAAGATGGTATTACTCAATCCATTGCATCATCCTGTGCTTAAAAATTCTGTGGGGGTTTGTACAAACTGTGAAAGCAAAGACGAAACTTAGACTAAAATGTGTTTGTTGGGAAAGCTGTTCAATTTTGGTCCTAGTTTTGATGACTAGCTTCACCCTGTTGACCAGACAAGCCTATTATCATCCGTCACCTCATATTATTGAATCTAAATGGGTACTGTTTTCTCTCCAAGCAAGTATCATCCCTATTCTTGGTGGTTTACTAGTGATGTATGAAGGCAAAATCGTTGGACTTTATGAAGACCGCTTTATTTTGATGATTATAATTCTAGACTTTGCTGACATTTGGGACATGGCATCAATGCTTTCACAACATAAACTACCTTTCTTAAAAGAAGAAAGTTCCTTAGAAATAGCAGTGCAATTCTTTTGCTCTTCGTCTTTCAGCATGTTTTCTATAATCTTTTATAAAAATATCGCACGAGAAGGTTTAAACTTTATGGGTGAAAACGACGAAGAGCTAGCTTCGAATTCTCAACTTTTTCAAAATATCCCATTCTTGATCATTCGAATCTTGGTTTTGTCGAAGCATCGCTTTGTAAATTTTGATTTTTTTGCAAAGAATGTTATTTTAGTGATCTTGTTTTTCTTCGATTGTTGTGCATGGCTGCAGGAGACATTAGATGATTTAGATGAATAAAAAATTCAGAACCAGAAATGTCGTTATATATAATCAAATAAATAATGTAATAGCTAAATGGAACAATCAATGTGTTTTTTTTCGCTATATAAGAAATGTATTATTATTATTGTTATTATTAGATATGACAGTATATATAATAACAGTATTGTTTTTGATGGGAATTCATATATTCAGAAAATTTCTGAATTTTATTATATGTACTAATAGAAGCAATATTTTCTAGATTTTGATATCATTCTGTAATATATATATATATATATAATGGAATGTAATAAATCAGTAATTTCTGAGTTTGACACCGACTCTGTACTATATATATACAGGCGATCGCAAAAATGTCTGAACTTGCAAACTTCAAAAAATTTTACATCCTGTATTATATGTATATACGATCGCAAGAGTTGCTGAACTTGCAAACTTTGACACTCTCTTTGTAAAATCATCTCCGCATCCCACTGTCAAATAACACACTTTATATGACTGCGGAATTGCCGTGTTTTTTTTTTTTTTTTTTGCCCGTAAACGATGAGTTTATTTAAAGTAATGAAACTGATAATTATATTTTTCTGTTTGACTAGGTATTTCTTTTGAGCAAAAAAGCAATGGAATTTAGGCTAAATAAGACAGACAGCATTCCTCAAACCTCAGTTACGTTCTTTAATTACGACCGTGAGAGAAAAGTTCTCAAATTAACAGATTTTCACAACTTGATTACTGACATTACTGTTATATCCGTTATGTAGCACATAATTACTCGGGCTACCCGAAGGGGGGCCCGAGTCTAGGTTTACCTTTTCTCCCTATCTATGTATCTATTAGTCCAGTCAATCTACGAAAATATTGACCTCAACCTGCCACTAATTGCAACAGAAGGTTTCTCAACGGTTTTCGATTATATGCCTTACAACATATAAAAAGTCTCAAAAAGTCTCAAAAAAGGAGACAAGACAAGAGCTGCGATTTCAACGGCGATTTTATCGCCGCTTTGTAGCCGCAATTTCGAATACGCTCGAATTTAGGAGACAGAAAGTCGCAGCAAATTGCACTAAATTTCGAGCATGTTCAAAGTAGCGTTGACAAATCTGTGATAAAATCGCCATTGAAATCGCAACTTTTGTCGCGCGACAAAGTTGCTAGTGTAAACCACAGGCAGCCCAAACTCATTATCTGACAACTTGAAAAAAAGATACGTTTCACGAAACATTGAAAAATAAAAATACAAAATGAAAAGATACGTTTCATGTGTTTATTTAATTCATTTTAATCATTATTAAACGCTTAAATGACGTTTTTTTTGCTTTTTTTTTTATATCTGCTCTCTCCTTTACTATAAAGTAGGAAAGGCTGGAAGCTTTGCGACTAAAAAAATCAAATCGCCGGTACATTTCGAGCTCAAAACATACCTTTCGTTTGTCCAAATTTCTAATGAAGATTGTCACCGCCTACATCAATACTTATTCTAACCACTCTGCAAGTTTTTTTCTTCAACGACCAAGATTTACGGAGATACAAATGATTTAGTTCGATATTTTGATCTCCTACGAGCCTTGAAGCCAACGTTCACCGCCACTTTTGAGAACCTCGATTTCAAATCGACAAAAATCAACTCACCGGGGGATGATCCGTTACAGAACCTCGCTTTCAAGTGAACAAATAAATACTCAACGCCCATTACTCTGTAACGGATCATCCCCCGGTGAGTTGATTTTTGTCGATTTGAAATCGAGGTTCTCAAAAGTGGCGGTGGACGTTGGCTTCAAGGCTCGTACGAGATCAAAATATCGAACTAAATCATTTGTATCTCCGTAAATCTTGGTCGTTGAAGAAAAAAACTTGCAGAGTGGTTAGAATAAGTATTGATGTAGGCGATGACAAGCTTCATTAGAAATTTGAACAAACGAAAGGTATGTTTTGAGCTCGAAATGTACCGGCGATTTGTTTTTTTTAGTCGCAAAGCTTCCAGCCTTTTCTACTTTATAGTAAGGGAGAGAGCAGATATTAAAAAACGCAAAAAACGTCATTTAAGCGTTTAATAATAATAAAAATGAATTAAATAAACACATGAAACGTATCTTTTTCATTTTTTACTCTTATTTTTCATTTTGTGTTTTATTTATCAATGATGTTTTTATGTTTTTCAATGTTGTCAGATAATGAGTTTGGGCTGCCTGTGGTGTAAACGGGCCTATAGTTATCGCCATTAAAATCGCAGCTCTTGTCGCGCGACACAATTGCTAGTGTAAACGGGCCTTAACCTGTTCATTTCATTCACTGTCTAGAAATAACGCGGATTCGCAATCAATTCATTCTCATACTTTGGTCAGTTTAGAGTCTCTCCGAATATCTATCCGAATCCTATGCAGTTTTTATCAAATCAATTGCTTTTACTTAATGGCTTGCACTATAACGAGATACAAAGATACCGCAAAGATACAAGCATATCAGTTTTCAAAGCTGAAATACGATCTATGTTAATGTCACGGCATTCAGGCATTTGCAATGTCTTGATGTTCTGTTTGACGTTTTGTATCTTTGTATCTCGTTATAGTGCAAGCCGGAAAACTCTTTGTCAAGATAGAAGTGCTATTTATTTGTTATTACTTATTTTCATTTGTTGATTTCTTTATTTTCGTTCATTTTGATATCCTTTGATTATCCAGAGCTGTAATCAGTCAGAGTAACTAACCGTAAAAACCAGACGTGAGGGAAATTTGTATACAATAATAAAACACTTATCCCCACCAACCTTGCAGAACATCTTTGACGCTGTCTACTTGCGGTATCATGCAACATTCTTTGCGGTTTCGTCATCCTTGAAAAAACAATATCTTTGAAGTTTGTTGAACTGTAATTTACGGAGTTGAACTTGGTTGCAGGGATCGTTATATCGATCTATTTTTATACTTATATAGTTTGTTTTGTGTTATTGCTGCTGTTGTTCACGTTGTTGTCGAACCATGGGCTAACAGAGCCGACATATTAGCTACATAAAGGGCATAATCTGAGTTGACTACGTATATATGTTGTATCTTTGTATATCTCATTATAGCTATAGTGCAAGCCTACGCTAAACAGCAACTGACTAGTCTCCCCCGCGTAATGCTTCTTTTCTCTACCACAAAAAGCTAAAAACGGCTGCGGGGAGAATAATGACAAGACAATTAATAACAACTATTAAAAAGATAAAACAGTTTATAAATGCAGCACTACCGTAATATCACGGTTTGCGAAAGAGAAATTAATCAATTTATAGATGAATAGATTTCTGAATGAAAAATAAATAAGATTGAATGAGTAGATGAAAGAGTGAATTCATAAAATGAATAATTCAATTGAATGAAAGTTTTTTTTATAAGTAAAAATGTTTTTATCAATATTTCCCAAGCTAGTTATGGGGGCGTGTGTTTCGTATTACGTTTGGTGACCTTTCGGTTCAGATTGAGTATCATGTGACGATGAGTCATGTGTATTAAACTACTTTCTGTATGTAAATGAGTGTTTGTCACTGCATGTCTTAATAGAATTGATCTGGCAAACGTCGATTTATAGTAGCAAACGTGGAAGAGTTTGAGCTGAACATTTTTCATTCAAACCACCAAAGAGGTATCGTATCTAAGGGCAAAGTAGTCGATCATGGAAGAAGACGAAGAAGGCGCCGTATGCTGCATTTTCCGCTGCATGACCATTTGGTTCAGGATGACATATCTTATTTGCTTCTTCGACGGGGTATTCTGTTTAGTTCTGTCTGGTGCTGTTGCGGGTTCGGGCCATAAATTGACAGGGGCTTTTTTCATGGTGTTCTTTTTTTTGTTTAATATTGTTCTACGCTATGCATCATCTCGCTGTCCATCTGGTCCAGATGATTTTGCAATTGTTCGTCGACTGAAAGAATATTGTTTGCTTTCTTGTTCGAGTGTGATGGTTCTATTGGCCATATCATTCACATTCATTACAAGATATCATTACTATGAACTTTGGCCAAGAAACCCTCAGATCCGGAATGGCATCTCTTTCCTTTCAATTCACCAGATGGGCCTTATTCCCTTAGTGGCTGGTATACCAGTGTTGTATGGATGCAAATGCCAGCATCTGAGAGACGACAAAAAGATGATATACAGAATGATAGCTGACGTTATCGACATCTATGTGATGGCAGAGCTTCTTTCCTTGGGTGCTCCATCCTGTACACCTCTACCCCCCAGTACTACTTCCGGTCCTTTCGATGATAAACCTACTTTTAATTGTACTGAGTCGACTTATTCTGCTTTGAAAAAAGGGAGCCGCATGGAAATTGCCGTGCAAGTCTTGTGCTCGTCTTCATTCTTGATCTTTATTTTGATTTATAGAGCAGCACTGATCGATCCAGAGGACAAAGACAGTATAAGGAAGCACACAACAATTGCGAGACTCCTTCAAGATATTCCATTCTTCATTTTCCGTACTATCGTTTGGAAAGTATACAGTTTTGAGGATCAGTTTATTTTTTTGGTGAAGAATGTTGTATCAATGTGTCTAGCCTCTCTGGAATACTGTTCATCTCACGAATCAACTGATCAGGGAAATCAAACAACTCGCTCATCAAATCAAAGGCAACAGGGAAATCAGACAACTCGCTCATCAAATCAAAGGCAACAAGGAAATCAGACAACTCGCTCATCAAATCAAAGGCAACAGGGAAATCAGACAACTCGCTCATCAAATCAAAGGCAACAAGGGAATCAGACAAATGACGGTAATACCTCTGAGTCAGCGGCATGATCAAGTATTGATTGATGCGCTTGTACATACATAGCAAAACTGCACATTATACAAAAGGAGCTCCAAAGAAACTCTAAGATAAGCCTCCGGATGACCACGTTGTGGTGTCCTTAGGCAAGATGATTCACCTCCACACACAGGCAGCTCAACTATTCTATCAGAGGATTGTTTTTTAATGACAATAAAGTTATTTTTTTACCAAGCGCCGAGCGTTATATTGGAAATTTAAAATTAAATTATCATTGAACGCGCGGGTGGGATTCCTGTGTTGTATTTGTTTGAATGCGCGCGGATGGGATTCCTGTGGGTTTTCGACGTCAAAGTCATGCGGTGTCGAAGAGGGTACAACTCTCTTCAATTTCTGTCGCCAGTGAGAAAGTCGCGTACGATTAATCGATTCTCGATTCCGCACGACAAACCAACCACCACAGGAAACCCACCTGCGAGGTCAAGTCAAGTAGCAAAGTACTTTTATTTTCAATAGGCGCGCGGTAAAAAATAATATTATTCACTTTCAAAATTCCTCAGATAGACTAGTTGGGCTGCCTCTGCCAGGAGTATATTAATTCCGACAAGGAATGTTTTTGTCATATTGATTTGTATTTCTAGCTTGAATGGTACGTATAAATATCTCGCATTAATCAAGTATATCATGATATTGAGTTAAATACTGTACGTAATAGAAAAAAGTCATTATTGTAACTAAAACTATTTTAAGGGCTGTATATAAACGATCATGACCCAAGTCAAATACTGAAAGCCTGTTTCTGACGAAACAGTTTAACTAATAATGGTTGAATGTCATTCAAGTAGAATGACAGCTAAATGTATCTCAAGGAGGGACGGGCGAGTAATAGATTGAGTCTATCCCGGTAAACATAAAGATTTTAGAAAAATAATGATTCTTACTTTTAATAATACTAACTCTCCAGTTTGCGTAGCAGATCGTGGTGATTTGTATACACCTATTTCAATTAACGTTGTCCATCTGGAATGGTTGATCTGAGACCGATAGGAATTGTGGGAGCTCGTTAAACTGCAAATGCACTATAATCACACTTGAATATTAATGTTTACTTCTGAAATAGTTGTTATCTGTAATTCAGCACCATTCAAGTGTGATTAAAACAATGTATTTGAAATTTAATGAACTCCCACAATTCATATCGGTCTCAGATCAACCATTCCAGATGGACAACGTTAATTGAAATAGGTGTAAACCTAATTCAAAAAAGGTTGTCGGGCGAACGGCGATTGGTGATTGGCGATTGCACGACCGAAAGGAACTATGGGTAATACGAATTCCTTCTTATTCGTTTCTAAATTACCCAAACAATGCCTCCACCTTTCAGCGAAACCTTCGAGACATCCATCTAAGGCCATCGCTGAGCGGTTTTGGGGTAATTTAAAATGAAATGAGAAGAAATTTGTATTGCCCACAGTCCCTTTCGGTCGTGCAATTGCCAATCACCAATCGCCAATCGCAGTTCGCCCCGTTAGTATTTTCTCCGGATCGAATCGTAATATAAAATGTAAAACCATTTTTATTACATAACTTATAAAATTCATGAATAATTAATGAGCAATTGACAAAAGAATTCACGTCCGTGACGGAGGTTGTAAATCTCATACAGATTTCGTCCTGATTTGCATAAGTTTCAACTTGAATTTTCTCGGCCTGATTTACATTTATCTTGACAATTTTAGTAAAATATGAAAGAACTAACGTTGGACTTTCATAAGTTCTATACAATATTCGCGTCCGATCTGTATCCAATATACAACGGCTCGTCTTCGACTCGCCGTTGTATATCGGATACAGATCGGCCGCTCATATTGTATATATTACATATAGTGCTATACCGAGTGATATCAACTAGATAAAAAGCCTATCCTAGTCATGAAGATATCATTGATATCGCACATGTGTGATATCACTCTCAGCCAATCAACTTCCAAGAAAACAATTTTTTTTCTTCAATCTGTTATATAATAAACAGAACATTACATGTGCGCTTGGAGATATGAATTTTATCTTCTCGTATCGAAGATAAAACACTCGAAGATAAAATTCATATCTCCGTGCGCCCATGTAATATCCTCTATATATCTATATCCTTTCTATCTGAACCACGCTATCAACACAAATTATAACTGGAGTGATCAACGTTCACATTGCATTCAAACGGCAATATAAAGCGATGTTTGAGTTCTAACATCAATGAATATAGATATAGATAGATAGGTTTATTAATAAAATTACATTGCAGTAGTAGTTACTAACTGAATTGCGTAATATTTACAATTTGATACAATATTTAATAAGAATACTAAATATAAGAATACTAAATTATTAAAAGATATACTAAAATTGATTAAGTTAAAATATAAAATATATGAATATTTATGGTCTAAACACTGCTAAAACTACTTAATTGTAAAGCCTACACATATTAATAGGCATACATTTCAAAATTACAGACAAGATTGTATAGAACAACCACAACAACAGCGTTTAGAAAAAACCCCGTATAAATGAAAGGTATAAACAAAACAAAAAGACAAAAGAAAAACTCCAATCGTTGTAGAAGTGTCGTCAAGGTTACTTACTAATGCGGCACCAATGCAACCTATGAATATCACGCAAGTCGACCACGCATTTTAAGAATGATCAAATAAAAATAGAAAATGAAGTTCAAAAAATCATTTCAAACAATTTCTGTCTACTTTTGTAAGGATTTGGTTTTACTATGTTTAACTTCTGGCGCTGATCGAAGATATCCAAGATAATGATTTTAAGTTTGATTTTAACATTTTGTGTTAAGAAGAAAAAAAGAAAAAAGTGTTCAACAGTGTTGGGCAACATCTTTTTTGTTCTCGCTTAAGCTTGTGTTCAACAATCCGTACCGTACATAATCCAACAATGCTGGTCCAACATGTTTTATTACAAATACTGTAAAAACAGAAACACAAACAAGATCATCACGCTCAAGTATTTAAATGGATTTGATGTCACTTAAGTTGCACTTAAGTCAGCGTATTATCATAACATAAGTAGGGAAAAGTCACGAAAAATTGACCATTCTAAGTCAGCGTCATGTTTGTAGCTGCTCTATTAATCATTGTCGGGGTTGTTGTCACCCCTTTGGTCAACTCCATTGAATATAAACCACAAGTCACCATCGACAGTGGAAAACTTCGAGGTCTTGTCGTACAGCTCAACAACACTAATGCTACAGTTAGGAAATATCTCGGTATACCGTTTGCAAAAGCAGAGCGATTTCAGCCTCCTAAACAACCCTCAAAATGGTCTGAAAGTAAAGTTAAAGATATGATCACATTTGGAAAAGCCTGTCCCCAAGGTTTGGGTCCTCTAGGTGTAAGGACAGTGGGAGAAATGAGCGAAGATTGTTTGAATCTGAACGTGTTTGTTCCCAACGAGAACACCGCCTCACCTCTACCCGTCATGGTGTGGATACACGGAGGAGGGTTTGTTTGGGGCACGAACCGACAATACGATGGTAGCTACCTAGCAGTACTGGGTAAAGTAGTCGTGGTTGTGATCAACTATCGGTTGTCAGTGTTTGGGTTTCTTACCAACGGTAAACATGGTGACATCAAGGGCAACTATGGTATACTGGATCAGATCGAGGCATTGAAATGGGTCAACAGAAACATCAAAGCGTAAGTCTACAAATCTTCAACTAGTACAAACTAAAATATGTTTGCAGCTCTGTCGAGCTAGGATATTGTGTTTCTTTTTTGTTTTTTAGCAGAGCGAGCAGCTTCTTAATATTCAGATCTAAATATTTGTTTAGTGTGTGAAAAATGGTGTGTAGCAAAATTCTAAAATTTTGCCACACACCATGTTTCACACACTAAACTCAGTATACTATTTATAGAAATATGAATACATATGAAATCGGATTTAAATGTTGATGGTCTTCATTTTACATTTTCCGTATTTATATTTTATGAAATTCTCGACTTCAACTTAAACTCAACTTGACAAAAAAATAAAACATTATGTGCTGTTGAACAGAGATTTGGTTATAATTGATGTGAGCTGAGTTTGAAATAATTCTGCGTGGCTGCATTGCATATGGGATTGTGTGTTTTTGTATATTTTCTTGGTCAATTGTAAAGTTCATTAGAAAATGTTATGCTGCATGAATCTGCGCTATATGAATAATCATCATTATTTCTTGATGGGCGTAGCCAATCGATTTTTAAAATGGGCTTATTTCTTCTTGTTCGTCTTAAATTAAGACCGTTCTCAAAGGGCTGCCGTTGTCGCTGGCTATGTAACCGTTGTTTCTTGGATTTTTCTTAAGGCCAATTTACACGATACGATTTTGACCTACGACTGTAGTACACGATTTTCCTACAACATGTAGTAGGTATCATTTACACGCGCACGACTAGTCGTATACGATTCGTATACGCCATTGCTAAAATCGTGAGTGATTGGACGCAATACTAATCCCAGTCCTAATATGGAACAAATCACGTCATTTTCCTACGACTAGTCGTAGAGTTTTGATCCTTGGTTCAAAATCATACTACAAGTTGTAGGTCGCGTGCGTCAGTCGTAGGCAAGTCGTAGGGGCATTTACACGGCACGACTTGGAGCTCATTTGAGTCGTATACTTCAAGTCGTACACGACAATCGTGCCGTCTAAATCGGCCTTTATAAAACAGCATAGCCTATATCCAAATATAGCAGTATTGTGTTATGCATGAAACCAGCCCCTTTTGGAAGGTGCATTTAATTAAATTTGTAGGTGGAAGTAAGTGGAATTCATTATTATAGGTTGAGGAATATATTAAAGATGGCGGAGTCAAAAAGAGGGGAGGGGTCGGGAGGGGTGGTGTATTTTCAAATAAACATTATTGTGTACAGAAAATAAGGCAACAATAAAAATCTTGGATATTTGCAAAAAATAGGGGCGCGCTCTCCTGGGAGATTTTATTGTATGTTTTCTTATAAGTAATACAGCCAATTCCAAAACATTAAAATAACACCCTTCTCACTCTGAATATTTCTCCATATGATACTCAGTCTGCACATTCAATAATTGGTCTATTGTCGCTATTGTTATTATTATTACTATTATTTACATTGCAGGTTTAATGGTGATCCTGATAAAGTTACCATATTTGGTGAGTCTGCTGGAGGTGCTAGTGTATCTTTGCTGATGATATCAAAGCCTGCTAAAGGTTTGTTTCATCGTGCAATACCACAATCTGGTGACGCGGCAGCTCCATGGGCCACAGCAACGTACGGTGATCTCGCTAACAAAATAAAGTAAGTGCGCGCTGATTGAATGATAGAATGAATGAATGAATGAATAAATGGATGGATGATTGGATGAATGGATGAATGAATGAATGATTTAACAATAGAATGAAAATGCTAATGTTTATTTAGTTAGTGTTTATTTAAGAAAGTTACGGGAATTTGCTACTGCGCATCCCGCGCGCGCATTACATTAGCACGTTCTCAGTTTTCTCTTTTACCCATATTTGCAAATGATTGAATGATTTTTATAACAGGAAATGTTAGAAAACTAACCTTAGATCTATATACGTAAATCTTGAACCCTTATATATATGCAATGCGTTGTCGCGCAACAAGTAAACAGTTTCATCACTTATTTCATCTAAATAACTTTGCTCCTAAAACGGAATAATATTTGAAGTTTGAGTAATTATACTCAGTCAGAATTCTTTTGAACTGACAGATTTAATTAAATAAAATAAAATTTGCAAAATTATTTCGAACAAACAATAATTAGGACTATATGCAAATATTGCTATATCTATTCTATTCATTTTTTTACCCGGTCAGCCGTGATCCGTAATTATAACTTCGAGGTGGATATCAAAGCGTCCCGTATAAGTACCAGAGTTTTCACGTTTTTTATTGATGAAGTACAAACCCAAACCAAGGACGTGAAGTGAATATATAATGTCACGATATTGTGATATAAAAACGTTCGTGAAATCCTTCCATAATGCACCTGATATAGTTATATACTTGGGATCAGTAGGACAGAATGTCTGTCGCTGCATATATAAATATAATTACTCCTTGAAATTTTTAGGATATTTGCCAAGAATGTTGGATGTCCAGAAGATCTTGGAAATATCAGGGATTGCTTGAAATCAAAGAAATTGATGGAAATCGTTAATGCCTCTATGGTAGCTCCGTTCCCTACCTTCATTCCAGTCATTGATGGGGACTTCCTTGAAGGTAACTCATTAGTTATTTTTGAACAAAACAAAAACCTAAATAGGAAGATAATAGGAAATTAACGCATCGCTGATTCACGATTATTTGATTGCCGGGCTTCCGCATGCAGTTCTCATTGCAGTTACAGTTCAAAAAGCTGGTAATGACAGTAATTCAAATGATAAGTCTTTAATTATAATGTGGTGCACACTTAATTGAGGGAACTAATTATTGCTTTTTAGATGCACCAAATGTGTTGTACACAAAGCAGCGAATTGAGAAGATTGACGTTATGATGGGAGTAACCAATGATGAAGGAGTTATTTTTACGAATGCAATACCAGGTAAAACACAATATTCTTTTCAAATTTCTTTGGCTTCCTGATGCTAGCTTGTCTTATATTACCATATGTTGTCACATTCATTAATTATAAATTGCGAGCTTAGTTAATTATACAGCTATTATTACATATACTATAAATTATATGTATGTATGTATGGCCAGTTAAACTGCTGATGACCAATGCTATTAAAGTCTTGGCATGGGTTTCATGAACCTGAGCGACATTTTAAAATGTTCAGTGTCTTTATGTAAACTGGTTCGAATGTTAACGTGGTATTATTCTCAGCAATTATCGTGTTTTAATTGCAGGTCTAGTTTTTGGTATCAACGTTACCAACGGTTTAACCAGAGAAGGTTTCATCAAAGGAGTCAAAGAACCAGGATATGTAAATTTGATAATACCAGATCCCAAGTCTGTTTTACTCGATGCTACTGTCTATCGTTACACTGACTGGACCAACGTAACAAACATCTATAGAAATCGTCGTATGTATGTAGATCTGATGTCTGATAGCTCATTCATAGCACCTGCCATACTGGCTGCCCAAGCGTACTCCAAAAAAACTGCCACGACGTATTTTTACCATTTGGAATATCGCTACGATGGTCCAGGGCCATTGATTGGTTCAAAGATCCCGTCCTGGGTCAAAGCCTATCACCTTGCCGATGTCATGTTTATATTTGGTTCGATGTTATCGAACGAGAAGGCAACTGTCAGTGCAAATTTTTCTCGTGAAGTAATCAAACTGTGGACGAACTTTGCCAAAACTGGGTAATAATTTTTTTTTATTTGTATAATACAGGGGTTGGGGGATGACTAGCGATCACAAAAGGGGTTGGAATAATTGAGCGAATAGATGAATGCACGCGGATAGAACCCCCACAATAAAACAGTATTGTTAGCTTCAAGAGTATGTAACCGAAGTTGGATGTTTAGGAGAAACGTCCCGAACTTATTAGGAGAATTAAACCCAGTGTCCGATGGGGATCGGGGTTCCAAATTCTTGGTATAGTTAACACTGACATTTCCGATGCCGATTTAGTGTGGTATGACGTCCTTTGATTTACCACGATATGACGTCAAAACTTTATTTGAACTGTTGTATACCCAACGTAAGTAAAGTCTTTTTACGTGCGCACGGAATCGGTCACTTTGATGTCATGCATGTGTTTGTATTGCCCTTATATTCATATCGGCTTTTGACCAATCAGCATATCTACAGTTATGGTAAGGGTTCTGAAAAGATCCCAGGTTGTCGAGGAACGGTGCACCATACATTTTTTACACACCAGTCTTCCCTCTTTAACAAATGTTTGACACTTTGTTAAATGTTTGAGGCTTTCAAATAGGTGTGAACCTAATAATGAGGTATCAAATTGCAGGCCTCTATTTGCTTCCCATAGTTTTCGATCGCATCTTTGGCTTTCTGAAGGAAAAACAAAACTGGACCTCGCCAATTAATTCATTTGACATGGTGGATCATCATGGCCAGCTATTCCTCACGAATTTGCAGCGTTCTGAATTTGCTGGATCTCCTTCAAAATCGTTTGAGGACTTTCTGACATATATCATGTGTCATTCCCCTATAGTGCTATTTGAAGCCTAAGTGATGGCATGTGTTGCAAAATTTCACTTTGTAATTCAGTGTCATTCCTGCCCAGCCATTTGTTGCTAAATTTCTGCATTTTTATTTCAGTCTTTTTGTATTTGTTTGGGTAGTGGAGTCTCATTCTGTGAAGATGCATTGCCCTAGTGGCGAAGTTTAAAAATACAATAAAATAAATGTAATAAAGATATACTTGCATGATGAAGGAAGAGGGCATGGAAATAGTGGAGAATAAGAGGAAGACATTGAAACTCAGTTGATCAAACATTATATACTCATGGCAAGGAATTGAAATGTGGGAAAGTGTAAAATGTCCTTTTGAGAAGAGGCACCACAGTCAAAGAGAAGGCTAATCAACACAAATATGGTCACACAAATATAGTATTCTATTCACACCGGTCCCACTGTACTCATGTATGAGTATTGGAGAAAACCTGGAGGCGCTCTCCAATGGACGATAAAGGCGAGTCGAGGTGAAAAGGTGGGAAGGTGGGTTTAAAAAAACAAAACAATAGGAGAGCAACCCCAGGTCGGGGAATGGAGAGCAGAGCAAGACCATAAATACGTAAGGTATGCAGGCTAGATACCGTAAAGCCTACTGCAGGTTTGACTAAACTGAGTAGTATGCTAATTAATTCTCACACATTTATACTAGTGAGACCGCTGAGAATAGTGTAGTAGTTGAGCTCCAACCGTTTTGATTCAGGTTCGAGTAGAAGTTGTTTAGTGTGTTGTTACCACTTGTGTTTCACGGTTCTCCATAACCACACATCGACATGTGAATCAAGTAAAGCACTTGGACGGGCCCTGACATGGAGTTATGGTTGTAACTGTTGCAACATAACGTTTCACATGTAACGTTTCACGTGTTATAAATGCGAGAAGGATGTTTGTTAATATATAGTTATTACCAATTATTCTTATATCTGGGTACTTATTCAAGAATGCATAATTATTTATTAAGATGTACTGTATTTTTGGAAACTTTTGCGAAGGAACCCTAACCTACCAGAGAGCAATGGTGTGTCTTGGCACCAGTATACCCCGGATGAACAGAAATAAATATGTCCATCAGCCATGCCTGCATGGGTGCACGCTGGGGAATACATAACTTAGCTAGATGTAATATATTAATATTCTTTTTTTTTTCAGGAACCCTAACAAACCAGACAGTATTATCGGAGTTAATTGGCCACAATACACCCAGGATGAACAGAAATACTTGTCACTGAAACCAGACATGGCGGTGAACAGCCATCTTCGTGCTGATTACATTGCTTACTGGAATAACTTCATACCTGACGCCCTTCGCTCCGCACCCACGACTCAACCACCGTGTACGTGTATGCCTTGTGGTGGTAGTGCAGATATAAAGACAACAGGTCAGTATAGAGATTGTAACTGTATTATGATATCAAATTATGTATAGTGCACTTTCCACGTCAAATATGTTCAAAAGCGCTTTATATTGTACATTATTTCTTTCGGACCATTATGGGTTGTTAGTTCAGTTAGGATATCTCTGTATAAGCACTGAACTCTGTGAGCCAGGGTGGTCACGGTCAGAGACTACCGATTTACTTATCCCAGAAGACAAGACGCGGATTCTAACAATTTGCAGACATTACAAAGTCAGTAGTTTCTCCTCAAATATTTTAAGACAGTGATGCATTGGCGCAAACCCTTGCATCCCCCAAGAAAATCCGATTGTCTACCAATGAAGGCAATCGTATCGGGGTCCAGGTGATTTCGCGCGCGCACTTCCGACAACTATTAACCAATCACAGGAGCCCATTACATTGTAGTAATGGGTTCCTGGCAATCAGTAGCATATTTGTCGCATATCCAGCAGTTCCAAAATTGCGTCGTTCGAGAGAATTGGTTCTCGTGTTAACCCTTTATAAATACTTCCTGGACATAACTTTACATTAAAACATTATATGTTATCAGCGATGAAAAAGAATAGAAAAAAATGTAAATGCCTAAAACTAACCGGAATTGTTGCTGGCCAGCTCGGTGCGCCATTTAAACCTTTTCGTTTCGATAAACTATCGTTTGTCCGCTTCGAAGCGAGATCACCTGTGCGTTAACGTTACTTGTGTGTCTTATTATTTTATGATAGCTTCTCTATCTACAGAGCATATTCAAGATATACCGAACATCATTTCATTGCATCTAATATTTTTTCACATTTCTATTTTTTTGCAGGTTTCATGATACTTGTTCTGTCCATTGCAATAGTCTGGCTGCTTTAAAGGATTAGTAGCTAGCCCAGTTATTACAAGAAGAAGGCATCGTGGCAAATCGTTAATTTCCACTAATTTCGAAGATTTATATATCTCATTTAAAACACCGGGATAACACTTATTCTCTATAATGCTTCCAATCTTCCGGGCCAAAGCCATCTGCACTGTAAAAACAAACTGGTTAAAACAACCACTAAAATGACTATCTGAGAGGCAAATTGTGTCATTCTTCAGAAAATATATACACTTATGTCAAAGAGGTTGTCAGAGTGAATGATTAATAAAAAACGATGACGACCGAAAGGAACTGTGGGTATTTTATTGAAAGTATTTATGCTTTGTGTCAGAAAACGAATTTATACCAACCCCATTTATAAAATAGCTAATATATAACGCGCGCTCTCATTGGCTGAAACGTAAAAAAACTGTGTTTCTATGGGAGCATAGAAACACGGTTTTCAAGCGGAGTGTCGCTGGATTTATCCGTAAAAATACAAAATCGTGTCGTCTATTAAATGAAGAAATTAAAAGCAAAACTTTTGTGCCAATTTTGACTTCAACAACCTACACCACTTTAGAAGTCACGAACTAAAAAGTCTCAAACACTTTTCTAACATTTAAAAAATATTAAATCTGAGTAAAGCATAGCCTGCGTTACATCCGGTTTATTCCCCGTTATAACCGTCTGCGAAATAACGAACATTTTCGTGTTCCGAGACTCCCAGCGAATAGCAGGAAAATATATAATAGATGCTGATTGGCTGTTGACCTTTCAAATTCTAACGAGTCCTCCCATTGGTTCGATTACTCGCCTCAGTCTTTCCCGTTTACAATTCAACATGGCGTCGAACGAAAAGAATGTTTATATAGTTAATAGTGAAAGCGTGTGGAATGAATGTTTCCGCGTTGCATCAAATGTGTTTGAAGTCGACAGTTTATTGCCGGAACAGAAAAAAAACGTCAAAGCCTTCTTTGAGAAAGGAGATGTGTTTGTCAATTTACCTACAGGCTTTGGTAAGTCACGCGGAAACATTCATTCCACACGCTTTCACTATAAACATTCTTTTCGTTCGACGCCATGTTAGATTTGTAAACGGGAAAGACTGAGGCGAGTAATCGAACCAATGGGAGGACATGTTAGAATTTGAAAGGTCAACAGCCAATCAGCATCTATTATATATTTTCCTGCTATTCGCTGGGGGTCTCAGAACACGAATATGTTCGTTATTTCGCAGACGGTTATAACGGGGAATAAACCGGATGTAACGCAGGCTAAGTAAAGCATGGTTATACTAATTCGATATCTAATGCGTCATAGGCTATTCACTTCATCTAATACGTCATAGGCTATTTATTTAAGCAATAGAAGCCAGTTCCTATGACTCTACCGGTGAAATAGAGCACGCGGGATGTTGGGAGAAACACGAGAAAAGTTATAAAATCACGAGCTGAAAGCGAGTGATCTTATAACTTTTTCGAGTGTTTCTAACAACATCCCAAGTGCTCTATTTCACTGGTAGAGTCATAGGAACTGGCTTCTATTGCTTTTATAATATAGCAATGCTGGTTTTCCGTAAAAACGTAGTTTTATTTGCTGATTAAAATTGTGATTCTCAAAACTAACACCAGTGCCCAATGAACCAATCATAATCAGTGTACTATTGAGCAATCTTGACTAAAAAGGACCAAGGTGCTGTTCACTTTCTTCCCGGGTCTTTTTGCTAGCTAAAAAGAAGGAATTTCATTTATAAAACTGTTAAAACATAGCTTAGGTTGATTTCTGTGGCTAAAAACAAAAACCTTTAGCTGAACTCTTGCATGAGACTGACATATATAGAGCAGTTCAAGCGAATTTGAGTGGTGAAAGCCGTGCCGACTGACAGCAATTTATCACACTGAGAAAAAAACAGTTTGAACAAGACAAGCTTGCTGTGTACAACGTTTTGAAGTTAAAAAGAACAAAGACCACATCTACAAGATTACTTAGGCTGCTGAAAGTATGTATTTATTTACTTTTAATCAAACGTTTGCAGGTTTAAGGTTTATCAGTTTCTGTTTTCATTTTGACGAGACAATTGAAAGATAATTGTAAATCTGCCTTTTTGTTCACATTGCTTGTTTTCAAACATGGTTTATTTATAAGAATAAAAAACTTGAAAGCACATTTATAATTCTGTAATTGATTGTGTGTTTTTATAAAACAACATATAATATTTTGCCGTCGATAAATTCAACGAACATGCAAGTTATTTGTTCAAGATTAATCGAGTTCAATTGCAAAAAATTCTCACTTATTCACTATGAAATTATCTTCATATGTCAAGGATAAAATGAAGTAAAAATTATTGCCACTTTGAAGCGCTGTTTTCCTTTTGTTTTTGTTTGTTTTGATCAAATTCAACTTTTGACTTCCAACTTTACAGTTTGTCTAAAGGCGGCGTATTTTCAAAGCCATGTCTATGATTTTTGTCGCTTTTGAATTGCATTTCATTGCACCGTAGGCTTCAGGGTTTAGGTTACCAGAAAGTTCACAAGATGGAAAGTCTTTTTACATTTTAATAGCCGTTTTTAGTAGATGTAGTAGCTTATAACAGAACAACTCTTATTAAAATTGTGAGCTGTCAATCAAAAACCATGTCTCTACCGGTGAAATAGAGCATAGCTTTTTTGAGTGAATCAACAATCACAGCTTACGTACTATCTAAGCTATATTATAAAATACAATAAATTAGGTAAAATACTTCATGACCAAGTTTCGTATTGACCATAAATTGAAAATAAAGCAAAAGCTGTCCAAAAGGTCATAGATGATGATATAAAGAAGCGTGCAGTGATCGTCACGCTAAAGCATTTAATTAACAAATAGAATAGTCTTTTCAGTGCTCTGTTCAGTTAAAAAGCACGATGAAAGTGACGAGAGCACGAAAGAAGTGATGGGAGAAGCACGAGCTGAAAGCGAGATTGGTTACCGTCTTGGTTTCCTATTTCGGTTTCCTATAACACTGTCACGCCACGCTACACTTGTGCGAATGAAATTCAATCCGCAAAAAGGACTGCAAAAGGCCGATGAAAACAAGTTGATATGGATAAACGATGAATGGAAATAAGTAAAAAGTTGTAATAAATGCCAATTTGTTCTCATTGAGCATATGTGTTTTAAATTTATGCCGTTTTGCAGTCCTTTTGACAAATTTTCGCCAACAATCGTCCCGAGCAAACCGTTTGCCAAAACTGATAGTAATCTTATTTTCGGCAAAAACATGCTCAAATTTGTTTTTGTTAGAGAATGCATGCATGTCAACTCTGAGAATGCAATATTTAAGGATCGTTTGGAAAACTATGCTTTTTGTAGAAGTTTTGAACTCATCAAGTTTGGTGTAATTTTATATTTGGCCGGTTTTGAGTCCTATTTTGCGATTTGTTTTTTGGTAAGACTGTTTGGTTGTATTTTACGTTCTTTTCTTTTCAAACCTCACTTTGCTTTCTAAATATAAACAATAGATTGTATTTCTGTGTGAAAATAGATTGATTCTCAGTATTTCCTGATTTAAAATATCTCATTTTAGTATTTTGTTTTCTAATTTTGCCAAAGTCTGAAAGAAATCGAGTTCGGTGCGTGACAGAGATTCGTCATGATGTCGTCAAAACTGTGCTCTGTTCAGTTATAAAGCACAGCGCTCGACCAATCACACCGCGCGTAGTATCTCAAATATATAATAAACGGATATGGTGTCACGCAAGTTGTGCATAAACCATCGTATTATTATAACATAAGTAGGGAACAGTCACGATAGATGATCATTCTAAGTCAGCATCATGTTTGTAGCTGCTCTACTCATTGTCGGGGTTGTTGTCACCCCTTTGGTCAACTCCATTGAATATACTCCACAAGTGACCATCGACAGTGGAAAACTTCGAGGTCTTGTCGTTCAGCTCAACAACACTAATGCTCAAGTTAGAAAATATCTTGGTATACCGTTTGCAAAAGCAGAGCGATTTCAGCGCCCTACCCCACCCTCATCATGGGCTGAGGTGAAAGATGTGATCACATTCGGAAAAGCCTGTCCCCAGGCAGTAAGTCGTTTTGAGGTGAGCAAGGTTGAAGACATGAGCGAAGATTGTTTGAATCTTAACGTGTTTGTTTCCAACGTGAACACCTCCTCGCCTCTACCCGTCATGGTATGGATACATGGAGGTGGGTTTATTTCAGGTTCCAACCGACAATACGATAGTAGCTACCTAGCAGTACTGGGTGAAGTAGTCGTGGTTGTGATCAACTATCGGTTGTCAGTGTTTGGGTTTCTTACCAACGGTAAAAATGGTGACATCAAAGGCAACTATGGTATGCTGGATCAGATCGAAGCATTGAAATGGGTCAAGAGAAACATCAAAGAGTAAGTCGCTACACAATATCAATTTACAAACTAAAATATTAATTATTTATTTATAACAAGTTCATAATAGCTGAAGCGGATAACACTAAAAGAGACATGTGCATAATCATTTCTTACAGTTTGTGTTTAATCATATCACTAATAACATACATGAAAAATTTTCTCAGCTCTGATTGGAAATACAGTGCAGAAAAAAGAAAATCAGTGCAGAAAAAAGGAAATCAGTGCAGAAAAAAGGAAATCAGTGCAGAAAAAAGGAAATCAGTGCAGAAAAAAGGAAATCAGTGCAGAAAAAAGGAAATCAGTGCAGAAAAAAGGAAATCAGTGCAGAAAAAAGGAAAACAGTGCAGAAAAAAGGAAATCAGTGCAGAAAAAAGGAAATCAGTAAAAAAAAAATAATAATAATAACGTTTAGCAAAGAAACAGATGAAATGTATAAACAAAACAGAAAGACTACAGAAAAACGCTCAAATCGTTTTTACAAATGTCGCTCAGGTTACTTAGTTAATGCGGCAACAATGCAATCTACAAATATCACGTCCGCAAGTCTCGCATGGTAATTAAAAAAATAGTGGTAATTGAACTTTGTGTTCGGCCAAATTGTGCAGAATGCATACACGGGTCTCTAAGAAAAAATGTAACGAACCAGAAAACTACAACAGCAACGTTTAGAAAAAAAAAAACACATTAAAAGTAGAAAAACAAACAAAAAGACTACATTAAAACTCTCAAATCGTTTGTACAAATGTCGCTCAGGTTACTTAGTTAATGCGGCAACAATGCAACCATTGCAGCTAGCTAGGAATATTATGTCCGCAAGTCACGCATGGTGGTTATTACAAAATTAGTGGTAATTGAACTTTCAGTTGTGTCCGGCAAAATTGTATAGAATGCATACATGGGTCTCTAAGAAAAGATAATATGAAACAGAAAACAGCAACAACAACGTTAGAAAAAAAACGCATGAAAGGTATAAAAACAAACAAAAAGACTACAGAAAAACTCTCCAATATCGTTTGTATAAATGTCGCCCAGGTTACTTAGTTAATGCGGCAACAATGTAACCTACGAATATCACGCAAATCGATCACGCATTCAAAGAATTGTTGAACGATCAAATAAAAATAGAAAATCGAGCTCAAAAACTCAGCTCAAACAGTTTCTGTCTACTTTTGTAAGGATTTAGTTTTACAAGATTTCACGAAAAGTACAATTTCACATCCACAAACATCGTTTTATGTATGGTTTTTATTCCAAAAAATGAATAATTAATATGGAAATAAATTACCGATTTGAAGACAGTTTTCATAACGAACAAAGTCGCTTGTTTTTCAATTTTTTAAAATTACTGCAGTATTTAGATCTATTCTTCCACGAAGGTATCTACAGACACGTTTTCTTGATTTTTTGGAATCAGTCTTTTGCTTTACTTTAGTAAAATTTCTTCGTTTTTGTGCCCTTCAAGTTTATGTTCTTCTTCGGTCAAAACTCTCTTTGTTTTCTCCGAAGTTCATCTTTTTTCTTGATTTTTTGTATTAATGAAACCTCTGCTATTAGAAAAGTAGTATTTTGTTGTTGTTTTGTTTGACTTTTTTTGTCGATAAAAGAACACTGACGTCGTACGTACGTCGGACGTACGCTTGGGATTCCTTTTAAACCACCAAAAATCGACTCGATGCATTACCATTTTTTTCTTAGTGTGGTGCTTCGCTCGCACGGGCATTCGGCCCTCGCGGGAGCTCCGCTATAAATAATTCGCCAGTTGATTCCAACAATTCAGAAAAGAAATGAGTGATATAATTGTTGAAGAAATAATGAGGCTGAGTGAAATTTGTGATATTCTTGGTACGGTCTCCATCTAATTAGCTTCATTGCAGGTTTAATGGTGATCCTGATAAAGTTACCATATTTGGTGAGTCTGCTGGAGGTGTTAGTGTATCTTTGCTGATGTTATCAAAGCTTGCTAAAGGTTTATTTCATCGTGCAATCCCACAATCTGGTGACGCGGCAGTTCCATGGGGTACAGCAACGTATAATGCTCTCACTAAAAAAATGAAGTGAGTATTGGATTAATGAATGGGTTAAGAATTAAATGAATAGATGAGTACAAAAATGGATAAAAGTGATAAAAGTAAGGTGACTGACTTTTGGAAATAATGTTAAACTTTTTTTTAAGGATTTTTTAATGTGAACTTTAGTGATGATTCCAAATATGAATAGAACAATTGGGTGTCCCGATCTCATTTCCAAAATAATCAGCATTTAATGAATACCTACGCGCGAAAGAAACCGAAGCGATATTAAAAAGATTACAACTCATAAGAAAATAGTTTTTTTCATACTATAGCAAGCGAAATTCCGGCCAATGAATTATTCTAAGTATGAATGAATTAAAGAATGAATGGACACATTTATGAGTGAGTAAATGAGTAGACAAATGAAGGACATGGTAAGAGAAAACAGTAATTTTGAACAAATGGAACGATGATTATATTTAATAAGTGGTTTCAGGATATCGGCTGAAATGGGCTAAAATGGTCTGATAAATAGACTGAAATATCAAATACAAACGGAAGCTGAAGAAGCCTCATTGTCAATTTGAATAACTCAGAACGCAATGGCCATTATTTTCACCGCTTCCAGAAGTAAAATCAAAAGTATACTCTTCTTTGATTTTTATAGGATTTTTGCCAAGGCTGCTGGTTGTCCAGACGATCTTGTAAAAATCAAGAATTGCTTGAAAACAAAGAAATTGATGGAAATCGTCAATGCTTCCATTATGACTCCGATACCTACCTTCATTCCTGTCATTGATGGGGATTTCCTTCAAGGTAGGCCCAACCAACCAACCAACCAACCAACCAACCAACCAACCAACCAACCAACCAACCAACCAACCAACCAACCAACCAACTAAACAACTCACCAAACACAACCAACCAAGTAATCCATCAACCAACCAACCGACTAATCAACTAATTAACTAACCAGCAGCCAAACAACTAATTAACAAAACAAAACCAACCAACCAACTAATCAATCAACCAACCACCCAACCAATTAACCAACCAACCAACCAATCAATTAACCAACCAACCAAACATAATTGAATCAAATCTTCAACAAGAGCCTGATTTATCTATTAATTTACTTAGATGCACCAAGTGTGTTATACAAAAAGCATCAAACTGAGAAGATTGACGTCATGATGGGAGTAAACAATGATGAAGGAATTGTTTTTACCAATGCTTTACCAGGTAAAGAAAATATCATTCATCTTGGATGTCTTGGAAAATTGAATAACTGATGATATCTTTGTAATTACAGGTCAAAGTTATGGTATCAACGTGACAAACGGCTTAACCAGAAAAACGTTTATAAAGGAAGTTAAAGGACCAGGATACATAGCATCCTTGATAATACCAAATCCCAAGTCTGTTTTACTAGATGCTACTGTCTATCGTTACACTGACTGGACCAATGTAATGAACCCAATCAGGAATCGCCGAATGTATGTAGATGTAATGTCCGATAGTAGCATCATAGCACCTGCCATACTTGCTGCCCAAGCGTACTCCAAGACTGCCAAGACGTACTTTTACTACCTTGAATATCGCAACAATGTGACATCCTTAGGTTTCAAGGTTCCATCTTGGGTTAGAGCATACCATGGTGCTGACATACTCTATGTGTTTGGTTCTTTGCTACAAACTGAAACCGGTTCAGTAAATGCAAATTTGTCTCGTGAAATGATCAAACTGTGGACGAATTTTGCTAAAACGGGGTAAGAAGTGAGCCAAACCACTCCACACAGGCCAACAATCCAACAATCCAACCATCCAATCAAACAACTAACCCTCTTTCTAACCTAAGTACCTCCAACAATAAAATAAACAAAGAAGACCACTTAACCAAGCATGCAAGTAAGCAGTCAACCACCTAACTTACCAGCCAGCCAGCCAACCAACCAACCTACCGATCTACTTAATAATCCATCACTCACCCACCCACATTAACATTGCAACCAATTCACAAAGCTTCTTATCAAGTTGAACGGAAAAGGGTGAGTGGTTGTTCTATCATATGCGTAGTGGATTCTCTTTCCGCATTTTGTTTTTTTCAACAATGAAATCTGTTTCGTGTATAGTTATTCCATGTCATTTTATTGTCATGCCATTAATAATTCTTTTTCTGGCTTTTTGAAGGAATCCTAATTCACCAGCAAGTATTGGTGTATCTTGGCCCCAGTACACCCCGGATCAACAGAAATACTTGTCACTGAAACCAAACATGGCGGTGAACAGTCATCTTCGTGCTGATTACATGGCTTACTGGAATAACTTCATCCCTGAAGCCCTTCGCTCCACACCTACGGCTCCCCCCACGACTCAACCGCCGTGTACGTGTATGCCTTGTGGTGGTAGTGCAGATATAAAGACAACAGGTCAGTATTGCGATTATAACGGATTCATTTGGATTACCTGTGGACTCTATGGGTGGTTACAAAGTTTTAGGAAAATTCTGGCAATTGTATTTTGGAAAAAATGTACGGTCACATACCGAAATTCCTACTATAAATAAGTAGGCAGCCTTCAGTGGTGGACCCCAGTGTCACAATAAGATAATTTGATTGGATGCTGCCTGAATTCGATTAAGTACGGATGCCACATGGAGAAGGCCTTTAAAATGTTGTGGTTTCATCTATCGTTTAAGACGGATACGTGTGGGCGGAATCTTACATTATACTATTATTGTGATTTATAGATGCCCTTATATTTGTGCTGTCTATTGGAATACACTGGCTCCTTCTATAATAAAATAAAACAAGCTGAAGGTGTAAAGAAAACAGTTCGTTGTATAGACCTAGTTTGTTTGGAGTTAATTATTTGTGTAACTCTAGAAAAGGGAAAGTTATAATAAAGTTGTTGTTGTTATTGCTATTGTTGTTGTTGGCATCACGCAATAGAAAAGGGTCCACAATACGTTGGATAGGACGTGGAATCTGAAATTTCTTTAAAAATGAACGATCCTTTGTTTTTTTAACGAGCAAATATATATAGTCCCCTGCACAGTTCCCTGCAGCGTCTTGAAAGGTAGCCGGGCTTTTGATTCGAAGCGAGACGAACTTTGAGCTTGCAATGATAGAGACCTTTTAACAAATTGCAGAACAATTATTCACGTGCCTCTATCATTGCAAGCTTAACGTTAGTCTATCTTCGATGCAGAGGCTTGTCTACCTTTCAAGATTGTACAGGGAAATGTGAAGGGGACTATTGAACAATTGGCAAAAACATTCTAATCTTGGCAGTATATGACGCTATAATGCAAATCACCCGCTGTTTTCTAATTGACTTACTCTTACTAATTACCTAAGCACACTAGATGGCCAATGAGCGCGAGGAATGTCCAATACTGGCCTATGGGGTCCCCTGTCCTTCCTCCTGTGTCCCCCACACATGAATTTCGAAGATCTTCGAGACAATGATAGTTTGATTCTAACATTTCGTTTGTACATTTCTAGATGGAAATTCATTCAATTCGTCATTACAACTTGAATATGTTTAGATTTTGCAAAATAAATAAAAAAGTTTTCACACGTAGATAAACTTTCAAGGAAAATAAAAACGATTTGCTATGCCAGCAAAACCGTGATTGTGGAAATCCAGTTACATGTTATCGATAACGTGTAACTGGAGTATTTTCTACAATCACGGTTTTGCTGCATAGCAAATCGTTTTTACTAGAGTACAAACACTAAAAGTGTGCAACATAATTACCAATAAATACTGCTAAATTATACTAATTCTATTGTTCTCTACTGTTTAATCAACACTATTTAGTGGTAAATAGTACAAAGTATTGCACACTTTTAGTTTTTGTACTCTATAGATCTATAATACCGCTATTCTATTTGAGAAAAGGCCTATAATTTACATAGGCTAAACCTCGATATGTTATAAAAATATTCACAAATTCTAATCCAAGCACGGTAAAATGCTGCCGCTCAACCATAGAAAAACACATTTGAATTCGTATCGAGATTATCCCTGTGGAAATGCAGCTTTTTTCAAATTGTGCAGCGGTGCTAGATAACATGAAACTGGAGCATAACTATTTTTGTAAAATTGCTTTTTTCGCGTATTCTTCAAATTGATAGAATTTTGGCTTGAAATATTTTGCTTATTGCCATTATTCTATCAAACCATGCATGCAAAACAGCTACAATTAATACGATTTGATATCTTGAGGCAAGTTCCAGCTTGTATCTGTAAATATCCCTGAAAAAATAAGCAAACTCGACCTTTCGATTTCTTAGGATTATATAGAGATTTAGAAGAACGGGAGTTGTGCTTATGTCAACGTATTATTATAGCATAAATAAGAAACAGTCAAGAAAAGTTCACCATTCCAAGTCAGCGTCATGTTTGTAGCTGCCCTATTCATTGTCGGGGTTGTTGTTACCCCTTTGGTCAACTCCATTGAATATACACCACAAGTCACTATCGACAGTGGAAAACTTCGAGGTCTTGTCGTTCAGGTCAACAACACTAATGCTAAAGTTAGGAAATATCTCGGTATACCGTTTGCAAAAGCAGAGCGATTTCAGCCTCCTGAGCCACCTTTAAAATGGTCTAAGCCTAAGGATATGATCACATTTGGAAAAGCCTGTCTCCAAGGTTTGGGTCCTCTAGGTGTAAAAAAGGAGGAAGATATGAGCGAAGATTGTTTGAATCTTAACGTGTTTGTTCCCAACGAGAACACCACCTCACCTCTACCCGTCATGGTATGGATACACGGAGGAGCGTTTGTTTGGGGCACGAACCGACAATACGATGGTAGCTACCTAGCAGTACTGGGTAAAGTAGTCGTGGTTGTGATCAACTATCGGTTGTCAGTGTTTGGGTTTCTTACCAACGGTAAAGATGGTGACATCAAGGGAAACTATGGTATGCTGGATCAGATCGAAGCATTGAAATGGGTCAAGAGAAACATCAAAGCGTAAGTCTGCAAATTATTAATTCACTACCTAAACTATATTTGCTGCATTGTAAAGATAGAATATTGCAGTTACTTTTGTTTTGCAGCCGAGCTTGCGGGTTCTTAAAATAAAACTGTTATACCTCGCGTCATACTTGCAAGACAAATTTAATACACGATTATTTATTTCAACTTTTTAGTACAAAAACATTCTTTCAGTTAGAGAGATATTTTTTTCCATACAATTAAACTATATTTTCAGCACAAAAATATTTTTTCAGTACAGAACTTTTTTTTTAATGCGGGAATATTTCAATACGGAAATTTTTCAATGCGGAAATGTTTCAATACTGAAATTTTTGAATACGGAAATTTTTGAATACGGAAATTTTTCAATGCGGAAATTTTTCGATATGGAAATTTTTCAATACGGAAATTTTTCAATACGGACATTTTTCAATACGGACATTTTTCAATACGGTACAAAATATTTTTCAGTACAATTGATTTTTCAATTCGGAAATCTTTAATTACCAGTTTCGTTCGTTCATTGATCTAAGCCAATCAGAAAGCGTAAATCCAATCAGAAGCCGCGTACATTCTTGCTCTCCTGCCTCATTTCTGACGAAAAAAAAAGTTTGGACTCCAAAATTCTGGACTCAAATTTGTTCTCTAAACGTTTCTCGACTCTATTTTTTTTTTGTTCTATTAGCTGAGTACTAAATATAATGCTTTTCTTTGACTCTCATATTTGCCTGCAAACGATTCCTTATATGTTAAAATTACGTCACAGTTGTATAACAAAAATGAAATTACAATGTACTTGGTTTCTCGTTAAATTGTTTTGGAATACTGTATTACGTCTAATACCTACTGACTCTGAATGATTGTTCATATTATACTGTACTCAGCCTGTTCATTTAATAATTATCGCTATTACTATTATTACTATTATTTTCATTGCAGGTTTAATGGTGATCCTGATAAAGTTACCATATTTGGTGAGTCTGCTGGAGGTGCTAGTGTATCTTTGCTGATGTTATCAAAGCCTGCTAAAGGTTTGTTTCATCGTGCAATCCCACAATCTGGTGACGCGGTAGCTGGATGGGCCACAGGAACGTACGATGTTCTCACTCTCAAAATGAAGTAAGAGTTGATTGATTGAATGCATAGATAATAAAAAGAATGATAGAATGAAAATACTAATACTAATTTAATTTTTATTTCATGTAGTTAAAGAAATTTGCTACTGCGCATCTCGCGCGCGCATAACTTTAGCACGTTCTCAGTTTCTCTCTTACCAATATTCGCAAATGATTGATTGATTTTTATAACAGGGAATGTAAGATAAACCTTAAACAATATACGTAAATCTTTTGTAAACCAAGTCTGAACTACAAACCACAACTTATTAGCATTGAGCCAATACATATCTACAATGCGGTGTCGCGCAAAAAGTATACAGTTTACAGTCGAAAGTTTTATTTGGCGAAAAAACTTTGCCCGTAAAACGGAATTATATTTGAAATTTGATTAATTATACTTCAGAATTCACATGCAAGCGACAAATAAAGCAATAGTTTTAGAACTGTCAGATTTAATTACAGAAAGTAAAATTTTCGAATGGATAGTATATATTTATCTTGGATTTCCAGATGTGTTATGAGAGTTCAGTGGTGTTGGCGTATTGTCAACGGTATACACAACCCAAGCTATCTTTTCGAAAAGGAAAATATGCCTACAGCACTGAGCTCTCAAAACACATCTGGAAACATCTTTTTTTTTAAAAACCTGAACATTATCAAAGCTGACAAAGCAATCCTCCTCAACACAAGCTCGGAACTCTCTATTTAAATATATATATTACTCCTTGAACATTATTAGGGCATTTGCCAAGAAGGTTGGATGTCCAGAAGATCTTGGAAATATCAAGGTTTGCTTGAAATCAAAGAAATTGATGGAAATCGTTAATGCCTCTGTGATGACTCCGATCCTTACCTTCATTCCAGTCATTGATGGGGACTTCCTTGAAGGTAACTCATTAGTTATTTTTGAACAAAGCAGAAAACTAAATAGGAAGTAAATAGGAAATTAACTCATCGCTGATTCACGATTATTAAATTGCCGAACTTTCGCAGTTCTTATTGCATCTACATGTTAAAATTCAAATGATATAGTCTTTATTCATAATGTGGTACAACTGTACACTTTGGAGGACACTAATTTTTAAACTAATTATTTTAAGATTATTAAACTAATTAAGGAGAATAATTATCGCTTTTTAGATGCACCAAATGTGATGTACAGCAAATTCGAACAGCAAATTCAGAAGATTGACGTCATGATGGGAGTAACCAATGATGATGGAATTATTCTTACGAATACTATACCAGGTAAAACACAATGTTCTTTTCAAATTTCTATGGCTTCCTGATGCTATCTGGTTTAATGTTGCCATATGTTGCCATATTGATAAATTTAAGTTATAAGTTATATATTATAATGTATGTATGGTCAGTAAAAAAGCTCATGACCAATGCTATAAAGGTGTTGGAATGGTAGATATTTATTTATTTATTTATTTATTTATTTAATTATTTGTACATTTATAATACATACATATCTATATATTATACTTATATTTATATACGATATATATTATTACTGTGTGCTATACTATATATTATACTTTACATCATATTATATATTATTTAATACATATTATTATACCATATATACATCATATATATTTTTTCTTATTATTATTGTAAATAGTGTTAGTTTAGTAGTCTATAGTTTACATTAATTTAGTTAAATTGTAATTAGTATTGTAAAGCATAGAGACGTTGTATTATGCTTAATAATAAATTATTATTATTTGACGTGTGTTGAACATCAGCTCAGTATTTCTTTATTTAAAATGGTTTGAATGTTTAATATGGTACTATTCTCAGCAATTATCGTGTTTCTATTGCAGGTCTAGGTTATGGTATCAACGTGACCAACGGTTTAACCAGAAAAGCTTTCATCGAAGGAGTCAAAGGATTTGTATCCTTGATAATACCAGATCCCAAGTCTGTTTTACCCAATGCTACTGTCTATCGTTACACTGACTGGACCAACGTAACAAACATCTTTAGAAATCGTCGTATGTATGTAGACCTGATGACGGATAGCTCATTCATAGCACCAGCCATACTGGCTGCCCAAGCGTATTCCAAAACAAATGCCACGACGTATTTTTACCATTTGGAATATCGCTACGATGGTCCAGGGCCATTGATTGGTTCAAACATCCCGTCCTGGGTCAGAGCAAATCACCTTGCTGATGTCATGTTTGTGTTTGGTTCGATGTTATCCAAAGAGAGGGCAACTGTCAGTGCAAATGTTTCTCGTGAAGTGATCAAACTATGGACGAACTTTGCCAAAACTGGGTAAGAATTCTTTTTTGAATTGTATAACACAGGGTTTGGGGATGACTAGCAATCGAAAAGGGGTTGGAATAATTGAGCAAATAGAGAAATGTGCGCGGATAGAACCCTCACTATATAACTTACCAGGTTCAAGAGCAGGTAATTGACGTTAATGCCTTTTGAAGAAACGTCCTGAGCTTAATTATTAGGAGAACCAAGCCCAGTGACCGATGGGGACTGGGGTTCCAGCTTCTTGGTATTGTTAACACATTTCCGATGATTTACTTTGTATGACGTCCTTTGATTTACAACGATATGACGTCTAAACTTGGTTTAAATGTTGCATACCAAAAATAAATAAACTCTTTCACTCACGCACGCAATCATTGGTCAGTATGACGTCATGTATTTTCGGAAGAGCCCCGACGGGGAGTTATGGTTGTAGCTGTTGTAAAATATGTGTTATACGTATGTTGTCACGTTTCGCATGTTAATAACGAGAAGTGAGAAGAATCCACGATATTTAATTTGTTAATTTATAACTAATACCAAAAAGTCTTATCTCCGGGTTCTCATTAAAGAATGCATAATTCAGTTAGATTTAACAGGTGTTTTATGATATTTTTTGTGAAGGAACCCTAACACACCAGAGAATATTGCTGGTGTTACTTGGCCCCAGTACACCCCAGATGAACAGAAATACTTGTCATTGAAACCAGACATGGCGGTGAACAGCCATCTTCGTGCTGATTACGTGGCTTACTGGAATAACTTCATCCCTGACGCCCTTCGCTCCACACCCACGGCTCAACCACCGTGTACGTGTATGCCTTGTAGTAGTGCAGATATCACGACAACAGGTCAGTATTTTATTGTAAATGATGCACTTGGGTCACCTGTTGCCTGTTTAGGGGGTTGCAAATTAGAGAAAAACTCTTGAAATTTTATTTCGGAAAGAATGATCATCGTGTCCGTTCATATTCCAAAAATTCCATTCGGAATTTGTGGGCAGCCTTCAGAGGTTGACCCCAGTTTCCCAATATGATGATTTGATCGGAATTAGTCTTACATCGATTCATTACTGATGCCATATTCGTTATCAAAGAGTCAAGATTCATCAACTACCAATATCTTCGGATACGTGTGGACTGAATCTTACATACAATACTATTATTGTGATTTACAGCTGCCCTTATATTTGTGTTGTCTATTGGAATGAACTGGCTTCTGTGAGAAGATAGACGTCGTCAAGCAGACAAGAAACCTTATATATGCATGATCAAATAAATAAAGCTTATACTGGAACTTAGGGATGCTTCACCAATCACAGATCCTAAATTTGAAATAAAATCGTTTTTCAATTGAAAGATTATTTATTCATTCATTTATTCGGATCCCATAATAAGGACAGGTAAACATCACTCAAAACATAATGGACGAGTGATCAATTAATGTAATTTTTAAGGAACACTGTTCAATTTTACATGGATCGAAATAGTTGGGTAGTACACTGATGGTATTGAGAAATTGTGCTAAATGTTTATGTCCCCCTCTCCTTTACATGACACCTTCACCCTCTCATGTTTTTCATCATAAAATTCTGAACTCCCATCAGAAGCACCAGTCTTCCCCGGCTGCGCGCCCGATAAAAAAATTTGAAAGGTTCCCTGGTTTAATCAACAAGCTAGTTATTAACTGGCTATAAATTTTTCGCAAGCATTAGGCAAAACATACTGCTCTTGGCAGTATATGACCCTAGCTACAATGTAAATCTCTCATTTTGTTTACTAATTGACTTATTTATATTTTTCACCTAAGCACACTAGATGGTCAATCAGTGCCAGTGAAAAAGAAGGCAAATGTTTTATTATCAAGTATGTGATAAACATAGACTAAATTTTTCATGCAGCAGTTTGTTCATGTATATAAATGAATAACACTTTCGATATGCGGTGGATTTTAAGTGCGCATGAATGTATACTTCACTCTAAATCACTGCATTCTGGAGTGTTTTCTTTTTTACGGATAGCATGTGATTTTATAATGAGTATCTCATCTCAGATTGGTTCATTGTCAGTCCATTATATCTCCACCAGATCACAGCTCACATAGGAGACAATCAAAATTAATATAAATACTGAAGCCGTTTTGAACTCTCCTAAAAATAACAGAGTTTGTATGGTGGGTGAGCAAGGCTTGTAGCTGTAGACAGTGCACTTTACGGTCTGGAATAGACTCACATGCTACAATACTCAGGCGACCTTGCCCGAAAGAACTGAATTAATGATAATGATTCTAGATCCCTAGAATGAGTGTATAACTGGAAAATACCCATTCTCTACTGAGTTCACTCTAATTCTCCTTCTTCCAGTTGGTTGACCACTGCAATCTTTCGAGCCAAAGCCCAATAAAGCTAAGTTCAAGAGTTCCCCAAAAAGGTATTACAAATTTCCTTCTTCTGTTAGCCTGCGTTACATCCGGAATTCAGCACTATTATAGTAATAATACAAACTTTTGGCTATTAACTCGATACGTCATAAGTTATCTTAGTCCGTGTCGATTGATATCATTGAAGCGAAAAATAAACACAATGCATCTTGCCAACTACAAGGTAAACCAGCGAAATGCTTTTTGTTTTCGCAGTGGCCCGCATAAATTCAAAATACGTAAAATTACGTCCTCCAAAAAGGCCACAACAATTTGATACTAATAAAAGAAGCGTGCAATGATCGTCGCGGTCGAAGTATATAAACGAATATGCTGTCACGCAAGTAAAAGAAGCGTGCAATGATCATCACGGTCGAAGTATATATATAGAGGATATTACATGGGCGCACGGAGATATGAATTTTATCTTCGAGTGTTGATAAGATATCCCACGAGTGAGCGCAGCGAATGAGTGGGATATCTTTTCAACACGAGAAGATAAAATTCACATCTCCAAGCGCACATGTAATGTTCTGTTTATTATATAACAGATTGAAGAAAAAATTTTTTTTTTTTTGAAAGTTGATTGGTTGAGAGTGATATCACACATGTGTGATATCAATGATATCTTCATGACTAGGATAGGCTTTTTATCTAGTTGTTATCACTCGGTATACCACTATATGTTATATAATAAATATGAATATGCTCTCACGCAAGTAAAAGAAGCGTGCAATGATCATCACGGTCGAAATATATATATACGAATATGTTCTCACGCAAGTTAAAGAAGCGTGCAATGATCGTCACGCTCGAAGTATATAAACGAATATGCTGTCACGCAAGTTGTGCTTTAGTCAGCTTATCATAACATAAGTAGGGAACAGTCACGAAAAGTTGACCATTCCAAGTCAGTATCATGTTTGTAGCTGCTCTACTCATTTTCTGGGTTGTTGTCACCCCTTTGGTCAACTCCATTGAATATACACCACAAGTTACTATCGATAGTGGAAAACTTCGAGGTTTTGTCGTTCAAGTACACAACACTAATGCTAAAGTTAGGAAATATCTTGGTATACCGTTTGCAAAGGCAGAGCGATTTCAGCCTCCTAAGCCACCTTTAAAATGGTCTAAGGTTAAGAATATGACCACATTTGGAAAAGCATGTCCCCAAGCTTTTTCCCTTCTAGGTGTAAAGAAAGTGGAAGATATGAGCGAAGATTGTTTGAATCTGAACGTGTTTGTTCCCAACGGCATCGCCTCACCATTTCCCGTCATGGTATGGATACACGGAGGGAGTTTTACTGAAGGTTCCAACCAACAATACGATAGTAGCTACCTAGCAGTACTGGGTAAAGTAGTCGTGGTTGTGATCAACTATCGGTTGTCAGTGTTTGGGTTTCTTACCAACGGTAAACATGGTGACATCAAGGGCAACTATGGTATGCTGGATCAGATCGAGGCATTGAAATGGGTCAAGAGAAACATCAAAGCGTAAGTAAAACATTATCAATTTTTTCGTATCGAGTTTTCAGTCGACTTCAGTAGATTTAATTTTTAAAGTAGGATTATTGCAAGGATAGCTAAGTGATATAACTAATGTTTTCGTGATCATTGAAAATCGCATGAAACATTTTACCTCTGTATTTATTTTGCTATTGTTAACCTTATAAAGGCGGTACGCGGTTATTAAAAAGAGCAATCATCCAGAAACTTGCTTAGAGCACTGCATTAACATTAACAGCTATGTCGCAGCTGTTGCTATTACGTCAGTAATGTTTACTACTTTGTCAAGAATTACGTTTCGCTATTAAAAGCAAGGAGCTCATGTGGTTACTCTCACTTGTTTAGTTAAGTGTTAGAAATGATGATACTATAAGTTTCTACAGTGAAATGCTGCAATTGCAATGCTATTCGAGTGGCTTTTGAATTTAGAGTAGAAGTTAAAAAAATATAGAAATAATTATAGACCTACTTTAAAATTAGATTAAATGGAAACTAGCGAGTAAACTAGTATAGGCTGCGTCGGTGTTTGGTATAAATGATAGGTAATATAATGAAATTTGTAACACCGTAAAAAATGCTGACTTAACTTTACTGACGTTTCGAGCTTTAGCCCTTCGTCGGGGTAAAGTAAGTTTCTAGTTTAACTCGTCTATTATCGATATTTTGGTTGAGTGGTCACGGACAAAGAAATTCAATGACGCTCCGAGGAACAAATCTATTGTAGAAATGCCTGAAAATGAAAGTATTGATAATGATATCAAAAATGATGACAACAACAACAACATTATTTTTGACAAAATAAACACTGAAGATGATTCAAGTCAAGATGAAGATGAAACTGAAACAAAATAATATTTTTCTTGAAATAGAAGAAATGGTAGACCCGGGTTTAAAAAAAGTTTCTCTATCGGAAACCAATAAATAAGTTCAAAAACTATCAAAGAAAAAAAAAAGGAGAAAAAAGAGAGAAAAAAAAGAAAAAGGAAAAAAAGAAGTAGTGATGTCAGTTGGATTCGAACGCTTAACCCTTCCAGTGTATCGCGTTAACCGGTTGTGCTAACGTAGTAAATTTGTGAAGTTTCTGGATATATATTCATTGGTTCCGTTAAGAAGTTACACTCGGACCACGGGCTGTAGGATACTCTTTGCTTTGAGTTGTGAGCAGTGTTTGTTACAGGACTAAATAAAACACAACATACTCACTTGAGGATCAATAAAACATGAATTTACTGTCGTTTGTGTTCATTTTCCTTCGAGTTGTGAAGAATTACAAACGAACGAGCGAGGCTCTGCGAGCGCCAGTGGGGTAGATTCCCGCACAAAACTTTTTCACTAGCGAAAAAAAATCGTTTGTCCAATCAGATGCCGCGAACGATAGTGAAATTTCATCGTTCGCATTGCTGATTGGCTGTGACTTAAAACCGAACGATTTTTATATCACTGCAATTTTATCATTACATAAATCTCAGTACTTACACAGGGAGCCCACATTCATTGTTGATTTCCGAATAAAAAAATTGATAAATGTAAATAAAATCGATCAACGTTTAATGCCGTGTCACGCGATTGTTTGACCTAACTGGTAAGCACCGGTATCCTATATCCACGGTCATTTTTTACCCGGCGGGGTACGTTATCAGCGTCTCGGGTTTCGGCTTACCGGATTAACCGTTAAGGCTTACCGGATTGGCTGAACTTCAAATTTGAAATAGCTATCAACTGTCGCCCGTTCAAGTATACACTAAAAGAGAATTTTTATTAGGGTTGCCCATCTCGAGCTGCATCCCTTGTCTCTTTCTTAGCTTTGAGAAGCCTTAACGGTTAATCCGGTAAGCCGAAACCCGAGACACTGATAACGTACCCCGCCGGGTAAGAAATGGCCGTGGATATAGGATACCGGTGTTTACCAGTTAGGTCAAACAATCGCGTGACACGGCATTAAACGTTGATCGATTTTATTTACATTTATCAATTTTTTTATTCGAAAATCAACAATGAATGTGGGCTCCCTGTGGTACTTATGAAATAAATAGTGGTTACCTATCTTATAGATAGAGTAACCACAAAAAGTTAAACCCGTTATGAAAAAAATCAAATCTTATGTTTGTAGCTATTTCAGTCTAAATAATAATTTTTTCGTAGAAGTATTGCTAAACGTATACTCCATATTGTGTATATATTATTGTTCTTTTGTTTTTGTAAAGTAGGTCTAGTGAACAGTCTTTCACATATACTAATAATATTATTGATGGTAAACTGCGTGCCGGGCTGCATTGTGCGTCTCTACACTGTAAAAACGACTGAGTAGATACACCTCAGTATATTGAGTTAATCATGCATACAGGATGGCAGTTTATAGTGAGTAAACCCAACTCTATAGTGAGTAAAATCAGCTTAAACTCAATATATTCTGAATATATTGAGTACATTCTACTCAATGGCCGTCTACATTTATGTTTATTCTTAATAATGAGTTTGGTTTACTCACTCATAAAGTGTCATCCTGAATGCATGATTATTAACTCAATATACTGTGTTGTATCTACTTAGCCGTTTTTGCAGTGTATATATAGCAGTCCGTTGATTAATTGTAGTCCTCCACGTTTTTCATGTGCAGTTGATCGAAATGCCAAATTTGCGTTATATGATTAAAATAGGTATAGAATGCCGGACTACCGTGTGGGAGCCGGGCCGGACCACTATTCAAGGTCTTAAAATAATTGAGGAGAAGTACCTGCTTTTTTTTCTTTTTAAGAATAGTTGAAGTAAATTGGAGTTCCCGTCTCTTAACACTCCACACACGTTATTACAGGAAGAACGTTACATATCCTACACCACTTATAGACTGTGCGAAGGCCTTATGTAGCTTCAATAATTTCGTGTTACACGAAATTAGGTCGAGGCGCGCAAATCATCAAGGTAGATAGTGGGCCTTTAAAGCGTCTTGTTATACTTGTCTTTAACTCGAACACACGGAGGTTTTAAAGGTACCCTTACCATTACCATTACCATTACCACATTTACCATCGGTACGATCGCAAATAACATTTGAAAACGTTATGCTGGATCTGTGCTATACTAATAAATATCATTATCGTTATCATTTTATTCTTTACCTTCATTGCAGGTTTAATGGTGATCCTGATAAAGTTACCATATTTGGTGAGTCTGCTGGAGGTGTTAGTGTATCTTTGTTGATGTTATCAAAGCTTGCTAAAGATTTGTTTCATCGTGCAATACCACAATCTGGTGACGCAACAGCTGGATTTGGCACAGGAACGTACGATGTTCTCTCTAACAAAATGAAGTGAGTACGGAATGCATGAATTTTAATTAATTTAATTTTAATTACTAATTAAAATTAGTATGGCTTGATTAAATGGATTGCTTAATGAAGAGATCGAGGTTTTAACTAATTGGCCGGATTTGTGTAAGGTTTGGGTAAAAAGATGGGTAAATGAATAAATACTTGGGCTAATGGTTAGATGAATAGATTGTAGGGCTGATTTGTGGATGAATAATCGGATGGTGTTGTTCTTGGGTTGATAGATGGGTGGTTGAATGGATAAATAATTGCACTTGTGATGATTAATGGATGAATTGATAATTGACCATACATTTAGTGATGAATAGAACATTGTCAGACTTTTATCCTTGAAAATTATTAGGATATTTGCCAAAAATATTGGATGTTCAGAAGATCTTGGTAAAATCAAGGGTTGCTTGAATTCAAAGAAATTGATGGAAATCGTCAATGCCTCTTCGATAACTCCGTTTCCTACTTTCATTCCAGTCATTGATGGGAGCTTCCTTGAAGGTGAATCACTTTTATTAAGCAAAACGTACAGACATCTTTAAATATGAAACTAAATTATCACTTTTTCAGATGCACCAAGTGTGTTGTACAAAAAGCAGCAAATTGAGAATATTGACGTCATGATTGGAGTAAACAATGATGAAGGAACTACGTTTACTAATGCTATACCAGGTAAACCATTTTATCCATGTAAGGGGAATCCGGATTCTGGATTCCACGAAAAAATATATTTATATAAGTTAAAGTGACAAATAATTGTCACAGCCCAAAACATCGATCAACGTTTTTGCAATAAAAAATATCATGAATTTTTGCGTGGTTTTATGAGTGTGTATAGTCTTGAGAGGACTGTTCGGGTTATAATTAATCGGCCTGATGCTTCGACAAATTGAGCGAGATTAATGTTCAGTATTTTTGATGTTAAGTGTTTCGAAGTGTTTAAGGTAGCATTTCTTTAGCCAGTCTTTTGTTGTTGTTGCAGGTCTAGGTGATGGTATCAACGTGACCAGCGGTTTAACCAGAGAAGCTTTCATCAAAGCAGTCAAAGAACCAGGATATCTGTCATCGGTAATACCATATACCAAGTCTGTTTTACTCGATGCTACTGTCTATCGTTACACTGACTGGACCAACGTAACAAACATCTTTAGAAATCGTCGTATGTATGTAGACCTGATGGGTGATAGTTTATTCGTAGCACCAGCCATACTGGCTGCCCAAGCGTACTCCAAGAAAACTGCCACGACGTATTTGTATCATTTGGAATATCGCTACGCTAATTCGCCAATATTTGGATTGAACATACCGTCCTGGGTCAAAGCAAACCACGCGGCGGATCTCATGTTCTTGTTTGGTTTCCCACTATTGATAGAGAAGACAACTGCCGGTGCAAACGTTTCTCGTGAAATAATCAAAATGTGGTCGAACTTTGCCAAAACTGGGTAAGGAATGTATTCCTTTAATTGCTTAACAAGAATAGGTTGGAGGGGACGAGAGACGGAGACTGAGAAGGGTGGATGTTTAATAGTTACTATGTACAACTTAGTACAACTTAGAGTTCTTAGTTGCTAAGGCTGAGATTTTATTGTAGGTCTACATCTATCTCATTAAGATGTAATAATATTTTTTTTCCAGGAATCCTAACTCACCAGCAAGTATAGGCGTGTCTTGGCCCCAGTACACCCCGGATCAACAGAAATACTTGTCATTGAAACCAGACATGGAGGTGAACAGCCATCTTCGTGCTGATTACATGGCTTACTGGAATAACTTCATCCCTGAAGCCCTTCGCTCCACACCACCGTGTACGTGTATGCCTTGTAGTAGTGCAGATATAAAGACAACAGGTCAGTATTGTGATTGTAACTGATGCATTTGGATAACCTGTGAGCTCTTTGGGTGGTTTATATATAGTTTGAGGAAAGTTCTAGAAATTGTATTTCCGAAAATTCCTATTATGAATTAGTGGAGCCTTCAGTGGTTGACCCCAGTTTCACAAAAAGACAATTTGATTGGATGTTGTCTGAATTCGATTAAGTACGGATGATAAATGGTGGATGCTTTTAAAATGTTGTGGTTTCATCTATCGTTTACGCCGGATACGTGTGGACGGAATCTCATATTACTTATATACAATACTATTGTTGTGATTTACAGCTGTGCTTTTATTTGTGCTGTCTATTGGAATACACTGGCTCCTTCTATGAGAAGAAAAAACAAGCCCAAGGTGTCAAGAAAACAGTTCGTTGTATAGACCTTGTTTAAATGTCACAAGGCAAAAGAGGGTCCAGTTTTCTTTAACAAGCTCAAGCTAATATACAAATTAGGTAATACCTAATAGCGGAGCTCCAGTTTAAATTGTTCTTACAACATCAATATGTGCATGTAAATAGTTTTTGTGCATGGGCCATGCCTAATCTAAACTGTAATTATTTTAGTTATGTAACCGCAAAAGACAACTACAAAATCATAGATATAGGTGGAACGGACTTTTAATTTTATTTACTTTATGAGCAAATAATAATCTGCGATATATATATTTTCGATAAAAATTCAAAAATCTTATTTATCACGCATACAGCGTACTATATTTTTCAATAATTTTATGCTCAAATTATGAAAAAGGTATTTTGTGTGCATAATGAATTATTAACTAAAAAATCCAACCCAACCCATTTTTATTTTTAAAATATGAACCTAGAAAAAAACTTCGATATCACTATAACGTTTCTAGAGAAACAAAATTAGGTATCCACGCGTTTTTGAAAAAGATATGAACTTTTAGATTTTACTTTTTGAGATCAAATCGTACAAAAATTCGTGACAGCGTGAATTGTGTCACGCACAACACAGCGTGCATGATAAAGTCCCATAGACAAAACGCTGAGAAAAATCAAGATTTTGAGCTTCAAATTGACAAAAACGTTACTTGAACAAGTACTTAATAGGATGGCAACTATGTATTTAAAGGAAAAAAGGGAATTCTATAACATTTCTTTATAAAAAAAACCTTTTCATCGAATTAAATTTACAATTAAAAAAAGTAGTCATGGCAAATCTTCAAAACAAAAACGACCTGAAACGGCTCTTTTGAAGTGGAATTAAAGACCTCAAGTATCAGTTTTACCAACACAGGAACGATTTGAAAAGACAAGGATGTTAAAACAAGGTATTTTATTATGAAACAGTTTGTGTAAAACATCATTTTGTTCTGTAAAAAAACTTTAACAACTTTGAAATAGAAACTATAATAAAAATGTTCGTTTAGTAAACATAAAATAGTCAATATTGCTAAATAAACAGATTTTATTCAACCAGTTTTGAATTATGTTTGTATTCTAATTCATCTTTAATGTTTTCCGTTGATGAGTTTGTGAAAAGCACATAAATAAATCCCATTTTGAATCGACCAAATACCACAAAAAGTACAATTTACACACTTGTAAACATCGTGTTATGTACGGTTTGTATCTCAAAAAGTAAATCAAATGGAGATAAACGTTTTCTTTTTTCTTTCTATAATAAATCAGAGAACAGATTCTTCCTTTTTGAAGCTTAATAATTATTTCAAGTTTTTAGGCCGTGTTTTTTCACGCTCGTTATCAAACAGTTTTTTCTCAAAAAACATGAAATAAATAATCCGTTGAACTTACTTTATCGGTGATTATTTTCCAAAGGTTTTCTTCTTCTCAATGACATCGATAATATTTTGACGAATACATGAATATACTTGAATCAGTTTTGATGAATTAAACATGGTCATAGTTAAACTGCCAAGCTTCAAAATCCATAAATAAACTGTACTGAAGAAAGCATTTTGAAGATAGTTTTCATAACGAATAAAGTCGCTTCATTTTCAATTCTTTTGCGTTGCAGTAGTCTTTATTCTTCTACGAAGTTTTATCTACAGACAAGTGTTCTTGGCCTTTCAGTCTTTTCCTTTTCTTGAGATAAATTTCTTCATTTTTGTCTCCTTGAAGTTTATTTTCTTCTTCGGTAGTCTTTATTCTTCCAAGAAGTTTTATCTGCAGACACGTTTTCTTGGCCTTTCCAGTCGTTTTCTTTTATTTCTACTGTTAAATTTCTTCATTTTTGTATCCGGCCTGAGTTTATTTCCTTCTTCGGCCAAAACTATCTTTGTTTTCTTCAATGTTCATCTTTCTCAGTTGATATTTTAAATATTGTATTTTGTTGTTTGTTTGACTTTTTGTCGATAAAAGAAAAATCTGCTTTCGGGCGCTGCTATTCCGTGCGCGCGCGCATCACTTTCCCGCCGAAATGTAACAGCCAATCAGTATCGCGATGGGCACGGACGTTGTACGGACGTGCGCGCCCGCGATCCTACGTGTCGGTCGACAAAAAATCAACTCGATGGGTTACCATTTTTTCTTAAGTATGGTGCTCCGCTTGCGCGGGCCTTCGGCCCGCGCGGAGCTCCGCTAAAACTAAAGCTAAAGCTAAAGCTAAACGATTTCCGTTGCTTTTGCTTAAAATATAAACAAAAATACTTAGTGTAAATAAATGGGAGTTTTCACATTAAACAAAGGTTTTGTACAAGAAAATTCAAGTTTATGTTTCCAGGGAATTTCTTATAAATCGACTTGTATGTCAATGTAGTCCAAAATTCCTATAATGTATACAAGTACAAATTTATCGCTGTTCAATTTTGCCACGCATGCGTATATCAGATGGGTTCGTTGTCATTGCATTAGTATCTCGACAATATCATATTTTACAAATGAAGGAATCAAAATAAGAATTGATACTGAAGTCTTGAGAATTTTTGAACTCGCCTCAAAATAACAAAGTATACCTACGTACTACGTTTTTTAGGCGAGTTAATTTTTTTTAGTTTGTATGGAAGGTGTGCAAAGTCTGTATTGAATAGACTGGCATGCTCCAACGCTTAGGCAGCCTTACAAAAAGATTTGAATTATAATGATAATGTAACAATTTATTTCAAATTATGGTATACATAAAATCTCTACAGATTCACCCGTCGCAAAATAACTGGAAAACATCCATTCTCTACTGAGTTGACTCTAATTCCAATTATTCTAGTCGATATTTTTTTTTTTTTTTTTTATTTCTACAAAGTTTACAAAATACTCTGTCGAAATTATGTGTATTAAGAAACTCCTTGTTATGGGAGAAAAAAAAAACCCTAATATTCTTATTCCATCGCATTGAAAGTTTATCTTCTTTTTAATATCATTTGGTAGTGACAAGGCGTTTGTGTGTGGCCCAATCCATTCAACTTTGTCTTCTCGAGATTAAGAGGCTGTCTCACTAAGAACCGCTCACTGCCGTTCTGGCTCAAAAACCGATTTTCTTCATACTGTGTCTGTGAGTTGCCTTTTATTCGTGTATAATAAAACTGGAATTCGTTTGGAGAAAAAATCTTTTTTTCCGCATTTTTTGACAATTTTTCGATTTCTACCTGGGAGTCTATTTTTATCATCAAACGAGACTAAAAATTCAATCAACTTTGACTGTCGATAACTTTTCGAGATTTTCATCAAACAAAACCCCGTTGCTCACAGAAACTCTTTATTACTATACCTTTATAGTCCTTAAAATACTTTTTCTAGAAGTGATAATAACGTAAAGTAATTTAGCCACGAAAATACTACTAGTTTAGCGATTGTGGGAGTTTGCCGAAATACCACATTTGAAAATCCTTATTTCTAAAATGTGGCACCTAGCTGAGAAATGTCATTGGTATAGTGAGAAAATATAAGGAATAAGCTAATGTAATCGGGAAAAAAATTCGTTACTCACCTAAAATTGAGTGAGCTAGCGGTGACTGAAGTTGAGCGTTTTTACTCAAATTTGCATATTCGTGTAAATAATGTGTGATGTAACCATTTACCTAAAAGTTCGCTTTCGTCGACGAGATTCACGTATTGGGCGAAAGACAGTTTGAAATCAATACCAGTAATTATATTTCATCATATTAGAGGACATTTCACATTGTTTTTGTGTTCTAAAAATTATTTATCGATAGTAAATTGTGTACGTAATTAGTTACGTAACCGCAGACTTTAACTGATTATCGGCATGTACTTTATCTTGCATATTTATATTGAATTTATTTAACTATATTTTTTAGGATTTATAATAACTTCTTATAATAACTAGAGATGAAACACAATTATTGTTACTAGTTATTGTTGATGAAAGCAGTGCGCAGAAAGCATCCCTATCCATTATAGTCATAAATGTCTTGTCATACGTTGGAAGAACAAGCGGGAAAGTTTTCCCGCCAATACAGTTATTTTTTTCTGTCATTCTGATGAGGTTGACAATCCGATGCTATCGTTATTGCTCTTTTCATATATCATTTTTGAGAAAGTCTGACTTTAAAGACTGACTTAAGCAAAATTTGGAAATCTACTGGAAATCGGACGTATTAGGCCGACAGACAAGTGCCTGTCAATGTTTTAATAGTTGTAGTGTCAATATAATTTTCCGTCTGTTTATGGCGTTAAATGATATTTACCGTTACCTCTTTCCATATGATTATTATCAACAACATTATCGTCAACATCAACATCATTATTAATATTATCATCATCATAAATAATGTTTTAATCATTTATTTTGTAATCATTTTAATCATTTATTTTTTTAATCATCAATGTTATCATCACAATTTCTCTAATCATCATCGTTATCGTTATTACTATAATTATTATCAATCCTAACCAATCCACCTCTCTATTCAATTAATTAAAGATGTTTATTCATCATGATCTGTTATTCTGTATTCTCGATTTTAATTTTCATTGTCGTTCATGCTTTTCCTCTCATTCCTAGATCTCGTGCAAAAATCTGTCATCTCAATATAAGAATTGGCTTGTTATTTTGATTTTAATTGCACATATTGACATGACAGTAAATCAAATTGTTCTTTTAGTACTGAAGATAGGCTTAAGTATCGCTTTATATTTTACTTGAAAGCAATAGAGCGTATTCGTATAACCCACTTTTAAAATGGAAATGAGAATATATGTAAAATAATATGCTAATTAGGTGTGCGTATTATAAAATGCTTCAGTGAGTTGGCTTTCGGCTTCAAATAATCAAAATAAAACATGATTGACAACGAAAACGTTTATCGATTTACTCGAAACCACTTTTACCAATGTTTTACACAGTAGCTTGTGGCTCAAAGAAAAAAATGAAAGCAAGTAGTTACACGCACACCTAATTAACATGTTATTTCACACATATTCTCATTTGCATTTTGAAAGTGGGCTATACGAATACGCTCAAAATATGTCCACTAATGTGATCCTATCTGCACTAGGACTCCGTACATTTTGTGAACTTCCTCCATTGAAATGCAAAGACACTTCGAGTTTTGTATTTATGAAGTGGACCTGAATGAAGCTGATACTGACAGAACCTCAAAGGCCTCAAACGCCTGATGCCAAGTTTATCGCGATGGCTTGGACATATTTTCATGGTTTTTTTTTGTAGCTATGTTGTCAAGACTAAATAATCCTGATCTTGCGACTATTAGTTGCCATTCGTTCAAACCAGATCTCGAGAGATTGCAACTTGCAAGATGTACGGAAATATCATCATCACAATTCTCTAGATTGACAACATCTATGCGTCCATATCTCTATTTTTATCTCCATACAATTATACCTCCGATACCAAAAAACGAACAATTTGATATCTCACAAACAGACGACATGATAAATATACGTGTGCTTGGGAACTAGCCTGAATTTGTATTTGCCTTATATTTGATTTGAAATCTACAACTAAACATTGACAGGCACTTGTCTGTCGATTTCCAGTAGATTTCCAGTAGATTTCAAAAATTTGTTTAAGTCAGTCTTTAAAATCAGACTTTCTCAAAAATGATATATGGAAAGAGCAATAACGATAGAATCGGATTATCAACCTCGTCAGAATGACAGAAAAAAATAACTGTATTGGCGGGAAAACTTTCCCGCTTGTTCTTCCAACGTGTGATAAGACATTTACGACTATGATGGGTAGGGATGCTTTCTGCGCACTGCTTTCATCAACAATAATCTGTAACAATAATTGCAATAATCAACTCTAGTTATTATAAGAAATAAATCCTAAAATAGTTAAATAAATTCAATATAAATATGCAAGATAAAGTACATGCCGATAATCAGTTAAAGTCTGCGGTTACGTAACTAATTACGAACACAATGTACTATCGATAAATAATTTTTAGAACACAAAAACAATGTGAAATTTCCTCTAATATGATGAAATATAATTACTGGTATGGATTTCAAACTGTCTTTCGCCCAATACGTGAATTTCGTCGACGAAAGCGAACTTTTAGGTAAATGGTTACATCATCACATTATTTACACGAATATGCAAATTTGAGTAAAAACGCTCAACTTCTGTCACCGCTAGCTCACTCAATTTTAGGTGAGTAACGATTTTTTTTCCCGATTACATTAGCTTATTCCTTATATTTTCTCACTATACCAATGACATTTCTCAGCTAGGTGCCACATTTTAGAAATAAGGATTTTCAAATGTGGTATTTCGGCAATCTCCCACAATCGCTAAACTAGTAGTATTTTCGTGGCTAAATTACTTTATGTTATCATCACTTCTAGAAAAAGTATTTTAAGGACTATAAAGGTATAGTAATAAAGAGTTTCTGTGAGCAACGGGGTTTTGTTTGATGAAAATCTCGAAAAGTTATCGACAGTCAAAGTTGATTGAATTTTTAGTCTCATTTGATGATAAAAATAGACTCCCAGGTAGAAATCGAAAAATTGTCAAAAAATGCGGAAAAAAAAGATTTTTTCTCCAAACGAATTCCAGTTTTATTATACACTAATTTAATAAAAGGCAACTCACAGACACAGTATGAAGAAAATCGGTTTTTGAGCCAGAACGGCAGTGGGCGGTTCTTGGAGAGACAGCCTCTTAAGTTGTAAAGATGAAAAATGTTTGAAATGCTCTATTATCTCTAGACACTTAACTAACGCTTGTGCACTTTTCAGGCAAAATGTTGCATCGTCCGCATACAGTACTAATTTAATTTCGTCAATGGCTTCGTTTATTTTTACTCCATGAATTTCAGTGTTACTGCGAATAAACTCTGCCAATATCTCTATGACTAAGATAAACAGATAAGGATAAATTGGATCTCCTTGTTTTGTTCCACGATTTAGTTTAAAGAAATTTGAGACATATCCATTATTGATCACACAGCTTTCAACATCAGTTAAGATAACTCTAATCCATTGTACAAAGTCATTTCCAAAACCAAACTTTTTTAATGCTGCAATGATGAAAGGGTGTTCCACGGAATCAAAGGCTTTTTCGAAATCAGCCGCAAAAAAGATATAAGACTCATCGTTTCTTGAACATATTCAAAAAGATCGGCTATAAACCGTAGAGCAATTGAAAACGATTGACCACTGCAATCTTACCTCTGAGACATGTCGCCACGCATGCGTAGTTGTTGTCGTAGTAGTTGTCGGCTGTTTTCATAAAAGGATATCTCAGATCTGTTCGTTGTCAATCCAGTTTGTCTCGATCGCGACCAGATCGCACTTCACAAATGGGGGAATAATTATTAAGATACATAAAAACTAGCTAAGGTCAACAGATAAGCTATTAACTTGAAGCTTGGTCAAGCTATGTATTTTTAAGGCTTTAAATTCTCTGTGGTGACGTAGTCTGTGCACGTTACCGTCTGAAATAGACTGACATACTACAATACTCAGACAATCTTGCCTAATTAAAGAACTGATTAGGTATATAAACTGAATTGGTATATAAAAGATCTCTAGATCCACCCGACACAAAATAACTGGAGAGATTCCATTCTCTGCTGAGTTCACTAATATTCTACATGTAAATCCAATTCTTACAAATCGATACTGAAATAAAGATTTGAAAGAAGTTTATCACTGCAATATTTCGGGCCAAAGTCCATTAAAGCTAACTTTATTTTCAATAAAGTCAAGAGTTCTTAAGATAGGTATAAATGTAACAAATTGAACATGGTTTTGAGTTGTCTGTCCTCTTATTATAAAATGTTCAAAACTCAAGTGGAACCGCGAGTGCAGCGACACAAACCAAAATAAATATACAAAAACTAAAATGTCAATTAAATGATGAAAAATGACGAATTTGTCACGCACCGGACTCAATGGTTTCTTTTTAAGCTACGAAAAATCATACAATTTATACGAAAATTAATGATTTTTTTTTCAGCAGGAAAAAAAAAGAAATAAGCTAATTTTCATTGATGTATTCAACAATGCATCTCACAAATACAAGATAAACAAGCGAAATGCTTTTTGTTTTCGTTTTGACCATCAATTTCAAATAAAACAACATGATGCTATAAAAAGCTGAAACTGAAACGACTGAAACTGAAACCCGAAAGAAGCGTGAGGTGATCGTCACACTCGAAGTATATAAACGGATATGATGTCACGCAAGTTGTGCTTAAGTCAGCTTATTATCATAACATAAGATAGGGAACAGTCACGAAAGGTTGACCATTCTAAGTCAGCGTCATGTTTGTAGCTGCTCTACTCATTGTCGGGGTTGTTGTCACCCCTTTGGTCAACTCCATTGAATATACTCCACAAGTGACCATCGACAGTGGAAAACTTCGAGGTCTTGTCGTTCAGCTCAACAACACTAATGCTACAGTTAGGAAATATCTCGGTATACCGTTTGCAAAGGCAGAGCGATTTCAGCCTCCTAAGCCAACCTTGTCATGGAAGCCTGAAGTTAAAGATATGACCACATTTGGAAAAGAATGCATCCAAGGTCTTGGTATTTTACGTGTATGGAAGGTGGAAGAAATGAGCGAAGATTGTTTGAATCTGAACGTGTTTGCTCCCAACGAGAACACCGCCTCACCTCTACCCGTCATGGTATGGATACACGGAGGAGCGTTTGTTGGTGGTTCCAACAGACAATACGATAGTAGCTACCTAGCAGTACTGGGTAAAGTAGTCGTGGTTGTGATCAACTATCGGTTGTCAGTGTTTGGGTTTCTTACCAACGGTAAAGATGGTGACATCAAGGGCAACTATGGTATGCTGGATCAGATCGAAGCATTGAAATGGGTCAAGAGAAACATCAAAGCGTAAGTCAACACATTATCAATCAGTACAAACTAAAATATAGATTTCTGCTTGGCTGCATTGCATAAGTGTGCCTTAATTTGTATATTTTCGTGGTGAATTGTTATCATTATTACTCGAAGCGTAGCCGATCAAGTTATATAAACAGCTCATTTCTTCTTGTCTTTCTCAAGTCAAGACTGTTCTCAGAGGGATTACCACTGGATGAAATTATCGCTGGTTATTTCACTGTTTTTTTTTTTTTTTTTTACTTCAATTTTTCTTATAAAAGAATATAGCGTATATCCAAATAAATCAGTAGTGTGTTATGCATGAAACGAGCCCCGTTTAGTAGGTGGTCTTTTATTTTTATTTTAATTATTTTAGGTGGACGAATAAATTAAAGTTGGCGTAGTGAAAATTAAGAGGGGAGGGAAGGGTTGGTGTATTTTCTATTATAACATAGATACATTCTAACACGCGCTATGATTGGTTAAAAAACCGTGGTTTATCAGAGTATAATAAACCACGCTTCTCTGTAGTCAGTGACTTTGAAAGAAAACTTACCGAAGTTCGAGAGAGAAAAGCAAATAAAGACGAGACGTTTTTGAGACGAAAACATCGTTTTTATTCATGACTTTGCTATTATATTCTTACACTTATGCTTTCAAGTAAATATGATTTGTAGATAATTCAGAAACTCACATGAACTTCAAATAATAGACAAAAATATCTAACCTTTTCGGGATTCGCTTTCAAATGTTCAGGTTATGACTGACACATTTAAAATGTTCATTTTTACTCGGGCTACCTGTGGTAGCTCGAGTCTAAAAATGCAAACGGTTCTTCGTCGTCTTGGTCCTCAAATTGGAGGGTCAGGTCCCAGGCGTTCCTAGTAGTACATGACAGCGCATGAGCAACGATTGCTAACCGATTGCTCATACGAACGAATAAATATCGATTGAAATGAAAACTTGTTTTCATTTGTGATGTCATTGACGAGACTGACGATCGATGATTGGCGTTGTTATTATTTTGGATAACATGTGATGACGAGTCATTGTGAAAATGACGAATTAATTGTTCGATCGAATATCGACTCGCGTTTACTCGTTTAACTCTGATCCCGCAGAAAGTAATGGCTATATTTTTTGGACTGATGATCGGCAAGACATTCCCTATTGTTAGTTGCTGTACTACAGGCTTGACACCCAAAATATAGCTTGCTATCTTCTTTTTTATAAAGACGAGGATATCTTGGCCGAATTGAAACGCCGTTTATAGCGAAGTCCTTTCTAGCACAAAACAGAAGATGTGCCAGCAGAATTGCATTCGCTACGGCATATTATCAAGCGCTTCCAAACAGAAATCTTGAGTTTATATTGATTAATGGGCTATTTTTGTTTTTCATAATGTCAGAGAACGTGACTTCCTTCACGAAGCCTACAAAGCGAACACCGTCAACACGGCATGAAAACATTCAAATCGGCGTGTCTGAAAACCACTCTCAACAGCCCAAATTGCCTCAAAAATTACACAATCAAAATTCCGCGCGCTCTGATTGGCTTATCGGCTCTCGCAAGAGGGCCGCAATTTTCCTGTAACGACCACGGGCAATACAAGATTTTTTCTGGACCGGCGTCGTGAAATCATTTTTTTTTTCAAATTTGTGTTATGGCAAAAAGCAGGTGAAACGTTTGTACGATCATGAATTGACCAAAACATTGATAGAATGCGATAAAATAAACAAAAACCAACTGAGAGAAAATTAAGTGGCGAGCATATTGGTTGTTTTTGCAAACATTTTGACAAGCAAATGTTGAGAAAATCAAATCAATATAATTACAAAAACTCACGAGAGAATACACAAAAGGTTGTGAGAATACACAAAAGTTTTTTTTAATTCTTTAAAGAACATAAAGCTCGTTCACATACCTCAATGATAGTTGAAAAGTATACTTTTAGTTTTTATCTTTCTTTCGGTAAACTGAACACGGCGGTGAGTTGAGCTGTTTTTGTTGATATATGCCGGCCGTTGCTTTTCAGTCACTTTTAAAAAGCTGTAAAACTCACGATAAGTTTGTTAACAAAGTTAACAACGTTCTTGAAGTGAGGAAGTTTTCGTATCTTTCTTTTTCTGCATACAAAAGATTAAACAATCTTGAAAAAGGTCGAATTGCTTGATTCAAAACCTCGATCCTAGTGCTTTCAACTTTCATCTTCTTCATAAAGTACGACACAGACAAATTAATTCCTTCAATAGTTGTCGGTGACTTCGTTTCTTATCATTTATCGAAAAATAAGCTTCAGTAGGCTTTTTTCTTGATGCAAACGTCCACAAGACCGACGAATTAATACAACTCGTTTCAACATCCATCGTGGTTCACTTGTTCGTGTCAGCTATAAAACCCTTTGTAAAACTTGTCTTTTGTTTCTTGACTTTCTTTGATGTTGAGATATAAGCAAAAACCGTTGTCTTTAGACGATATTTGATTTGAAATGATGAGGAAAGCAGCAGTAAATCTAATAATTTTTCAATAAAATTTCTGTGAGTTTGTTGAGGCAGCCGTACCTAATGCTGAATGAAATTAAAACCGGTTTCTGATCTAGTTTGACAACTCGCTCTTTTTCAGTAAAACGTACTGGGAAGCCATTTGAAAGCAACGCGCGTCGTAAAATATCAAAAAAAAAATATTACTTTCTCTTTCTTTTTAAAATAGCCATATAATAAATAACTTATTAACCTCGTCCGTTCGGTCATTACAGGGAAATCTCAGACCTCGGTCTTTTTTCTGCGCTCGGTCCGTACTGTCAAGACCTTGGTCTGAGATTTCCCTGTAATGACCTCACTCTCGGTTAATAAGTAGTATATCTTTCTTGTTCTGACGTTTAATTTCCAAGAACAACTTCAAGTTTTCGAAGCTTTCAAGTTTTCGAACTCTATATCGCATACTCAAATCTGAGAATTCGTAGCGGCGCTTTGGGGGAGGGGACGGGGTGAAATGTCAACACTTTGTAACACAGGCATCCCGGTAGATCGAAATATATGTCGAGCAGATTCATACAGCCCTCACCCACCCCCCCCCCCCCCCCCCACACACACACCCCCCCCCCCCCCGAAAAAAACCGCACAACTGCCTCAATAACTGTCCATCTTTATTTTCGTGACGTTTATTTATCAAAAGGTAACCTAGTTTTCTCAATAAAAACATTATGAAATTTGGGGTAAGGACTTTTTTCATTTAAAATAACCTAAAATTAGTCATAAATGATTATTTGTTTATTTTTGTGCACATTTTAAACATTTTGTTAACATTAATCAGCAATTTAGTTCTTCTTCACATTTTCCTATTAGTGTCTCAGGACAGCTTTGTGTAAATATGTGAATTTATGAAACATTTTTAATGCCGTTTTAAAATACCAACCAATGCATCAAAACACAAAAAAACTTGTCATCTCCTTGGATACAATAATAGATTTGGGACTTTTTATTGTGACCGCCTTATAGAGGGTGACCGCTTAATGGGTGACCGCAGTTAATAGAGGTACCGCTGTATATGTATTGTGTATGATCTATTTATGATACATTATGAATTTCAATCCCTCAGAATCCCTTCTGTTCAGTAGCCCGAGTAATCGCTCACAGAGCGTCTAGTTCAAGTAAGAACGGCAAATCAAAACACAGTGCATAGAAAATACATTTTGGAGTTGATTATTTTTGATAAATGTCTTTTTTATGGCTAAATTGTTTTCTTTTTGTCATAAAATAACTTCACATTAATCCGTAAATCTTCGCTAGTTGTAGCGGTCTCGTGGTTGCCTCATTTCATGTCATCTTGATAATAAAAATCAAACAGAGTAGCTAGTCAGAGTAGCTTTGTAGCTATTCTTGAGCCAATCAAAATTAGTGTTATATCGCGATTGCATAAAAGCGAAAATTTGCAAGAACAAACTGATAGAGTTTTGCAAGAAAACATTTCGCTCGTAAATCTATGTAATAAACCATATAACTAAGCTCAGTCGTAGTTTATACTCTGATAACTGCACTCTGGACAGTTGAAAACGCTCTAAAATGATCAAAAAGCACTCGCTTTCAGCTCGTGCTTTTTGACATTTTCTCGTGTTTTCAACTGTCCACCATGCAGTTAAGAGAGTATAAACCACGACTGAGCCTTAGTTATTTAGTAAATAACCATTATCCTGGGATAATTTATTGCATGGTTTCTCATTTTAATGTTTTGGAATTGGCTGTATTACGTATAACACCCTTCTCACTGCATAGTGTCTTTGGGGGTTTAGGGATAAACAAACTTAGCTACCGAGCCTGGGTTAAAGTAACCGACACCACAGGGGGCCTGGGTCAAAGTAGATCAACGTTCGTTTGAAAATCAGCGGGTTGTTATCGTTGGGGATTTCAAATGTTTTATCTATTTATCGGGGTTTAGGACTTCGGAAAGAGTATTACAACACATGAGGTAATATAGCAGACATTACAAACCCTATAGTGTGGTTTATTAATTGACATTTGTTAGTAAAGTAATTTTCATTTGTTAGTAAATTATACAACGATCTATGTTGCTCTCGTGCCTAAATGTCATGTATCCTATAGCTCATGATTTCTCCATATGATACTCAGTCTGCAAATTCAATAATTGGTCTATTGTCGCTATTACTATTATTATTATTACTATTATTTACATTGTAGGTTTAATGGTGATCCCGATAAAGTTACCATATTTGGTGAGTCTGCTGGAGGTGCTAGTGTATCTTTGTTGATGTTATCAAAGCTTGCTAAAGATTTGTTTCATCGTGCAATACCACAATCTGGCGACGCGGCAGTTCCATGGGCCACAGCAACGTACGACGTTCTCGCTTACAAAATAAAGTAAGATGAGGTTAGATGGTTGTATATATAGATATACACTCCAATTAAGGGCCACAACAATTCATAAGACTACAATTAAAGCGCCTCTGGTATAGATTACAGTAAGGCTCATTATTCATTAAAGTCTGTCTGATAATCGCTCACGCGTAAAACTCTGAGTAATAGCAAATTAAACGTGATGGCTTGTTTTTGACATATCTATAATTTACATTGTTTATATACATATTACTCCTGGAACATTATTAGGATATTTGCCAAGAATGTTGGATGCCCAGAAGATCTTGGAAAAATAAAGGATTGCTTGAAATCAAAGAAATTGATGGAAATCGTCAATGCCTCTGTGATAGCTCCGCTCCTTTCCTTCATTCCAGTCATTGATGGGAGCTTTCTTGAAGGTAACTCATTAGTAATTTTTGAACAAAGCAGAAACCTAAATAGGAAGTAAGCTAGTAGGAAACTAATTCATCGCTGATTCACGATTGTTTGATTTGCATCTACATGTTAATTGAAAAGCTGCTAATGACATTAATTCAATTGATATAGTCATGACGTGGCAGAAGCTCACTCTTAAGGAAACTAATTATCGCTTTAATTTTAGATGCACCAAATGTGATGTACAAAAAGCAGCAAATTGAGAACATTGACGTAATGATAGGAGTAACCAATGATGATGGAATTATTTTTACGAATACTATACCAGGTAAAACACAATGTTATTTTCAAATTTCTTTGGATTCCTGATGCTAACTTGTTAAGTTTTACATTTTCATATGTTGTCACATTGATCAATTATAAATTGCAAGCTTAGTTAATTATACTAAAGCTATTTTCCAGTTAATATTATATCTAGTTATATTTAATGATATGCATAAGTATGGTCACTAAATTTGCTGATGACCAATGCTATGTCTTTATGTAAACTGGTTTGAATGTTTAACGTGGTATTATTCTCAGCAATGATCGTGTTTTTATTGCAGGTCTAGGTTATGGTGTCAACGTGACCAACGGTTTAACCAGAGAAGGTTTCATCAAAGCAGTCAAAGAACCAGGATTTGTATCCTTGACAATACCAAATACCAAGTCTGTTTTACTCGATGCCACTGTCTATCGCTACACTGACTGGACCAACGTTACAAACATCTATAGAAATCGTCGTATGTATGTAGACCTGATGACGGATAGCTTATTCATGGCACCTGCCATACTGGCTGCCCAAGCGTACTCCAAGAAAACTGCCACGACGTATTTTTACCATTTGGAATATCGTCACGATGGACCGGCGCCATTGATTGGTTCAAAGATCCCGTCATGGGTCAGAGCAAATCACCTTGCTGATATCAAGTTTGTGTTTGGTTCTATGTTATCGAAAGAGAAGGCAACTGTCAGTGCAAATTTTTCTCGTGAAGTGATCAAACTATGGACGAACTTTGCCAAAACTGGGTAAGAATGTATTTTTTTAATTGTATAATATATGACTAGCAATCGAAAAGGGGTTGGAATAAGTGAGCAAATTCAGACAGTTATTTCTATCTGGAAATCAAGAAATTTGACTTTAATTGGAAAAATCCAAATATTACGCTCACTTGCTCTCCCAAAACTCATGTATGTTTGCTCCGTACTCCATGTCCCTTGCAATTTTATCAAAATAGTAGAGAGCACAATCCAAAGTTTTTATTTGGAACGGCAAAAAGCCTAAGATCAAACAAAGTACTCTTATAGGAAACTATGATGATGGTGCATTAAAGCTCCCAGATTTCCAATCAAGCTTAAAAGCAAATAGAGCCAAATGGGCAATCAAACTTTTTTCAACCCAATGAGAAAGATAATGAAAATATACGTTTAATCCTGTCAAAATATCTATATCGAATAGGAGGCGTTGACCACGTTAAGGGAAACTTTGACAAACAAATTATCCCCCAAAATATCCCACCTTTTTATAGAGATATTCTTATGATTTGGTCAGAAATATCTGATAACGATAATGCTTAAAACGATCCTAACAAAATATTCAATCAATATTTATGGAACAATAAAAACATAAAAATTGGAGGAAGCTCTGTTTTTTATAAAGTTTTTTTTCTGATCTAGGTATCAACAGAATTATCGACCTGTGTGATGAAAATGGTAGTTTTACCTGGGTATATGTAAAAGGCAAAGGCCTTCAAGATAAAGATTATTTTAAATGGGCCGGGATTATCTATGCAATCCCACCCATATGGAAGACTAAAATAAAAGGAAAAATGGATAAATTTCTGCATATTAAGTTAAATATGTCTATCGATGAAAAAAAATAACTTTCGAAAAAATTACTACAAAACAACTTTACCAATATTTTATGAAAAAAACTTTAAGAAACCAACATCACAGGATTATTTCAACAAAATCATGGGCCTAAATAACCTTTTAAATTGGAAAGTCATTTATAAAAGAATATACGATACGTCATCTGATACATATTCGTGTTTCTTCCAATATAAAATCCTAAATAACATTTTATTTCTGAATCGAGACCTGTACCGTTTCAAAATACTAGACTATCACAGGAAACATTTTGAAATTTCCAACTTGGGAAAAAAATGGGATATTATTGGGATATTTGTGGGTTTTCCTTGGCATTTCCCATTATTGGAAAAGTGCTACCAAACCCAATTTGTGGACGAAATATTCCCAACTGAAATCCCATATTTGGGATATCATTGTCCCAATGCATCCTTAAATTGGGTTTTTATGTGGACAAAATGTTCCCAGTAAAATCACATTATTTGGGATATCATTGTCCCAATGCATCCTCAAATTGGGTTTTTATGTGGACAAAATATTCCCAGTGAAATCCCATTATTTGGGATATTATTGTCCCAATGCATCATCAAATTGGGTTTTTATGTGGACAAAATGTTCCCAGTGAAATCCCATTATTTGGGATATCATAGTCCCAATGCATCATCAAACTGGGTTTTTATGTGGACAGAATGTTCCCAGTGAAATCCCATTATTTGGGATATTATTGTCCCAATGCATCATCAAATTGGGTTTTTATGTGGACAAAATGTTCCCAGTGAAATCCCATTATTTGGGATATTATTGTCCCAATGCATCATCAAATTGGTTTTTTATGTGGACAAAATATTCCCAGTGAAATCCCATCCATACTAAATCCCAGCATTTACCAAATTGGGTTAATGTCTCAAAGATGAAGCACACAGTAGGGCTAACAAACACCATCTTTTATTTAACATTAGCTCAGGTACTGTACTCAATAACTTGACAAATCATAATTACTAATAATAGAAAGTTGAACCTTAATAGTTTCATAATATTCAACAAACCTGAAAGTGTTCAATAATTTGCACTTACATATACCAGTACTAAACTAAGCTATGTATGTTACTTTTAAAGCGGCAATGAAACAAGCAAATAATGAACAAAACATATTGTATCTAACTCAAACAATGAACTTTCTTAAGATATGACTGTAGAATATATATGCTGTCAAAGTCTGTTTTTTGAAAACTAATAGTTAATGCAAACACAAACTAAGGTACTATAGGTTGATATACTCTTTCGTCAATTAAAAGAATGTCTTTAAATTTCAATCTCTTTTTGAACATGTAGATCGCTTTTCTTCAAGTTCTTATAGTTTGCACTATCATTGACTAATACATACTTACTAGAAATAAGTTTTTTAGCCAAAACTTGCATAAGTTTACTTGCAGTTAGAGAGATCAATACTTTGTTTTGAACCTGAAATTTTACTCTTAAAAATTTAACTAGCTCATCTCTCCCCAATACCTTTCCTGTTACACTTTTTATCAATAAAGAAGCTGACATTTTTGTGATGCTATCAGCTGAAAGTGACTTCTCTAGTTTTGCAGGGGTTGATTCTTTTGACTGACTATCAAACAAAACCAACGTGTCATCAGTAGTATCCTGAGTATCACAATCCTGAGTATCATAATCCTGAGTATCATAATCCTGGGTTTCATAATCCTGAGAATCATCCTGAAATATATTATGACAATTATGAGTGCACTTTTAACCTTAATTCTTATTATATTCAATTATATAATACATCCAAATGCCAATAGTATGTTAATATTAAAGTGTAGTGTAGGATATACTATACATACTTTCATATGCTAACATGCCCACTTTTAGCATGTTTATCAGACAATGACACGTTAATTGGCGGTATTCCTTTGATGTACTGTCGGGCAGTACAACAAAATAGGCTTGTCAGTATATGAAAGTAATTTTTCGTGGCCTGTCACAGTTCGGTGAGATCCGTAGTGGTACATAGGCGGATCCAGCACTAGTTCACTGATTTGCATCACAAAGCAAATTGGTGAAAATATCTACCATTTTATTTGGTGATGCAAATTTGTGCTGGATCCACCTGTGTAGTATGTGTCATATAATAATATTGTTTAGCAAATAAAGGTGCTGTCTTTATTTACATGTTTTAATATTACTTACCATAGAAGGAAGGGGTGGACTTGACTTAATACTCTTTTTGACCTAGAATCAAATCAACCAAATTTTAAATAAAGCTTGTCAAATTTAGACAGAGTTTTTTCATAAATACTAATACCTTTTTGGCAGACAGCAAGCTATCATGATCAGAGGAATTTGATTCATCAGGGGATTCATCTTCTGAACTGCTTGGTTGACTCTGCCAATTTTCAATGTAATGGCATCAATGTCAATATATTCACACAAGCACAAGATCAATCTGACTTTGACTATAAGTAACCTAGGGCAAACTACATATCATTAAAATTTTACTTACCACAACTTTAGGCTGAGAAGTTGCAGGTTTCTTGCAGTTTGACTTTTTTCTTTGGATCCCCTAATTTAATGAATTTTAAATAAGTACAATTTTTATTGCTGTAAAACACCACAAGGTGAAGTAGGTATCTTCAATAAAGATTATCATTATTGAATTGTTTATTTTTATAAATGCTATTAAATGCACATAAAAATCTTACAATAAGACTTCATGGGAAAAGAGTTATGTTTATAGCTTTCTCTTGATATGATTATTATGATAAAGAAATAGTTAACTGTATTTTTGCAAGATATGTATACTTTCATCAGCTAGAATTTAAGGCCCTATATCCCTCTAGTAAAAATTAGTTCAAATAGTTATATTTCCGATGATAAGAATGTTAAATCCATTGATCAACAAGTCCCTGGTAGTATTTTTACCAATTAACTAGCCAAAATAGAACAAATTCAACAAATCGTGGATGGTACGTTATGGTAGTTTTCTTGGCGCCAAAAGTAGTGGTTTTAGTAACTTATATATTGGCTAACCAGGTTACGTTTTTCAACTCAATTCACCCCAAATTTTTGCAATCCTAAATAGTAAAAAGCTAAATAATAAACTGAATCTCATATCAAGTTAGGTTTGATTATAAACTTTCGCGTTTGAACTGCACATATCAATATTAAAGACGTGATAGCTGGGAGGACGGCACCAAACATACCTTCAAATTTCTTCGCGATAGCTTCGCCAAATAGCTTCTTCACTCTTTCAATTGGTGGTTTAACGCTTGTGTTTTCGGGTTGGTCATTATCAAGATCCTGATCGGGTACTTGTTCGTTGTTGTTCATAATTATAATCGCCGTATTTATCCAAACTTCAGATCTATCTCGCCACAACTTTGCAAATGGCCGGCAGATTGAAAGTCGGGTATAAAGTTCTTTCCAAAGCATGCCTATTTAGATGGTTAGTTCTGATTGGCTATGAACTCTATCCACATATAAGCGAAATGATGATTGGGTAAATCTTCCCGCCAAACAGCCTCGTTTTCAAGACTTTTTTCGAATAGATCCTTTTGTCGATAAAATTCTTTTCATGACGGATTTGAAAAAAAAAATTGTGATTACAAAATTTTCTATTTTTTGAAGAAAAGAAAGAAAGAAAAAAAAAGAAATATTTCCCAGAAATTCCCGATTATGGGATCTTATAGGGATATCAAAAACGATGTTTGACCCAATGTTGGGATTCTTGTGTGAAATATTTCCCAGAAATTCCCGATTATGGGATCTTATAGGGATATCAAAAACGATGTTTGACCCAATGTTGGGATTCTTGTGTGAAATATTTCCCAGAAATTCCCAATTATGGGATCTTATAGAGATATCAAAAACGATGTTTGACCCAATGTTGGGATTCTTGTGTGAAATATTTCCCAGAAATTCCCAATTATGGGATCTTATAGGGATATCAAAAACGATGTTTGACCCAATGTTGGGATTCTTGTGTGAAATATTTCCCAGAAATTCCCAATTATGGGATCTTATAGGGATATCAAAAACGATGTTTGACCCAATGTTGGGATTCTTGTGTGAAATATTTCCCAGAAATTCCCAATTATGGGATCTTATAGGGATATCAAAAACGATGTTTGACCCAATGTTGGGATTCTTTTGTGAAATATTTCCCAGAAATTCCCAATTATGGGATCTTATAGGGATATCAAAAACGATGTTTGACCCAATTTTGGGATTCCTTTGTGAAATATTTCCCAGAAATTCCCAATTATGGGATCTTATAGGGATATCAAAAACGATGTTTGACCCAATGTTGGGATTCTTGTGAGAAATATTTCCCAGAAATTCCCAATTATGGGATCTTATAGGGATATCAAAAACGATGTTTGACCCAATGTTGGGATTCTTGTGTAAAATATTTCCCAGAAATTCCCAATTATGGGATCTTATAGGGATATCAAAAACGATGTTTGACCCAATGTTGGGATTCTTTTGTGAAATATTTCCCAGAAATTCCCAATTATGGGATCTTATAGGGATATCAAAAACGATGTTTGACCCAATGTTGGGATTCTTGTGTGAAATATTTCCCAGAAATTCCCAATTATGGGATCTTATAGGGATATCAAAAACGATGTTTGACCCAATGTTGGGATTCTTGTGTGAAATATTTCCCAGAAATTCCCAATTATGGGATCTTATAGGGATATCAAAAACGATGTTTGACCCAATTTTGGGATTCCTTTGTGAAATATTTCCCAGAAATTCCCAATTATGGGATCTTATAGGGATATCAAAAACGATGTTTGACCCAATGTTGGGATTCTTGTGAGAAATATTTCCCAGAAATTCCCAATTATGGGATCTTATAGGGATATCAAAAACGATGTTTGACCCAATGTTGGGATTCTTGTGTGAAATATTTCCCAGAAATTCCCAATTATGGGATCTTATAGGGATATCAAAAACGATGTTTGACCCAATGTTGGGATTCTTGTGTGAAATATTTCCCAGAAATTCCCAATTATGGGATCTTATAGGGATATCAAAAACGATGTTTGACCCAATGTTGGGATTCTTTTGTGAAATATTTCCCAGAAATTCCCAATTATGGGATCTTATAGGGATATCAAAAACGATGTTTGACCCAATTTTGGGATTCCTTTGTGAAATATCTCCCAGAAATTCCCAATTATGGGATCTTATAGGGATATCAAAAACGATGTTTGACCCAATTTTGGGATTTCATTGTGAAATATCTCCCAGAAATTCCCAATTATGTGATCTTATAGGGATATCAAAAACGATGTTTGACCCAATGTTGGGATTCTTTTGTGAAATACTGCCAATTTACTCCCAATATTGGGAAATTGTTGTAAATTGCTTTATTCGTTGTTTTTTTCTCCAAAAAATTCCCAATTTTGTGCCAAAGACATCCCAACTTGGACCCAAAATTGGGAAATATCCCATTATTTTCCCAATTTTTTCAAAATTGGAAAATCAGATTTTTTTCCTGTGTATTCCTCTTGTTCTTTCTGCACTCTTTACGAAGAAACGACGAGACATTTATTCGTAGAATGTGTCGAATCTAGGATGTTTTACTCGTTAGTAAAAACGTATTTCTTAAATACCGGAATAATTCTGCCAGAATGTAATTATGAAAATATTGTACTAGGAGTCGATAATATTCCTTCCAACTACATAATCTTATACTATAAAATTATACTTTATAAATTCAGGGAAAAAAGAAAAATTCCCACACTCGAAGTCTTTCAAAATATTTTAAACTACAATAAAAACATTGAATACAAAATAGCCCAATCAAATAAAAGTGAATCGAAATATGAAAAGAAATGGAGTAAGATTATTTTGGCTCTGCCTTGAATTTATTATAAACGTCATAACCGTCGAGCAGGTTCTCTTCTCTTCTCTTCTTTTTTCTTTTTCCGTTTTTCTTTTCTTATGTAAATGTTTTTTTTGCTCTGTGAATGTGTGTGTGTAGTTTAAATTAGAAGGATAATAAAATTTAGTTTATATATTTTAAAATAAAAGTAAATAATATGAATCATCGTCTTCTCGTGTGTCGCATTTATTGCGTCACTCTTAAATTGTAAATTGTTTGTGTATTTTTTTCTGTTATTAGTTATCAATATCGTGTGTCACATTTATTGTGATATTCCTTAATTGTAAATTGTGTGTGTATATGTGTTAATTATTAATTAAAAAAAAATTAAAATTAAAAAATTAAAATTAAAAAAAATTAAAAACAAAATTAAAAAAAAGGGAGCAAATAGAGAAATGTGCGCGGATAGAACCCTCACGATATAACTAACCAGTGTTGTTGGGTTCAAGAGCAGGTAATTGACGTTAATGCCTTTTGAAGAAACGTCCTGAACTTAATTATTAGGAGAACCAAGCCCAGTGACCAATGGGGATTAGGGTTTCAACTTCTTGCTATTGTTAACACATTTTCGATGATTTAGTTTTGTATGAAGTCTTTGATTTACTACGATATGAAACATGTTTTTTATAATAATTTTTGTGAAGGAACCCAAACACACCAGAGAATATCATTGGTGTTACTTGGCCACAGTACACCCCGGATCAACAGAAATACTTGTCATTGAAACCAGACATGGAGGTGAACAGCCATCTTCGTGCTGATTACATGGCTTACTGGAATAACTTTATCCCTGACGCCCTTCGCTCCACACCACCGTGTACGTGTATGCCGTGTGGTGGTAGTGCAGATATAAAGGCAACTGGTCAGTATTGCGATTGTAAATGATGCACTTGGGTCACCTGTTGCCTGTTTAGGTGTTTGCAAATTAGAGAGAAAACTCTTGAAATTTTCTTTCGGAAAGAATGCTCATCGTGTACGTTCATATTTCAAAAATCCCATTCGGAATTTGTGGCCAACCTTCATGATCAGAGGTTGACCCCAGTTTCCCAATAGGATGATTTGATTGGAATTACTCTTACATCGATTCATTACTGATGCCACATTAGTGATCAAAAAGTCGCAGATTCAGTGAATTTCGTCGGATACGTGTGGACTGAATCTTACATTATACTATTATTGTGATTTACAGCTGCCCTTATATTTGTGTTGTCTATTGGAATGAACTTGCTTCTGTGAGAAGATAGACGTCGTCAAGCAGACAAGAAACCTTACATATGCATGGTCAAATAAAGAAAGCTTTTACTTAAAATCAAATAAAGGATTCTTCACTAAATTTGAAATAAAATCGTTTTTGAATTGAAAGGTTGTTTATTCAATTCATTCATTTATTCGGGTCCACTATAAGGACAGGTAAACATCACTCAAAATATAATGGACGAGTGATCAATTAATGTAATTTTCAAGAAACCGTTCAATTTATACATTGAAAATGGTTGTGTAGTACGCTCTGATGGTAATGAGAATTTTTGCTAAAATGTTTGTGTCACTCTCTCCTTACTTTCTTACCTTCACTTTCTCATGTGTTTCAGGTTCTCATGTGTTTCAGGTTCTCATGTTTTATTTTTTCTCATGTGTTTTTTTCTCATGTTTTTTTTTGTCTCATGGGTTTTTTCTCATGGTTTTTTTTCTCATGTTTTTCATCATAAAATCTCGTTAAATATAATTACTCGGGCTACCTGTGGTAGCTCGAGTCTAAAAATGCAAACGGTTCTTCGTCGTCGTCGTCGTCGTATTATTCTTTGTCGTGGTCCTCAAATTGGAGGGTCAGGTCCCAGGCGTTCCTAGTAGGGCATGACAGCGCATGGGCAACGATCGCTGACCGAAGGTTAATACGAACGAATAAATATCGATTGAAATGAAAACTTGTTTTTATTTTTGATATGATTGACGAGACTGACGATGATTGGCGTTGCATTATTTTGGATAACATGTGAAGACGATTCATTGTGAAAATGACGAGTAAATTGTTAGTGTCGAACATCGACTCGCGTTTACTCGTTTAACTCCGATTCCTCGATTCCTCGATTCCTCAGAAAGCTGTATATATTTTGGACTGATGATCACACATTCCCTATAAAGACGAGGATATCTTGGCCGGAATGATCCGCCGTTAATAGCGAAGTCCTTTCTAGCACAAAACAGAAGATGTACCAGCAGAATTGCATTCGCTACGGCATATTATCAAGCACTTACGAACAGAAATCTTGAGTTTATTTCGATTAATGAGCTATTTTTGTTCTTCATAATGTCAGAGAACGTGACTTCCCTCACGAAGCCTACAAAGCGAACACCGTCAACATGGCATGAAAACATTCAAATCGGCCTGTCTGAAAACCACTCTCAAAGGCCCAAATCGCCTCAAAAATTACACAAATTGCTTTAGTAACTATCTATCTTTCTTGTTCTGACGTTCAATTTTCAAGAACAACTTCAAATTTTCGAAGCTTTCGAGTTTTCGAACTCTAGATCGCATTCTAACTTCGTAGCGGCGCTTTGGGGGGAGGGGACGGGGTGAAATGTCAACACTTTCTAACACAGGCATCCCGGTACATAGAAATATATGTCGAGCAGATTCATACAGCCAGGAGCCCATTACCCAAAAAAAAAACACAAATGCCTCAAGAACTGTCGATCTTTATTTTCGTGACGTTTATTTCTCAAAAGGTTCTTGATAATAATGTTTCTGAGACTTAGTTTTCATTTTCTCAATAACATAATGAAATTTGGGATAAGGACATTTCTCATTAAAATAACCTAAAATTAAATGATTATTTGTTTATTTTTGTGCACATTTCAAATATTTTGTTAACATTAATCAACCAATTTAGTCCTTCTTCACATTTTCCTATTAGTTCCTCAGGATAACTTTGTGTAATTATGTGAATTTATGAAACATTTTTAATGCTGTTTTAAACTACCAACCAATGCATCAAAACACGAAGTGGGTTAAAATGCCTAAAATAAAACACAACTCTGACTCTGTCATCTCCTTGGATATAATAACGTTTTCCTATTTGTGTCTCAGGATAGGTTTCTATACGTATAATATGCCTGCGTTAGAGCATGATCAGTTTGCTCGTGACTAACTGAATTTGCATCAGTTAGTTTCTATGTTTACTGTGGTACCTCTATTAAGCAGTGACCCTCGGGACTTTCCAAAGTGGCCTCTTAATAGAGGTTGGCTGATGAATACAGGTATAGAATAGGTATATGAATAGATTTGGGACTTTTTATTGTGATCGCCTAATAGAGGGTGACCGCTTAAAAGAGGTACCACTATATATGTATTGTGCATGATCTATGTATGATACATTATGAATTTCAATCCCTCAGAATCCCTTCTGTTCAATAGCCCGAGTAATCGCTCACAGAGCGTCTAGTTTAACGTTTTGTCTGTCCTCGATCGATAAAAAGTCTTCCCGGTTCCCGATAAAAAAATGAAAGGTTCCCTGGTTTAACAAGCTAGTTAATATTATGATCACCTCGGTATCCATGTTTTCCACGGGGATGTTTAATGTCCAACATCCCTCTGGATGAATAGTTATGAAGGATATTTAGACTAAATATCCCTCATGATTATAATTTATGCTTCTACGCAAATTAACATATCTTTCCTAACAGTAGTTCTATATTCCTCGGTAATCATAATATTACAATCTAATAGCATGCCTATTCGGTAATTAGTGATTATATGTCCCTCAGCCTCAGTAAGTTTAGTAAAAGTCCCTCGGCCTGCTTCACTCGGCTTTCGGAGACATTTAATCCCTAATCCCCCTCAAGCGATGCTATTACTTATAATAAACAACTGGCAATAATTACTTCGCAAGGATTAGGCAAAGCATTCTGTTCTTGGAAGTAGATGACCCTATAATGTAAATCGCTCATTTTGTTTACTATTTGACTTACTTTAATTTTTTACCTAGATAAAGACATTAGATGGCAAATGAGCGCCACTGAAAAAGAAGGCAAATGTTTTATTATCTAGTATGTGATAAACATAGACTAAATTTTTCATGCAGCAGTTTGTTCATGTATATAAATGAATAACACTTTCGATATGCGGTGGATTTTAAGTGCGCATGAATATACTCCACTCTAAATCACTGCATTCTGAAGTGTTTTCTTTTTTGCGGATGGCTGGTGATTTTATAATGAGTACCTCAGAAGTGTATCTCAGATTGGTTCATTGTCGGTCCATTATATCTCAACCAAATCACAGCTCGCAAATGAGGCAATCAAAATTAATATAATTAATACGTTTTGAACTCTCCTAAAAAAACAGAGTTTGCATGGTAGGTGAGCAAGGCTTGTAGCTGTAGACAGTGCACTTTATCGTCTGGAATAGACTGACGTACTACTACAACACTCAGACTACCTTGTCTTTAGTAGTACTGAATCAAACAATTCGTTTTCAGTTGTGGTATATATATATATATATAATCTCTAGATCTACTGGATTCACTCTAATTCAAATTCTTCCAGTCGATAACTTAAATACTTCAAAACGGTTGACCCAAATAAAGCTAACTTTATTCAAAGTTCAAGATTTTCTAAAACGATATTGTAATTTCCCATGGCCATCTTATGTAACTTCACAAGATTTAAATAATCATTGTCGGCCTCATTATAAAATTCATTGAAATATATGTCCATTGCTTCTTTCTTATATACATCAACTCAAAACTCAACAACTGGGAAAATGTTTGGCTATGTGGACATTCTTTGGATGCCATTGCTAAAAGTGTGAAAACTATATCCTCAGTTTATATAATTTTACCATTTAATAATCGCAAATATTATTTAAATAAAGGTGAAGCAATTGAAAGCACTGAACTGATCGAATGAAAATGAGTTGACGCATCACTATTATAATAATTATATAAATTATAGTAATTATGATAAGTTTAGCCTTAATTAGATATGATAATTAAAATAAATACAAACGCTAAGTTAGTACAGCGTTTCGAAACGTTGTACTAACTTAGCGTTTGTATTTATTTTAATTATAGTAATTATAGTAATTATATAAATTCTTACCAATTATTGCATGATTTAACGGATGGCTATTAACTAGTATAGGCTCAAATTTCAGCCGTTGGGGTTTCGTGCGCCCGTGATACTCTCCCCCGTTGAGCCTAGCTATTTAAAACTCGATATGTCATAAGTTTATTTTAGTCCGAGTCGATTGATATCATTGAAGCGAAAAATGAAGACAATACATCTCACCAACTACAAGATAAACAAGCGAAATGCGATTTGTTTTCGTATTGACCATCAATTTAAAATAAAACTAAAGTACGTTCTCTAAAAAAGTCACTACAACATGATGCTATAAAAGAAGTGTGGCGTGATCGTCACGCTCAAGATATAAACGGATATGATGCCACGCAAGTTGTGCTTCAGTCAGCGTAATATTATAACATAAATAAGCAACAGTCACGAAAGTTGACCATTCTAAATCAGCGTCATGTTTGTAGCTGCTCTACTCATTGTCGGGGTTGTTGTCACCCCTTTGGTCAATTCCATTGAATATACACCACAAGTGACCATCGACAGTGGAAAACTTCGAGGTCTTGTCGTTCAGGTCAACAACACTAATGCTAAAGTTAGGAAATATCTCGGTATACCGTTTGCAAAAGCAGAGCGATTTCAGCCTCCTGAGCCACCTTTAAAATGGTCTAAGGCTAAGGATATGACCACATTTGGAAAAGCCTGTCCCCAAGCTGTAGCCCCTCTAGGTGTAAAGAAAGTGGAAGATATGAGCGAAGATTGTTTGAATCTGAACGTGTTTGTTCCCAACGAGAATACCGCCTCACCTCTACCCGTCATGGTATGGATACACGGAGGTGGGTTTATTGCAGGTTTGAACCAACTATACGATAGTAGCTACCTAGCAGTACTTGGCAAAGTAGTCGTGGTTGTGATCAACTATCGGTTGTCAGTGTTTGGGTTTCTTACCAACGGTAAAGATAGTGACATCAAGGGCAACTATGGTATGCTGGATCAGATCGAGGCATTGAAATGGGTCAAGAGAAACATCAAAGTGTAAGTAAAAACATTATCAATCATTACAAACTAAAATAGATAATTTTCTCGGTAGTTGATTTTTTAGTCTTAGAAAGGATTACTCAGAGTTACAACTATGGATATTAGGTTATCGATGTAACAAGTATATTCGTAATGATAGATATATGTCAATAACGCATGCAAGTCGTTTGATCACTGTATTTGATTTGCTACTTTTAACCGTATATAGGTGGTTATTAAAAAGAGCAGTCATCCAGAAACTTGCTTAGATCATCGAATTATCAACAAATCGCACAGTTTTTCATTTTTGACGCCATCTATGATCAATAACAGGACAGACAATGAAAAACTTTGTGCGATTTGTTTTTTACAACACAGAGCAAACAAGTTGAATGTCAGTTACAGTATTCCCAGTTTCGTGACACTTCAGTTTGTAATATCTTCTCTATGGAGAAAAATAAATATAGGATTTTTTTTCATACAAATTAAAGGCAAATTTATCAGGTAAAATAATGATGTAGATATTTTCTTCGAATCTTTTAATTTGATAAAATAAAAGGAATATTTCGACGGCAACTTAGGTGCCCAGTTTCATGACAGCTGGCCCAGTTTCGTGACACGTTGTAAAAATGCATTGTTTTCAAAGTATTAATTAAAGGAGCTCAAGGAGCTCATGTGGTTACTCTCACTTGTTTAATTTTAATTAAACAAGTGAGAGTAACCACATGAGCTCCTTGAGCTCCTTTAATTAATACTTTGAAAACTTATAGTATCATCATTTCTAACACTTAAAAGTGTTAGAAATGATGATACTATAAGTTTCTGCAGTGAAATGCTGCAATACTATTCGAGTGGCTTTTTAATTTAGAGTAGAAGTTAAAAAATAGAAAAATAATTATAGACCTACTTTAAAATTAGATTAAATGGAAACTAGCGAGTAAACTAGTATAGGCTGCATCGGTGTTTGGTATAAATGATAGGTAGGTAATATAATGAAATTTGTAACACCGTAGAAAATATTGACTTAACTTTACTGACGTTTCAAGCTTTAGCCCTTCGTCGGAGTAAAGTAAGTTTCTAGTTTAACCCGTCTATTATCGATATTTTGGTTGAGTGGTCACGGACAAAGAAATTCAATGACGCTCCGAGGAACAAATCTATTGTAGAAATCAGTGCCTGAAAATGAAAGTATTGATAATGATATCAAAACTTCACAAACAAATGATGACAACAACAACAACAACAACATTGTTTTTGACAAAATAAACACTGAAGATGAAGATGAAACTGAAACATAATAATCTTTTTCTTGAAATAGAAGAAATGGTAAACCCGGGTTGTTTAAAACGTTTCTCTATCGGAAACCAATAAATAAGTATCAAAAACTATCAAAGAAAAAAAACATGAGAAAAAAAGAGAGAAAAAAGAAAAAGAAGAAAAAAAAGTAGTGATGTCAACTTGGATTCGAACTCTTTACCCTTTACTTCCAGTGTATCGCGTTAACTGGTTGTGCTAGCGTAGTAAACTTATGACGTCATGCCAAGTTTTTGGATATATATTTATTGGTTCCATTAAGAAGTTACACTCGGACTTATACTGCACGATGACATAGTGGTTACCTATCTTAAAGACTTTTCAGAGATGTAAATATAATAAAAGTACCTTCATGTGAAAGAGTGAGTAAAACTATGACATTTTGCAAAAAATCAAGTCAAACCGATTTTTAAACAAATAAAAACGAACAAAAGTTCAGGCTTCGAAATTTCAATCAAACCAAAACGCTTTAGAGGTTAAAAGTTTGATCAACACACAATTTCGTTTATGTACCAGCCAAAAATGGTGATATTTTTTGCTAATTTACATCTTTTTATGGCTCTAGAAAACGCGTGACAGTGTTGCGTGACGTAAATTTCGATGCCAATATCTCGAGATCGAAACAACAACAAAACAACCAAACTTTCAGGAATAATACCTTTCCAACACATCTACAAAATATTAAAGAACTAGACTTTTGCGATTGATAGTTTAGATTTTAGCGTTTTAATGGCGTCACATGAAAACCGAGAATTACGCAGCTCTTGCTATTACGAATGTTTACTATTACGATAAGAGTTACGTATAAAAAACGTTACAGCAGTTCTCAGTCACACGTGCACCGCTCGCATAAAAAGCACCGCTATAAAACGTGAAGTTGGTGGACGTCAATCAAACTGTGTTTACAAGACGCATGGTGTTTTTACTTCAGTCGGGTTGTGAAACATGTCTGAATTCCTACAACAACCTCTTCGTCGAATTCAGACATGTTTTGCAGCCCGACTGAAGTAAAAACACCATGCGTCTTGTAAACACAGTTTGATTGACGTCCACCAACTTCACGTTTTGTAGCGGTGCTTTTTACGCGTGCGGTGCACGCCGTGTGACTGAGAACCGCTGTAAACCCGTTATGAAAAATAAATCGTATGTTTGTAGTTATTTCAATCTTCATGATAATGTTTTTGTATAGGTATTGTTAAAAGTATTCTCCATAATGTATATATATATAATTGTTGTTTTGTTTGCAAAAAGTAGGTCTAATCAACAGTCTAGCTTGTCTCGGACGCATTCCACATTTACTAACAATATACTAGCGATGGTAAACTGTGTGGCTGCATTGTCTGCCTCAATATATATAGCAGTCCATTAATTATTTGTTGCGCTCACCGTTTCTCAAGTGCAGTTGAAATGTCGAGTTTGAGCTATATTATTAAAATACAGTGGTACCCCGCCTTACGGCCACCCGCTTAATACGGCCACCTCGTTATTGCGGCCAGTTTTTTAGGTCCCAATGTAAATGCATGCTCATACAATTTCTATAAAATTACCCGCTTAATACAGCAACCCCGTTAATACGGCCACTTTGGGTTGTCCCTTCGGTGGCCGGATTAACGGGGTTCCGATGTAGGTATAATGCCGGACTACCGTGTGGGAGGCCAAAGTTCGAGCCGGGCCGGACCACTATATTCAAGGTCTTAAATAATTGAGGAGAAGTAGCTGCTTTTGTTTTTCTATCTAAGAATAGTTAGGTAAATTGGAATTCCCGTCTCTCAACACTGCACACACGTTGTTAGTACAGGAGGGACGTTACAGATCCTACACCACTTATAGACAAATATGAGCATAGTAGGGCATGGAGATCCCGGTGTATCCAAAGTACTAACTCGATCTAAGCTGTGCTTCGTTAGTTTTAAGGTGGCTGCTAGAGTGGTTTTCATTAACCCGTGAAACAAAGTGTAATAGGGAAAGAGTAATAAAGTGTATTAATGTTTAATAGTGCTATTGAACAAATGATTATAAAACACAAAGTTAAAGTTAAAGTGTAATAAAGTGTAATAAAGCATATTACGCTAAAGTGTGTTTCACGGGTTAATGAAAATCACTCTATCTGTTGGTATACTTATATAAAGTGTGTCATTCTCCAAGTACTTAAAGCGTTTTGTTATACTTGTCTTTAACTCGAACACATTGAGGATTTTAAGCTACCCGTACCATTACCATTACCACATTTACCATTGGTACGATTGCAAAGCACATTTGAAAACGTTATGGTGCTATATTAATCAATATTTTTATGATTTTCTTCTTTACCTACATTGCAGGTTTAATGGTGATCCTGATAAAGTTACCATATTTGGTGAGTCTGCTGGAGGGGCTAGTGTATCTTTGTTGATGTTATCAAAGCCTGCTAAAGGTTTATTTCGTCGTGCAATCCCACAATCTGGTGACGCGGCAGCTGGATGGGTCACAGGAACGTACGATGTTCTCTTTGACAAAGTGAAGTGAGTATGGAATGCATGAATTAATTAATATGGATTGATTTAATGGATTGATTAACGAAGAGAGGTTTTGACAATGAGAGCTATTTGGAATATTGGATTTGTGTAAGGTTTATGTAAAACGATGGATGAATGGATAAATGCTTGGGCTAATGGATGCATGCATGCCAAGTACATTTTAAAAAGGCCTGGGACAGTAGGAAATATCAGATAAAACGAAAGATTTTCGATTATTTTGTGAAAACATTACAAAAAGCAGCACAACTTTCAGATAGCCTTGAATCCATTTAGTGGGATGTTTTAGTGTAGTTTTTGAGCACAACCACTAAATACAGGGTGGGTCACGTGATTTTTTTATATTCAAATTTTCAAATATTCCTCCGGTAGTTAAACACTTATCTGGAAAGTAAATGCCTAAAGTTATTTCTCTTTCTGAGTACTTTTCAAAAGTGTCTTGGTTGCAAAGAGAAATTTCATCAAGTAAGACAGTTTGAGAACAATCCTTTTTTGCAAAAAAATGCGTTTCAGCAGCTTTATTCACCGGAGAAATTGTTTCATGTTTGGTCATGTGACCTAGCCTGTGACATCACAAATTATCAAAAATGTCATAAGTTTAGATCTCTGAGTTCTATGATTGGAAAAAAATTAAGGTGATCATGAAATATTGAGGCATTTTAACGCTAATTTTTAAGTTTTTTAAGGAATCCTCTTCGTATCCCAGGTCTTAATGTACGTGGATGGATAGATTGTAGATTGTAAGGCTGTTGTGTGGATGTATGGTCGGATGGTGTCGTTTGTGGGTTGATAGATGGGTGGTTGAATGGATAAACAATTGCAATGGTGGTTTGATTGCTGAATGAATTGATAATTGGCCATACATTTATTGATGAATAGAACATTGTCAGACTCTTAACTTACTCCTTCAAAATTTTTAGGATATTTGCCAAAAATGTTGGATGTCCAGAAGATCTTGGAAAAATCAAGGATTGCTTGAAATCAAAGAAATTCATGGAAATCGTCAATGCCTCTTTGATAACTCCGTTTCCTACTTTCATTCCTGTCATTGATGGGAGTTTCCTTGAAGGTGAATCACTCATTTTTAACCGAAACCGAAATCTTTGAATATGAAACTAAATTATCACTTTTTAGATGCACCAAGTGTGTTATACAAAAAGCATCAAACTGAGAAGATTGACGTCATGATGGGAGCAAACAATGATGAAGGAATTGTCTTTACTAATGCTGTACCAGGTAAACTATTTGACCCTTGTAAGGATATCCGGATTCCGGATTCCACGAAAAATTTGTCACAGCCCAAAACATCAATTTGAAAGATCCCGAAGAGTTTTTGCGTTGTTTTTCGAGTGTGTGTATAGTTTTGAAAAGACTGTTGGTGTTAATGCCTGACGCGTTTCGACAACCATGTTCAGTGTTTTTGATGCCAAGTGGTTAGAATGTTTAAGGTAGCATTATTCTCAGCCGTTATTATGTTATTACAGGTCTAGGTGTTGGTATCAACGTGAACAGCGGTTTAACCAGAGAAGATTTCATCAAAGGAGTCAAAGGACCAGGATATCTATCGTTGGTAATACCAAATACCAAGTCTGTTTTACTCGATGCTACTGTCTATCGTTACACTGACTGGACCAACGTTACAAGCATCTTTAGAAATCGTCGTATGTATGTAGACCTGATGGGTGATAGTGCATTCGTAGCACCAGCCATACTGGCTCCACAAGCTTACTCCAAACGGAAAACTGCCACGACATATTTTTACCATTTGGAATATCGTTACGATGGGCCACTATTTGGTTTGAACATCCCGTCCTGGGTCAAAGCAAACCACGGTGCTGATCTCATGTTCGTGTTTGGTTTCCCATTATTGACAGAGAAGACAACTGTCGGTGCTAATTTTTCTCGTGATATTATCAAAATGTGGACTAACTTTGCCAAAACTGGGTAAGAATTATATTCTTAATTTCCTTTAATTGATTAATAAGAATAGATTGGAGGGGACGAGAGACGGAGACTGAGAAGGGGATGAAGTTGGATGTTTAATAGTTACTATGTACAACTTTAAGAAAATATTCATAGCGTATATCATGTGGTCAATTAACATCTCTGGAGTTCTTAGTTGCTAAGGCTGAGATTTGATTGTAGGTCTATCTCAGTAAGATGTAATAATCCTTTTTTTTGTTCAGGAATCCTAACTCACCAGTAGGTATAGATGTGTCTTGGCCCCAGTACACCCCGGATGAGCAGAAATACTTGGCACTGAAACCAGACATGGCGGTGAACAGCCATCTTCGTGCTGATTACATGGCTTACTGGAATAACTTTATCCCTGACGCCCTTCGCTCCACACCCACGGCTCAACCACCGTGTACGTGTATGCCTTGTGGTAGTGCAGATATAAAGACAACCGGTCAGTATTGTGATTGTAACTGATGCATATAGATTACCTGTGGACTCTTTGGGTGGTTATAAACTTTGAGGAAAATTTGTGAATATTGTATTTCCGAAAATCCTATTATGTATTAGTGGAGCCTTCAGTGATTGATCCTAGTGTCACAATTAATAGGATGTCTTGATTGGAATTTTTACGAAATCGATTAAGTACGGATGCCACATGGTGGACGCTTTTAAAATGTTGTGATTTCTTCTATCGTTTTTAATTGTCGGATATATGTGCATGTACACGGAATCCTACATTACTTACATACAATAATATTGTTGTAATTTACAGCTGTGCTTTTATTTGTGCTGTCTATTGGAATACACTGGCTCCTTCTGTGAAATAAAAGATAAAACAAGCCCAAGGTGTCAAGAAAACAGTTCGTTGCATAGACATTGTTTAGATGTCAGCAATGCAAAATAGGGTCCACAATAATTAAAAAAAATGAAAGGTTCCCAGTTTTTCTTAACAAGCTCACGCTAAAACTAAAGCTTAAGCTAGCGCTAAACGCTTTCCGTTGATTTTTTTTTTCAAAATGTAAACAAAAACAACTAAAGTGTAAATTAATTGGAGTTTTCAGATTAAACAAAGGTTTTGTACACGGAAATTGAAGTTTATGTTTCCAGGGAATTTTTTATAAATCGACTGGTATGCCTATGTTGTCCAAAATTTCTAATTTTTATAAGCGCAAACTTATCGCTGTTCGATTTTGCCACGCATGCGTATATGGGTGATGGGTTCGTTGTCAGTGCATTAGTATCTCGACAACATTTTTACAAATGAGGGAATCAAAATAATAATTACTCGCTGGGCACCCTGTGCCAGCGAGTTGAAAATTCGGTGCTGATTATTGTTCGTCGTAGTTCACCACAAAAAGGCATACGTCATCCGCGCGGTCGTTGTCAAGGCAACGGCCGACATGCTCGATCGAGTTTATGCTCGAGAGAAGGTTGGCTTTTTGTCGTTGAAATACTTAAAGATGGCTACAAAAGTAACTCGTAAGCTCGAATTACATACAATCCCACACGCTAGTCGCGATAGACCCACACTAAGATGGTTTCGAGCGCGATAGGCCCACACTAAAAGATGTTTTCAAGCGTATATTTTGGCCAGCGCCGTTTCGCGAACTCAAAGCAATATACGAATGAACACTATGAAAAACAATGAAAATACTATGAAATATCAAAGCACTGACCTACTGACTCATACTGAACAGACAAACGATATGACAAATACAAAAACCAATGATTTAACTGGATGGAAGTGCTCAAGAGATGAAGAATCCAATGATAAGTTTCGTACGAGGAACTTACACTGTGCGAAGGTACTATCCGCCATATTGAAAATACTGTCATCTGACCACATGGACGTCGATTTTCTATCAAGATTTGGGCTTCAAGTGGTAAACTTATTACGTATTTTTATTGTATTTATTATGTACAAATGGACTGAATCGATTTTGTCTGTATATATTATTACACTATTATCTGCTAATTACGTATGTTTTGTAAGCTTAACAAATAGTAAGGTATGGTCGCAAAGTATATCATAAAAGATAAAAATTATTCTATTATAGATAATACTGTGTTTAAAGTATATGTAAAACATGAATCTGTACTGTCAATAAAAATGTAAAATGAAATAAGATCTCCTTATTCAAAGTTTAGTTATTATAATTCTAGTAGTGCCGTGTATAAATTGTCATAAAACTCGATGCCGTTCTCGTGAACCCAGCCGAATACCCGTGAAAAGATTGAATAGTTCAGACTTGCAACTACAGGAGGAAAGTTGAGAAAATGTGTTTATCAAAGGATTTGTGAAAACACACCAAAATCTTCTGTGATACGTACATCGTGTAAATTTCAAAAACGTCTTATAGAAATAGAATGTTTGTACTTTAGTGGAAAAGTAGAAAAGGAATACATTAAAAAGAATGCAAAAGAATCGTTCAGCTTTAATGATTTTATTTTGTGTTTTTAATTTAATTCTTTTCCACTAAAGTAAGACAAAGTTTCTGAAATTAGGTGTATGTGATATTTTATATATACAATTTTTGTCTTGTTAATGTTATGAAATTGTTTTTTTTTAATTTATTTCTTCATTTATTAAAATAGAGAGCCACAAAAGGGATGTCTGGGCTACCAGTGCTCTTCGACAACGTTTCGTCAAATAACTATATGACCAGCGAGTTAATGCCCTATAGGCATCTAGTTGATACTGAAGTCTCGAGAATTTTTGAACTCGCCTAAAAATAACAAAGTATGCGTACTACGTTTTTTTAGGCGAGTTCAAAATTTTTAGTTTGCATGGATGGTTTGCAAAGTGTGTGTGACATGCTCCAACGCTCAGGCAGCCTTACAAAAATTTCTGAATTATAATGATTATATAAAATCTCTAGATCCATTCTCTATTGAGTTCACTCTAATTCCAATTCTTCCAGTCAACAACTTAATAAAAGACTTGAAAGAGGTTGACCACTGCAATCTTTCTGGCCAAAGCCCAATAAAGCTAACTTTTTTCAAAGTTCAAGAGTTCCTAAAATAGGTATTATAATTGTCCATCTTATATTTGGTCGATGGTGGTTTTGTACGTATCTCTTAGAGTAAAAGTCAGCTATGTGGTATCTATAATGTCTACGTTTATTTCTTCAACGTTCGTCTTACACTTCTTGAACCTTTTTTAAAAAATGAGTATATTCACTGTATTCAATTGCAAAAGCCTTCTAGCTCCTGTATGCTTAGAAAAAAAAGTTATAAATATCTCACAGTTAAGAAAAATTACGCTTTTTTCAGTGTGGTTTTTTTTTAAACACTAAATCCAGCCCTTTCTAAATGACTATCTAACGATGTCTCAATACCACTAGCATCGTTAAGCCTATATTAAATGCAGCTTATATTCCCAGCTTGTCTTATCGAGCAGATCACGAGCAGTTAAACAACTTGTTGTAGATCAACTCAAAAAAAAACAATTTTAACACTTTGGGGCTATTGACATTCCTTAGGTGTGATGGCAAAAATAGAAAAACGACGGGTAGTGCTAAGTTTACTCTTGCAAATAAGCAATTCAAAATATTGTTTAAAATCTAGGTAATGTATTTGCGAGCAAGTCTGCATACGAATTCACCAAAGTTGTTAGCCTTGAGCTTGTGCATTTTTATAATGCGATATTGTATGAAAATATAAATAAAACGAAGGGAAAACCCCCATCTCGCCGTTCATTCAACCCACATTCGCATGTATTTCGATATTTTTTTATTTTCAAAAGAACAGTACGTATCGAAGGTATTTGAATATATTGAAAGAAGAAAATAAACAACAGATTAAGAGTGCAATGTTCATGTGAAACTTGACCGTCGTCCCTAATGGCTTCTAAAACTATGTAAAACCCGCACTGACCAATTATCATTACGAGGGAGGGGAGCCTCAACGTATTAAAACAAGTTTATTTGATGCTTTACATTTTCAAGAATGATTTTATTTTATTGACGATAGTTGTTATATCATGTTGTTGTATATTGATTTTTAATTTTTTTTTGAGTTTTAATCTGACCGAAAAATATCATTCGTACTCTACTCTACTGAGGCAGGTTTTGGTGCGCAATTTTTTTAGATGAGGGTGAAGTATTAATAGTCAATAATACTATTAACATGAGATGAAGCACAGTCAGCCCAAGCAATTCACTTTTACAGTAGAGATATGTGAGGAAAAAATCGATATTTTTTATTGAAATAAATTTGAACATATTTCAATCCTGTGTTGTTGTTAAACGTATTTAATGTCATTCTGGGTGGTTTTTGAACGTTTTAGAGCATTTCTTTTTAATGTTTGCCCAACTGTACTTAAATATGGAAAGGCTGGTCACTCGTAATCGAGATCGCTTGTCTTCGATGGTGGAAAAAATTATGTTTAATCCTCCCTTTGCTTTCAAAATCCCCTCAGCAACATAGATTAATGATCCTTCTGTCCAGAGACCAGCAAAAGTTTCACGGATCCCAAGTCAGACCTTACGAAATCATAGATATTGAACGATTTTCCTCACATATCTCTACTGTAAAAGTGAATTGCTTGGGCTGCCTGTGGATGAAGCAGTACTATTATGGAATTATTAGTAATGATTATTAACAATTATTACGTAATTTAACGGATGCAAGTACTTACTCGATATCTAAAACGTCATATGCTATTTTACTCCGGGTCGGTTGATATAATTAAAGCGAACTACAAGATAAACGTATCAAAGATATGCCTATTGTTCTGTTGCAATCTCAACCTGTTAAAGAAAAGGAAAAAAAATCTCGCGCGCTAATCAAAGAATTTAATTTGTTACTTCTCACCCACAATACCATTGACCATCCAAGGGCGCTAGGACACTAACAATATGCAAATGTATGCTAGTTATTTGTTAATTTATCCAAGTTTAGATAAATAAAGGTCTACTTAACTACTCTACTGAGTCATATCTTTTCGTGTGACAGCATATTCAGCTAGTACAGCGGTACTCGTGCGAAGCGTTTGTATATTTGAAACCTGTGTAGCGATCGTTCGAACGTTGAAAGCAAGCTACAAGAAAGCTACGGAAATAAAGGGCTTTTAGGCGGCTAAGTCAGCATAATCAGGATACCTTTCAGTTAAGTAGACCTTTATTTATCTAAACTAGGATAAATTAACAAATAACTAGCATACATTTGCATATTGTTAGTGTCCTAGCGCCCTTGGACCATCAGTTGAAAATACATGTAAAGGTCAAGTACGTTCTCCAAAAAAGGTAACAACAACATGATGCTATAAAAGAAGAGTGCAGTGATCGTCACGCTCAAGTATATAAACGGATATGATGTCACGCAAGTTGTGCTTAAGTCAGCGTATTATTACAACATAAATAAGGAACAGTCACGAAACGTTGACCATTCTAAGTCAGCGTCATGTTTGTAGCTGCTCTACTCGTGGTCGGGGTTGTTGTTACTCCTTTGGTCAACTCCATTGAATATACTCCACAAGTAACCATCGACAGTGGAAAACTTCGAGGTCTTGTCGTTCAGGTCAACAACACTAATGCTAAAGTTAGGAAATATCTCGGTATACCGTTTGCAAAAGCAGAGCGATTTCAGCACCCTGAGCCACCTTCAAAATGGTCTGAGGTTAAGAATATGATCACATTCGGAAAAGCCTGTCCCCAAGCTTTATCCCCTGTAGGTGTACAGAAAGTGGAAGAAATGAGCGAAAATTGTTTGAATTTGAACGTGTTTGTTTCCAACGAGAACACCTCCTCACCTCTACCCGTCATGGTATGGATACACGGAGGTGGGTTTATTGGAGGGACAAACAGACAATACGATAGTAGCTACCTAGCAGTACTGGGTAAAGTAGTCGTGGTTGTGATCAACTATCGGTTGTCAGTGTTTGGGTTTCTTACCAACGGTAAACATGGTGACATCAAGGGTAACTATGGTATGCTGGATCAGATCGAAGCATTGAAATGGGTCAAGAGAAACATCAAAGCGTAAGTCTACACATTATCAATATACAAATTTAAATATGTAATTGTTAATCTTTTATAGTTAAAATATTTCAGTTGATTTTTGAAGTTTAGGAAAACCAAGTAATAAGTCTAGTAGTGTTCAAAATTTATTAGAAAGGATTATTCAGAGTTATTAACTAAGGCTTATTGCAAGGATAATAGATAATCGATGTAACGAATATTTTCGTATTTATTGATATCTGTCAATTTGATCACTGTTTTTAATTTGCTATTTTTAACCTTATATAGGTGGTTATTAAAAAGAGCAGTCAACCAGAAACCTTCTTAGAGAACTGCATTAATATTAATAACAGCTATGACGCAGCTCTTGCCATTACGTAATGTTAATTATTACACTGCAAAAACGGCTGAGTAGATACACCTCACTATATTGAGTTAAAAATGCATTCAGGATGACACTTTATAGTGAGTTAACTCAACTCATTATCAAGAGTAAACACAAATGTAGACGGCCATTGAGTACAATGTACTCAATATATTGAGTTTAACTTCACTTTTACTCACTCTAGAGTTGGGTTTACTGACTATAGAGTTGGGTTTATTCACTATAAATTGTCATCCTGAATACATGATTAACTCAATATAGTGAGGTGTATCTACTCAGCCGTTTTTGCGGTGTACGTCAAGCGTTGCGTTTCTCTATTAAAAGTCCGTTAAGTAAGCCCTGACCGGAACACTACACAGGACCTTAAAATAATTGAAAAGACGTCGCTGCATTTGTTTCTCCATCTACAAAGTTAATGTTAAGAGCTTCACGTCTTTTACATCTATTACGGGTTTATAAAACCGACTCTGGCAGTTAAAGATGTACAACAAGACTAATTTTTTTTTTTTTTTTTAATTTATTTTTAAATTTTTCTTTAATTTTTTTTTTTAATTTTATTTTTTTTAATTTTATCAGTATTTTTTTTTCATAACCCAATTAAATTTTAAAAACTATCGTGTAATCAAAAAAAGAGAATGCCATATAAGTGTTTCCATAAAAACTTTAAACCAAGCCAACTTCGCAGCATCTCACTTTCAATTTGAAATAACTAGTTTTGAGCACGTTTTTGTTGAAAAGACTACAGAATTGATTGTAAGTGAAGATTTGTCAAAAAGACTGAAAAAACGCATAAAAATTAAAACGACAACGACTCCATGACACCATAGTTTTTTATTACAATTTGCTACTTAGTTTATCCATAAACTTGTTTTTAAAATCCTTTTTTGATGAAAAGGTTTTGTGTCGATGACAAACTTTCCCTTAATTCCGCACGAGTGTTGTGTGACATGATGGCGTAAGTACAGTGTGTTTGTCCTCTTATTTACAACGGTAAACAGACCAATCAGCGCGGGAGAATTCATACAAGTGTTGTAAAAAATCGTTATCATTTTATGCGTTACCTTCATTGTAGGTTTAATGGTGATCCTGATAAAGTTACCATATTTGGTGAGTCTGCTGGAGGTGCAAGTGTATCTTTGTTGATGTTATCAAAGCTTGCTAAAGGTTTGTTTCATCGTGTAATCCCACAATCTGGTGACGCAGCAGCTGGATGGGCCACAGGAACGTACGATGTTATATTTGGCAAAGTGAAGTGAGTTTGTGGCAAAGCATCTATTATTAAGTATAAATATCTAAATCTAGTATCAAATGGCTTGATTACTTAAGAGAGGTTTGGTTGGTGGGTTGATAGTTGGTTTGATGGATATAGATGGTTAGTGTGGTTGGTTGATAGATTGGTGGGCTGAAAGACGGTTTGACGGATAGATAGTGGATGGTAAATTACGAGGTTGATTACTGGACAGATCGATAGATATATAATTGGCCATATATTTATTGATGAATAGAACATTGCAAAATATTGCTCTTTGAACATTATTAGGATATTTGCCAAGAATGTTGGGTGTCCAGAAGATCTTGGAAAAATCAAGGATTGCTTGAAATCAAAGAAATTCATGGAAATCTTCAATGCCACTTTGATAACTCCGTTTCCTACTTTCATTCCAGTCATTGATGGGAGCTTCCTTGAAGGTGAATCACTTTTATTAAACAAAACAGACATATTTAAATATGAAACTAAATTATCAAATTATCACTTTTTTTAGATGCACCAAGTGTGTTGTACAAAAAGCAGCAAATTGAGAAGATTGACGTCATGATGGGAGTAAACAATGATGAAGGAATAGTCTTTACTAATGCTATACCAGGTAAATCATTCGCCCCTTGTAAGGGAATACGGAATCCTGATTCTACGAAAAAATAGTTGTAAAAGTTGAAGAAATTTGTCACGCACAGCCAAAAATATCAAGTTTTTGTAACTTGAAAGATTCCCACTGCGTGGTTTTGCAAATGTGTGTATAATCTTGAAAAGACTGTTGGTGTTGATGCCTGACATTTCGACAACCTGAGCGAGATTAATGTTCAGTGTTTTTGTAGTAAAATGGTTCGAATGTTTAAGGTACCATTATTCTCAGCCATTATTCTCTTGTTACAGGTCTAGGTATTGGTGCCAACGTGACCAGCGGTTTAACCAGAGAAGATTTCATCAAAGGAGTCAAAGAACCAGGATCTCAGCTATCGTTGGTAATACCAAATACCAAGTCTGTTTTACTCGATGCTACTGTCTATCGTTACACTGACTGGACCAACGTAACAAACATCTTTAGAAATCGTCGAATGTATGTAGATCTGATGGGTGATCATGCATTCGTAGCACCAGCCATACTGGCTGCCCAAGCGTACTCCAAGAAAACTGCCACGACGTATTTTTACCATTTGGAATATCGCTACGATGGGCCAATATTTGGTTTGGACATTCCGTCCTGGGTCAAGGCAAACCACGCGGCGGATCTCATGTTCCTGTTTGGTTTCCCATTATTGACAGAGAAAACAACTGTCGGTGCGAATTTTTCTCGTGAAATAATCAAAATGTGGACGAACTTTGCCAAAACTGGGTAAGGGTAATATATTCCTTTAATTGCTTAACAAGAGGGATTGAAGGGGACAAGAGACGGAGAAGGGGATGGAATTGGATGTTTAATAGTTACGAGGTACAACGTTTAGAAAGTGCTCATCGTATGTCAAATGTTCAATTGACTCCTTTTGCGTTCTTGGTTGCTCAGGCGAATCTTTGACCGGTAGATCTATTAATGAAAGAGTACAAATACAGATAATGATAATCACTACCCATTTGGCCGGGGCTTTCCAGCTATTATTTAGACTTTTATTGAAAATATGGAGGACTTATTGAACTGCTGTAAACCAGCAGTGTACAATCATGAGTGTGGCTAGCTAACATCTCCTAGCTAATGCCTCCAAGACCTGCAGACTGTTGTGCCTGGAGCAATCCCTACTCATTTCGAACAGCACAACAGGATCTTTTACGTCCACATAACATATGATTAGAGTGAAGGCAGACGGGACCTCCGGCTTTATGTCCTTTTCCGAGAAGACGGAAAGGTTCAACCATTTACAGACTATGTAGCTGCAAAGGCAGCACCTCAATTATTTTAAGACCTTGAGTTTTGGTCTGGCCGGGATACGAAACTTCCACCTTCCACACTGTATTGATATGGTATTATCTATTGTGTGTTGATGGTTGCATTATTTGACTTTATTACCACGGGCTGTACTAAATACAAAAGAAAATACCACATGCTATCTAGGCCTAGTCTGAGCACAAAGAACTCGAAACTGGAGTGTATTTTTTTAAATGCGATTAAATTGGAATTAGTTTTTTTTTTTTAAATAACTGACACAGTAAAAATAAACGATTTGGGATGGGGGGTTATAACTTCATGGTAAAAAATATTATTTGTTTGCTGCATGCATAATAAGGCCTAGGTGGGTTGAAGGTGGATATCGGAGAAGAAGAAGATGATGAGTGTCATGGTAACTCTTGCTTAGTGGAACTTTTATCATGCATGGCTTTGCACTGTAGGAACCAGCACGGCACAGCCAGAGGAAAGCAAAGAATGGCAGAGAAGGGAGGGAATTTACTGATTAACACAAATAAGGTCTTTTATTTGTATAATATTATCGTGGAGGAATCATGATGGCTAATATTTTAGAATTGATGCATATGCCTATCAGTCATGCCTGCATGGGTGCACGTTGGGGAAAACATAACTTAGCTAGATGTAATTTATCAATATTCTCTTGTTTTCAGGAACCCTAACAAACCAGCTAGTATTATGGGTATGTCTTGGCCCCAGTACACCCCGGATCAACAAAAATACTTGTCACTGAAACCAGACATGGCGGTGAACAGCCATCTTCGTGCTGATTACATGGCTTACTGGAATAACTTTATCCCTAACGCCCTTCGCTCCACACCCACGGCTCCCCCCACGGCTCCCCCCACGACTCAACCACCGTGTACGTGTATGCCTTGTAGTAGTGCAGGTATAAAGGCAACAGGTCAGTATTGTGATTATAATTGATGCATTTGGGTTAATAATTTTATCAGCAAATAAAATGTCAGGTATGAATGAAAAGACGTTTCGAGATGTACAGAGCTATTTGAAATATTGGATTGTACTTGTTCCTCTGCGATAGCATGCATTATTATATAATTCCCACGGTTTAGGCTTTCTAGTCCGATGTGTTAACCACTAAATAACCGAACTTATACACCGAACGCATTTGAACTCATTATAATATGATAAATATTTTTGTGCATGTACTAATGATGCATTGTTTAAATATAATAAAAAAGGTACAAAAACAAATCGAATTCATTTTATGTCCGACTAGTGGTTTATTTAATGTTAGGGTTTGGATATACTTGAAATAAAGAATAACGCTAGGATTCGACGTTTCGCAGTCAGCATGACTGCATTTACACCCTTTCCGAGAAACTTTGTCACCCGTGAAGTGAAAAGCCTATAAGCTAGTAGCGCAGGGGATTATTGGTTACCTATGTAAATTTTATGAGGACTCAGGGATTTCATAGCCACATTGCTACACGTGTCAATATGTTATTGAGAAATGACGGTTTTGACTTATCAAACAACAAGAAAGGCGTGCCGAATGCACATTTAGTTTCTGAATTGATCCATGATCCTTTGCGCCACTAGCCTGTTTGCTTTTCGACGGGTGACAAACTTTCTCGGAAAGGGTGTATACATTGTATTAAGCATTTGGTACGACAGAGTGGCAAAACCGGACGCATGCGCAATAGAGACTAGTGTCATGAGTAAAACAAAATGGCCGTTCCAAAGCGGCAAAAATTTATCTTCAAAAATGGCTCGGAAATGCACAGGGAGCCCGGCTTTTGGTTGCTTTTACGTAAGATAAAAAATCGCGTAGCTTTTTTGGGATTCCTGTGGTGCCTAGGAGATAAGCGCTACGCATATCGTGACCTTAGTAAACAGTTTACGTAATCTATGAAATCCGACCTCAGTAATGGGAGAGTCGTTGGCGTGTAATCAGATATCGGTAGTAACGCACTCGCATAGAGTACACTATCTCTTTAGTGTGTTTTAAGAGGGTGCGTTACTAAATTCGTTACCACCGGATCTGATTACATGCCAACGACTGTCCCACTTATAGAAGTCGGATTTCATAGATTACGTTAACTGTTTAACCAGGGTCACGATATGTAGCGCTAATCTCCTAGGCACCACAGGAATCCCACAAAAGCTACGCGATTTTTTATCTTACGTAAAAGCAACCAAAAGCCGGGCTCCCTGTGGGAAATGCCAAAAACGCAGCAAATACAGTAATACCTCTTATTGCGGACAAAAATATAAAATTCTTGAACATGTACAGAATGAAATATTTATTATGTTATTATTATTTGTTTACAGGTGTCGTGACTGTTCTTCTGTCCATTGGAATAACCTGGCTGCTTTAAAAAGAATAGTAGTCTGAACTCACCCAGTAGTAACAAGAAGAAGGCAACAATAGCAAATAGCAATTAATTAAGGTGGCTCCAAGTAGTTGTATTTTGGTCACACTTTCCTTTATTAAACCGCGTCTATAAAATTTGCCTTTAGTTTGATGAAATTCAATATGTAAACAGATAAACTTGGATGAAAGTTTTCAACAGTGCGCTCTTTATGTATATTCGCTTTTCCATAGCAACGATAAAATATTTTTTTGGGGAAAAACAGTTTCCAAGTTTAGAATCTGTTAAAGAAACATAAAAAACGCACTGTTGAAAATGTTCATCCGAGACTAATATCTGCTCAAATACTTAGATTCGTTGAACTAAGTCAATAAATATATAAGCGATTTTCAAAAGGGAAATGTGGCAAAATAGACATATTGGGAGCCACCTAAGTAATTACCACATCTCGGAGCATATCTAAATCTCATAAAGCTGTAGAGTTGTGTATTCACATTTGAAAACTTGTTATTATTTTACTAATAAACATACGATAAAATAAGGTAAATCAATGTACTAAAAACTTTTAAAATGGCGTAGAGCGGATCGAGTCTCAAAAACAAATAAGATTGCTTTTGTCACTGTAGTTACCTTTATCGTTTCCTTTATGTCATTATCATTATCAATAGGACCGGCAGCATCATCGTCGTCATCATCATCCTCATAATCATCTTCTTTAACACCTTCACAATCAGAATCATCGTTCCAATTACTACCATTATCGTTTAAGTGCAGCCCCGAAATTTGATATTTCTTTTGCAAAATAGCATTTTGTCGACCGTCAATTGTATCGATCGGAAAAACAGACAGACAGACAGACAGACAGACAGACAGACAGACAGACAGACAGACAGACAGACAGACAGACAGACAGACAGACAGACAGACAGACAGACAGACAGACAGACAGACAGACAGACAGACAGACAGACAGACAGACAGACAGACAGACAGACAGACAGACAGACAGACAGACAGACAGACAGACAGACAGACAAACAAAACAAGCAGCCGTTTGAAGTTATCGAAAATTAATTTGAAATTGAAAACCTTTTGCTAAGCTACGAGTTAGTATCCTTTTGCCTGAATGAAAGGAGAGTATCAAAGCCTTTTAGAGCAGAATAATGTTTTTATCGACCTTCCGACACGCTATATCGAAGATCTGTGATATTTTAATGCTGATCAGATGTGAAGAACATCATCCATTGGAAGAGAAACCACGTTTATCTATCGAGTATTATGCTAAATATTTATTCTCATGGATGAGCGTCAAAGTCAATAAACTAACTTAACTTGAAGGTATTGTTAGATTTATTTCATTGCTTGTGCTGTGTGAGATAAGCCCAGTAGTTTGTTCGTTTATAGACAAATTGTGTTTTATAATTCTTCAAACAAGCTTGGCATACTTTTTGAGATTTTCTCTCAATAGAAATAAAAGGCCAATCAAATATTGAATTTTCCTTTGCTGCTCGTGATAAATCTGTCTTTTTGAATCATAAACTTTGCAGTATAAAATTTTGTTCAAATAACTACACATGTCAAAGGTCAAAACCATGTGTAGCATTAATGTTGGACTTGGCGCGATGAAAGATAGTTATGACAAGCTTTTGACCAATCAGCGAGCATGTTAGAATCGAAGAAGGCATGAGCCAATCAGAAATCGCTTCTTATATCCGTGCTAGTCAGCTGGGGGTCCAGAACACGGTTTGTGGCGTTGTTTCACAGACGGACTTAACCGAGAAAAAGTCCGGATGTGACGCAGGCTAATTTTTGCCAGCCCACCCCTGCCATAAATAATAAATGGTGCCTTACTATGAATTGAAGCACACCAAAAATGTTATAAGAAAAACGCTACTATAAAAGAAGCGCCAAATGAGTGTTACATATGTGGTGTCACGCAAGTTGACATCAAGTTAATTGACTTAAATCAGCGTTATAAGAAGATAACTGTCACGAAAGTTTGGCCATTCCTGGTCAGCATCATGTTTGTAGTTGCTCTACTCATTTTCGGAGTTGTTGTCACCCCTTTGGTCAACTCCATTGAATATACACCACAAGTGACCATCGACAGTGGAAAACTTCGAGGTCTTGTCGTACAGCTCAACAACACTAATGCTACAGTTAGGAAATATCTCGGTATACCGTTTGCAAAAGCAGAGCGATTTCAGCCTCCTAAACAACCCTCAAAATGGCCTGACAATGAAATTAAAGATGTAATCACATTTGGAAAAGCCTGTCCCCAAGGTTTGGGTCCACTGTATATAAGCAAGGTAGAAGAAATGAGCGAAGATTGTTTGAATTTGAACGTGTTTGCTCCAAACGAGAACACCGCGTCACCTCTACCCGTCATGGTATGGATACATGGAGGAAGTTTTATTGGTGGTTCAAACCGATACGATGGTAGCTACCTAGCAGCACTGGGTAAAGTAGTCGTGGTTGTGATCAACTATCGGTTGTCAGTGTTTGGGTTTGTTACCAACGGTAAACATGGTGACATCAAGGGCAACTATGGTATGCTTGATCAGATCGAAGCGTTGAAATGGGTCAAGAGAAATATCAAATCGTAAGTGTACACATTATCAAGTTACAAAATAAATATGTATTTTCTTCGCTGTGAAGCTTTTAGTGTTAGAAAATTACATTTGTCCTTTCGCTAAATCCCCAAATCCAACGACTGAAACTATCGTCCATGCATTTATATCCTCCAAACTTGACAATTGTAACTCTCTGGGGCCTGTTGTACGAAGGGTGAATAGCGCTATCCAGCGGATAAATCCTTATCCAGCGGAAAAAATCTATAAAAAACATATGCAGTGGATAACTTTTATCCGCGGATAACTTTATCCACCCTTCGTACAACCGGCCCCTGCTCTTTGGTTTACCAAACAGCATAATTGATAAACTACAATCTGTACAGAATGCAGCTGCCAGAATCATCACGGCTCTTTCACATAAACATGACCACATTACACCTATCCTTGTTAATCTGCACTGGTTGAATCTAGAATCTGGTTGAATCTAGAATCAAATATAAAATCCTGTTACTTACCTTCAAAGCTCTTCATGGCCTATCTCCTACCTATATCAAAAAACTCATTTCAATGTATAAAGCGAACCGTAATCTTCGTTCGTCATCACAAAATATTCTATCAGTACAGTCCTATAATCTTAAATCTTATGGTCATCGCTCCTTCTCTGCAGCTGCTCCTGAACTCTGGAACTCACTGCCTATTTCTATCAGAAATGTATCCAGTCTTCCATCGTTCAAAACTGAACTAAAAACTCATCTTTTTAAATTAGCTTATTCCTTGTAGTTGTTGTCTTTTTGTTACTGCTGTTGTTGTTTGTAACAAACAATATATAGCGCTTAGAACAGATTTGTATTTGCGCTTTATAAATGATAATAATAATTATTATTATTATTATTATTATTAGTCAACGGAACTTACTAAACTGGCTTGCACTATAACGAGTTACAAAGATACAAAGATACACGCATATCACATTTCAAAGCTGAAATACGATCTATGTCAATGTCACGGCATTCGGGCATTTGCAATGTCTTGACGTTCTGTTTGACGTTTTGTATCTTTGTATTTTTGTATCTCGTTATAGTGCAAGCCGGAAAACTCTTTGTCAAGATAGAAGTGCTATTTATTTTTTATTACTTTTTTTTGATTTGTTGATTTCTTTATTTTCGTAACATTTTGATATACTTTGATTGTCCAGAGCTGTAATCAGTCAAAGTAACTAACCGTAAAAACCAGACGTGAGGGAAACTTTTATACAATAACAAAGCATTTATCTTCACCAATCTTGCAGAAGATCTTTGACCCTGTCTATTGCAGTATCATGCGACATTATTTGCATCATCGTTGAAAAAACAATATCTTTGCCGGAAGTATGTTACATCGCTATTTTTGTAAAATCATGTACTGCAAGGAACAATTATTCACTTTTATTAAGCTTAAAGTGAACAGAAGTTATCTTTTTTTTTTAAATATTAATAGTTGTTCTTAATCATTAGTCTCCCCCGCAGCCGTTTTTAGCTTTGTGTGGTAGAGAAAAGAAGCATTGCGCGGGGGACACAAGTCACTGTTGCTGTTTTGCGTAGGCTTGCACTATAATGAGATACAAAAATACATATATACGTAGTCGAACTCAGATTATGCCCTGTATGTAGCTGATATGCCGGCTCTGTTAGCCCATGGTTCGATTACAACGGGAACAACAGCAGCAATAACACAAAACAAACTAAATAAGTGTAAAAGTGGATCGATATAATTCAATGTCCTTTCCCAGGTAATAACGATCCCTGCAACCAGGGTCAACTCGGTAAATTACAGCCTTATACACCCTTCCCATAATGCGGGACGCCATTTTGAATTAATTACTTGTGACGTCAATTGCGGGTAGGTTTCCCAAGGCATGTATATTTCACTGTACTTTTCACTCAGCGCTTCAGGTCCTACAGGTGTATATATACAATATTTAAAGAAGATTTTGAAGACATTCTTTAGATTTGTCCTTTTACTTTAAATTGTTTTTGTTCTAAAATCTAATGCGTATTTTTATAAATCCTCGAATCGGCTGCAAAGAAGAAGAATTTGTAGCGGGGAGCTGTGAAGGTAATTTGAAAGCTGTCAGTCTCTAAATATCATTTTTTTCGTTTTCTTGAGCTAACAAGCGATGATATTCCTGAGCAAAGTCAGAAAAGTACAAACCGATCGAGCTATCTTTTTATCACTAGTTTATCAGTATTATTAGTCAATATATTTACATTGTAATAGATGTTTTAGTGTAAACTTTTCTATTGATGACATCTGAATCACCGATTTTTCGAGTATTCATCACCCGAGACGCACATTTTATAATATTTCGCCACTCTTTCGAAGTGTAATTCTTTATCTTTATTTAGTATGATGTCAAGCGACTCTAAAATCTGGTTTTGCAGTGATATCAAGTCAGTTTTCTTCAACCTGAACACATTGATTAATTCATTGAATAAATAAATAAGCTTAGTATTAAGTTCACGGGCACTGAAATATCTCTCTACATTTTTCTTTTAAACGTATACTTCGAAAGAATAGCGTTGGAATTTAATATGTCGAGACTCAGTCGTTATGATTTCTTCAAAAGTTATTGCATTTATATCGATAGCACTGTGCATTGCCTCGACACAATTGTTTACACTACTTATCTTTAGTATGAAACTCGACGATTTTTTAGAGAAAGCATAGCTCGATTGTCTTGTAATTTCCAACTTTGCTACAGTGAGCACTAAGCTCGGGATATCTTTGCATATTAGCTCAAGAAAACAAAAGAAAAAAGGCATTATATTGAGAGTGTGAAAGCAGTAAATTACCTTAACATGTACAGCTCGGATCGACGGGAGCCGTTAAGAATCTTCTTTTTTGCGGCCGATTTATAACGTTTTAAAAATACGTGTTAAAATTTGGAACAAAGACAAATAAAAGTTAAAGGTCTAATCTAAAGAATGTCTTCAAAATCTTCTTTAAATATTGTATATATACACCTGTAGGACCTGAAGCGCTGAGTGAAAAGTACAGTGAAATATACATGCCTTGGGAAACCTACCCGCAATTGACGTCACAAGTAATTAATTCAAAATGGCGTCCCGCGTTATGGGAAGGGTGTATATAAGCTAGTTCTGGCCTTGCATTAGAAATCCAGAAGTCATGCTACTTATACTTACTCCTCAAATGCGGGCGGTAGATCGTCATCAGAAGAAGAAAACATCATGCCCAGCGTTAAGGCCGGTACACACGAGGGAGCTTGCTTCCTCAACAGGCTCCCGCAACATGCTCCCGGAGCAAAGCTCACTCGTCTGTACCAACGATTTCACGCAAAAACAAATGTTGCGCAACAAACATTTTGCTCCCGGGTTTTGCTCCCTCATATTAAACTGGTTAAATGTGAGGGAGCAAGCTCCAGGAGCAAATCTGTTGCAGGAACGTGTTTCAGGAGCAAGCTCCCTCGTGTGTACTTAAACTTTTTTGCTGCGCAACAACCTGTCTCCAGTTGACCAATCAAATTGTTTGATTTAAACTAGTTCCCATGCACCGGTCGGGTTGTTTGCATCGTTTCGCTCCCTAGTTTCCTTCGTGTGTACCGGCCTTTAAGTTTGATCTCACACTTGTCTTCGTACTTGTGGCTGCGTTTAATAGTACACCGCATCGAATTATTGCACGGTTTCGTGTTCCAAATAATACACAATATAGGTCTGGCTGCTTTTCGCCAACAGCCGGTTTAGTGTCTTGAGCTTCAGGTAAGCGTTGTGTGACGACACCAAAACGTGCGGCAAGGACACAGCAGCTAGCCCAAACAATCCATTTTCTACAGTAAGTGTATGTTTACTGTTAATTAATTCACGCACATAACCATTTTTTACAAAATTAAATAAGATTTTGAATTTTAAATAGCAACGATAACACCATATTACAAATAATACAAACCATGAAAGGAAAAGCGAATCTGTGGTATGGTATGGGACGAAATAATATGGTATGGTATGGTATGGGACGAAATAATACGCGAGTTTTGTTGAAATAATATTGAACATACCTTAAGGCCCGGGTAAACGGCTTCAACATTTGCTTCAACATCCGTTCGACTTTGTTGATTGGCAATGTTCAAGCCGTTTTGCACGGGCCTTTTTAAAAACTCTTTCAACATCAAATCAACATCGATTCAACACGTTTCAATAATATAGAAAGGGGTGTCAAAACGGCTTCTACCAAAAATATATTTTTGTACTGAAAGATTCGATCTTGAAAAATTTCCCTTTTAAAGAATTTCAGTATTGAAACATTTCCGTATTCAAAAATTTCCGTTTTGTAAAATCTCCGTTTTGAAAACTTTCATGCATATTGAAAAAACTTATTTGAATGATTTTATTTTTTTTTAAATCATACTCAGCTGGCACCTTCAATGATTCGTATATTATCGCTATTAATATTTTTACTATAATTTACATTGCAGGTTTAATGGTGATCCTGATAAAGTTACCATATTTGGTTTGTCTGCTGGAGGTGCTAGTGTATCTTTGCTGATGCTATCAAAGGCTGCTAGAGTTTTGTTTCATCGTGCAATACCACAATCTGGTGACGCGGCAGGTCCATGGGCCACAGCAACGTATGATGTTCTCGCTTACAATGTGAAGTGAGTATCGGATTATTGAGCGAATGAGTATGAATATTGAATGAGTTTCGGATTTGCAGGTTTGGTAAAAGATTGGTAAAGGATAGATGATAAGTTTGGAGAGTTGATAGACGGTTAACAGGTTATGTTCAGTGTTGAGTTGGTAAATAGATGGATGTTGGTTTGTTGATGGTGTATATTGATTGAAGCTATAGGGTGGATGACTAGACCGGTGGGTTAGTGGGATGATGGATGGATGTATAGATGATTAACTTTTCTGTTAGATGGGTGGGTTGGGGGATCGATGATAGGTAGGTAGTTTGATAGATGGGTGGATGATAGATGGGTGGTTTGTTACATAGGTGGGTTGGGGGATGATAGGTGGTTTTAAGATGGGTGGCTGATAGATGGGTGGTTTGTTAGATGGGTGGGTTGGGGGATGATAGATAGGTGGTTTGCTAGATGGTTGGTTTGGTTGGATGATATATACAGGTGGTTTGCTAGATGGTTGTTTGGGGGATGATTGATGGGTGGTTTGATAGATGGGTGGGTTGGGGGATGATAGATGGTTTTTTTATGGATTGGGAGGGATGATAGATGGGTGGTTTGATAGATGGGTGGGTTGATAGATGGGTGGGTTGATAGATGGGTGGGTTGGGGGATGATAGATGGGTGGTTTGATAGATGGGTGGGTTTGGGGGATAATAGATGGGTGGTTGGATAGATGGGTGGGTTGGGGGGATGATAGATAGGTGGTTTGATAGATGGGTGGTTTGGTTGGATTATATATAGGTGGTTTGATAGGTTGGGGGGATGATAGATGGGTGGTTTGATAGGTTGGTGGGTTTTGGGGGATGATAGATGGGTGGTTTGATAGGTTGGTGGGTTGGGGATGATAGATGGGTGGTTTGATAGGTTGGTGGGTTTTGGGGGATGATAGATGGGTGGTTTGATAGGTTGGTGGGTTGGGGATGATAGATGGGTGGTTTGATAGGTTGGTGGGTTTTGGGGGATAATGGATGGGTGGTTTGATAGGTTGGTGGGTTGGGGGGATGATAGTTGGGTGGTTTGATAGGTTGTTGGGTTGGGGGATGATAGATGGGTGGGTTGATAGGTTGGTGGGTTGGGGGGATAAAAGATGGGTGGTTTGATAGGTTGGTGGGTTGGGGGATGAAAGATGGGTGGTTTGATAGGTTGGTGGGTTTTGAGGGATAATAGATCGCGATGGGTGGTTTGATAGGTTGTTGGGTTGGGGGATGATAGATGGGTGGGTTGATAGGTTGGTGGGTTGGGGGGATGATGATAGATGAGTGGTTTGATAGGTTGTTGGGTTGGGGGATGATAGATGGGTGGTTTGATAGGTTGGTGGGTTTTGGGGGAAAATGGATGGGTTAGTGTGAACTCACTTCATTTATTACTTAATTCGGGTATTCTTTGCATGCAATGAAATATATATAAAAAATATATATTTTTATTCCTTCTAAACTGTCGTGGTTATAATAAAACCAATGGCGTCAATTTCCCGCCAATTGTTGGTTTTGATTGGAGCTATGTTTCTGTTGAATATGAACTCAATTAGTGTTAAGCTGGCAAACGTTATTCGCGATAACGATTTTATTGGTTTCCTAACCTAGTATTTGTATAAATGTGTACCTTAAACTATACTCTTCCTGTAATTGAGCGTATATTACAATTATATTACTCCTTGAATCGTTTTAGAAAATTTGCCAAGAATGTTGGATGTCCAGAAGATCTTGGAAAAATCAAAGATTGCTTGAAATCAAAAGAGATGATGGAAATCGTTAATGCCTCTGTGATAACTCCGTTCCCTTCCTTTATTCCAGTCATTGATGGGAATTTCCTTGAAGGTGAAACTCATATTTTTAAAACAAAACAGACATCTTTAAGTAGGAAAATAATTGTCGTATCAGAAATACAGTATGCAATCTTGAAAACAAAGTCATTACCATTTAATATGGTATTGTAGGCGAGAAGTAACAAAAGGCTTTGATTAGCGCGCGATATTTTTTTGCAACAGAACAATAGGCATATCTTTGATACGTATCCGAAGTGTTATATTGTACATGTGTGTGTGAATAACCGCGTGTAAGCTTGTTTTTTTTACAACGATTATTTATTTATTGCTAAGCTTTCGCACTTCTTATGCATTTTCTGGGCAAAACGAACGTCATTACAATGATTCAATAATAATAATAATTTAATATTTTTAACGAATATTATGTATATATTTACAACCATCACTCCCTGTCTGGGCTCTTCCGTGAGGTTAACTCACACTCACACTCACACTCACACTCACACTCACACTCACACTCACACTCACACTCAATGCACTCACACTCACACTCACACTCACACTCACACTCACACTCACACTCACACTCACACTCACACTCACACTCACACTCACACTCACACTCACACTCACACTCACACTCACACTCACACTCACACTCACACTCACACTCACACTCACACTCACACTCACACTCACACTCACACTCACACTCACACTCACACTCACACTCACTACCACTACATTCAATATTTACAACACATAACTCTTCTCACATGTTGATTTTTGCGGAGGGAGGAAAACCGGATAAAAACCCTCATGTCGTGGGAGAGCACAACGCATCAAACAAAAACGTTATTCACTTGTCGCCGAGCCGGGAATCGAACCCATGCAGGTCACAGTGGTGAAAGGCCAGCGCTTTCACCGCTAGGCCACTCATGCCACCCACTATTATCTTGTTAAATTCGCGTAAATACGTAGTCTGAAATCACATGAATCATTGTAAATAGCTGTTTTCTCCCTAAATATGAAGTAGAAGTGCGAAAGTCTGGCAATTAAATAATTAATCGTGGGAATTAAAAACCGAGTACACATTAGGAAACTAATTATTATTTTTTCAGATGCACCAAGTGTGTTGTACAAAAAGCAGCAAATTGAGAAGATTGACGTCATGATGGGAGTAAACAATGATGAAGGAACTACTTTTACTAATGCTGTACCAGGTAAACAATAATGTTCTTATCGAAATATGTGACATAATAATAACTAAATAGATTTGAATACATGGATTATAACTTAATACATTTTAGAAATGCATTTATTATATATATGCAAAAAAAATGATATTCTCACATGTAAAATTATCATATTTTTACATGTGTTCCAATACCATATTACTCAGTGGCAAAAAAAGAACCTGTAAACCACTGTTATTTATATAATACAAGTTATTTTCCAGTTCAGTTTAACTTCTTATAGTATACTTAGACATTAACGTCATTAATGCATGGTCGATAAAATTGCAGATGACCCAAGCGTCAGGTGATTTGTTTTTCAAGTTGAAGGTATAATTAAATTGACCTATAATATTTCACATCCAAAATCACTAAATTTGTCCCAAGTTAAACATCTCACGGTTGTTTTCGGTGGTATTCTTGAGTGCGTAGTCACGAAAAGACGGTTTGTTTAAAAAATGCCTGACTAGTGGACAACCTGAGCAATTTTTCAGTTTTTTTTTTTTTTTTGTAAAATAGTAAGTGCTAGTGGTACTCTTTCAAGCCATGACCCTGTTTTTATTGCAGTTATAGGTCTTGGTACCAACGTGACCCACGGTTTCAGCAGAGAAGCTTTTACGAAACAAGTCAAACAAGTTGTAACCTTGATAACACCAGATCCCAAGTCTGTTTTACTCGATGCTACTGTCTATCGTTACACTGACTGGTCCAACGTAACAAACATCTATAGAAATCGTCGTATGTATGTAGACCTGATGGGTGATAGTTTCTTCATAGCACCTGCCATACTGGCTGCCCAAGCGTACTCCAAGAAGACTGCTACGACGTATTTTTACTATTTGGAATATCGCGATGATAAACCATTGTATGGGTCAAACATACCATCCTGGGTCAGAGCATACCATGGTGCTGATGTCATGTTTGTGTTTGGTTTCCCATTATTTACCGAAAAGGCAACTATCAGTGCAAATTTTTCTCGTAAAGTGATTAAAGTGTGGACGTACTTTGCCAAAACTGGGTAAGAATATTTTTTGAATTTTCAGGTTGCTGTATTTTACTTACCAAAACAGTGAGTCACCTTTATACCTTTCAGTCTTGTCCGGGTGTATATTCGTGAATGCACATCTCAGTTAGATGAAATGTATTTTTTGATATTTCTAAGGAATCCTAACTCACCAGCAAATATAGGTGTATCTTGGCCCCAGTACACCCCGGATCAACAGAAATACTTGTCACTGAAACCAGACATGGCGGTTAACAGCCATCTTCGTGCTGATTACATGGCTTACTGGAATAACTTCATCCCTGACGCCCTTCGCTCCACACCACCGTGTACGTGTATGTCTTGTGGTAGTGCAGATATAAAGACAGCAGGTCAGTATTTGTGATTGTAACCGATGCACTTGGGTTGATAATAATGATGTGAAATTTATATAGTGCACTTTACATGACAATATCAATGTGAAAAAGCAAAATTCATTCTGACAATAGACCTTTTCATAATTCCGTTCAGTGACCAGAATAATAGTTCCAAGTCGAGGTTCGCGTTGTCCCGCATAGCAAGACTATAATTAGCCTGTGAACAGGCTCAAAGGGATTTGGGAGAAGGGATCGAGAGGATAGGAAGGGAAGGCCTCATTGAGCCTGTTCGCAGTCTAGACTATAATTTATCATGCGCAACAACGCGAACATCGACTTGGAACTATTATACGTAGTCACTGAACGGAACTGTGAAAAGGACCATTATTATCATTTTACGTTACAATTTTCTATTATATTCAATTTTAGTATATACATGATTCACAACCTCATAAGAACGCGCGCTCTCATTGGCTAGCTATCTCTTTGCTTCTCAGCAAAATGGCGTCTCGTTTTGCAACAATTACCGATGAAGAAATTGAAAAAATTCAACAAAACGCAATTCCACAAAACACAAAGAAAGCTACAAAGTTTGGTTTAAGTGTTTTTCAAGGTAAAACGGCATTTTAAACATAAAAATTTGAATTTATAGAAAACGAGGTTCAACGTTCGTGCGCCTTGTCACGCTTTGTAATGTTATGCAATAAATTTCTTAATTTATACAAAAATTTTTGTTTAATTTTTTTTTTTTGTTCGGTTGTGAATCATGTATATACTAAAACAATTATTCACCTCAGGCTCAGTGAATATCAATGAATATTTACCTCGCCGCTCGGTAAATATTCATTGATAACCACTTCGCCTTCGGCGAATAATTGCTAAATATTGGGGGAAGAGCCTTGTATTCCAACCGTATCGCTCGCTTTTTCACCTTTGGTTGACATATACATATGATGTAAATTGTGTTTTTGTATTTTTCAATAAAATTGTTAAAATATTAAAAAAATAAAAATAAAATCTTTATCTGTGATTAGGGACAAAACTAAAAAATAAATATTTGAAAAAGCAAAGCATATATCAAACATCATTTTATTGCCTTCTAATATTTTGTTGATTTTATTATTGTTTTTAATATAGGTCTCCTGACTATTCTTCTGTCGATTGGAATGACCTGGCTGCTTTAAAAAAATAGTTGTTACTCCTCCAGTTCTATTTAGTACGAGGAACAACAAGATATAGAGTATGCTCATTGGGATTTTAAAATACCCTCAAATGATAATTGTTGCGTTACGACGAGCCTACCCGATACTTAAAGTGCACCTGACGCCCTTCATGATATTTTGCAAATCTGTTTGACATGAGGTGTATAATAAGTGTACTTAATTTTTCTTGATGTCGACATCTCCTTTCTGAGATATAAGCATTTGAAATCTGAAAATGCAAATGAAGTGACGTCTACTCAGGCCTCATTAAATATACAAAGTTCTCTGGAAATAATTATAGCAATTTTTTAAAGCTCAGTATCTGTATTACTAATATTTACACTACCATTAACATTTTCACTTCTTTACAAAAACAAGCTTGCTTTCAGCTTTGAAACAAAACTTTGACAAATTCCTGAGATGACGTCACCTCATTTGCATTTTCAGATTTCAAATGTTCATATCTCAGAAAGGAGGGGTCGACATCAAAAAATATTAAGTACACTTATTATACACCTCATGTACAACAGATTTGCAAAATATCATGAAGGGCTTCAGGTGCACTTTAACTTCTGAAAGCTGACCCTGGACAAGTAGTAGCAATCAAGTTTTAAAAGGACTTTCCAGTTATACAGGAACATATTGAACATATCTTATAACGCTGTACTCTATATTCAAATTTGTAAACTTGTTGTTTATTTCAACAATAAATTAAAGATACATACTAAATATTAAAGACCACTCATGGTAAAAAAATATTTCAAAATGGCGAGATCGAATCTTATTATACCGACGTTAAATAAGGTTACTTTACTTTACTTTACTTTAAGTCACAATAAAGATTACAAATAATACCAGATCTCCTATTTCAAGGTTTGTTTATTATAATTATAGACATTTTCGCTGTCATCATAGTCATGAGACTAGTAGAATACCAACACGATTAATAAAGTCGTTTAAACACCAAATGTAGGAAGCTTATTAGACTGTTTGTATCATAGAATACGCTCAAATATACCCAGGTCTTCTAAGTTACATAATTATATTAACTGTGCCAAGGTCAAAATCGAGCATTATTCTTCAAAGTTCAAGGGGGTTGGGATACAAGCATTTATTTCTCAAAGAAGGTTCAAATGTAAAGCCAATTGTACATGTATATCGTCCCTTTCTTTAATTGACCGACGTCTCTCTATAAGACTCAGTCACATGTAATGAATTAGTTACTGTAAGTGTAAACTATATTATGATGTCGAGAAGAATCCTGGTCCTAAAAACACACTATATGTTGATCCAAGCAAGACAATAACAGCACCATATAGCTGGTACTGCTTTTATCAGTTTGGACAAAATACAGTACAACAATGTGTTGAAATGAGTTTATGTTCTTTAATTTATAATAACAAAGATGAAATTAATTCATCAAATGATCTTGTAATGATAATGAATATTGAGGATCAGTTCTGATTGTCACAATCGGCATGACAGTCATTTCTCATGAAATCAGAACTACCCACAAGGTTAAATGTGTTTAATACTGATTATGAACTTCAATATAGTGACAGTTTTTACAGTCAAACAAGCTCACGCGTTGACCCCTAGAGTGGATTAATCAAATCATTCGTCGATTATTCGTTTTATCTGTGCGAATGGGATTAACCGAATATTGCAATATTAAAACGAAGAATCAGGTCGAAATTCGACTTGTGACTTGATAAAATAAATCAGATAAAACAAAGGTGGGTAAAAACCTTGGAGAAGAAGTCTATGTCAAATTTCATGACCATGAACGCTGGAGTTATTGAGCTTCAATTTCAATCACTTGACGAATGTTAGTAAACTCCTTGTATTTTCTTCTTCAAGTGTCTTCTAGACTCCCAGTTAGATATTGTCGATTGAAGGAATCAAATATCTTTGTTAGATAAACAACTATTGCTTAGTTAAACGATATATTGTCGAATAGTATTCGATAAATGCCTTCCTGGCACGTAAACACAGAAAAGATTCCTAGCCGCCAAGGCTTTCTTGGTCTTCCTGTGTTAATCATTAACCAATCAAAATTCAAATTTGATTTGAATTTTGCACTCTTCGTTTTCGACGATGCAAAATTCAACTGAAAAATGAAATCGACAATCAAACATTCAAAACATTAATCGACTCTAGGGGTCAACGCGTGAGCTTGTTTGACTATAAGGTAATCTACAAAAAGAAACTGCAAATTATTCATATGAGATATAGGTAGATAAACAAATTTCTAATGAAAGTGCGCGTTCACGCAGGCGTCTATTTTCATAAATTGTACTTATAATTAAACGTAGTTAGAGCATCAAAGAGAATCCCGAGTTCACGCAGTTATGCGTCTAGTTGAATATAAACAGCCCCTAAGAATCAAAAATTAAAACTTGAATATTATTACAACTGAATTGGTCCATTGTGTTTGCACTAGGGCCAAATTTTAGTCAACTGTTTGCTAGCTTGTCAATCAAGTTGTAGTGAGTGAATGTGCGTTGACAGAAGTATGTCTCGAAAGAGAAGAAAACATTTTCACGCCTAGGCACGATTTCCATGCCTCTAACCAAAACGGCGGCGCTTTTGTACTTTGGAAGGTTTTGCGAAAAATTGTCCGTGTCACGTACACCATTATCGATTGATTTTTTTTGCAAAACAAATAGGCTTTCGCTGCACTGCAAACAGTCCCTTCCATATCCATTACACTAAAATACCTCGCGATGACCAAATTTTAACACTGAAATGTTTATTTTGAGTAATGTCAACAGTCGGGTATAGTGATACCCTTTGCTACCCTGGATGAATGCGCACAATGTAGCTACAAGACAAAAATACTTCAGGTTGTTAAAAATCAATTGATAATGAACTTAAAGCTTTTAAAAGTATCCCAATGCGTTTACAGAAACACGCTGTTATAAAAGAAGCGTGAAGTGGATGTCACGTTCGAAGTGTGACGATAAGATGTCACGCAACTTGTTCCTAAATCCCAGCGTATTATGATAACATAAAGGGAACAGTCACAAAAGGTTGACCATTCTAAGTCAGTGTCATGTTTGTAGCTGCTCTACTCATTGTCGGGGTTGTTGTCACCCCTTTGGTCAACTCCATTGATTATACACCAGAAGTAACCATCGACAGTGGAAAACTTCGAGGTCTTGTCATTCAGCTCAACAACACTAATGCTAAAGTTAGGAAATATCTTGGTATACCGTTTGCAAAAGCAGAGCGATTCCAGCCTCCTAAACAACCCTCACCATGGCCTGAAAGTGAAGTTAAAGATATGATCACATTTGGAAAAGTCTGTCCCCAAGCTTTTCTGACCGTAAGCCAGGTAAAAGATATGAGCGAAGATTGTTTGAATCTTAACGTGTTTGTTCCTAACGATAACACCTCCTCACCTCTACCCGTCATGGTATGGATACATGGAGGAGCTTTTTTTGGTGGTTCAAACCGACGATACGATAGTAGCTACCTAGCAGTACTGGGTAAAGTAGTCGTGGTTGTGATCAACTATCGGTTGTCAGTGTTTGGGTTTCTTACCAACGGTAAAGATGATGACATCAAGGGTAACTATGGTATGCTGGATCAGATCGAAGCATTGAACTGGGTCAAGAGAAACATCAAAGCGTAAGTCAACACAAATTAAAATTACTTAATTTACAGCGCTGTCAAGCTTTTAGTTGGAAGATTGCATTTGCTTTTCGCTGCAAATATTTTAATACTGTAACCGCAAAAGATAACTACGAAATCATAGATTAAGTACAACCAACTCTTTTAATTTAATTTTAGTGATACTTTAATTATGTGTACTTTCTCGTGCTGTTTGCAAAGAGTAGGGGACTCTATTCTTGCACAACAGTCTGGATTGGGAGACACCCCCATGTAATAACCAAACTCACGTTTAATATACAAATTAGGTAATACCTAATAGCGGAGCTCCCAGTTTAAATTGTTCTTTCAACATCAATATGTGCATGTAAATAATTTTTGTGCATGGGCCATGTCCAATCTAAACTGTAATTATTTTAGTTATGTAACCGCAAAAGACAACTACAAAATCATAGATATAGGTGGAACGGACTTTTAATTTTATTTACTTTATGAGCAAATAATTATATCTGCGATATATATATTTTCGATAAAAATCCAAACCAAACCATTTTTGTTTTTAAAATATGAGCCTAGAAAAAAACTTCGATATCACTATAACTTTTCTAGAGAAACAAAATTAGGGGTATTCACGCGTTTTTGAAAGATATTAATTTTTAGATTCAAATCACACTAAAATTCGTGACAGCGTGACTTTGTGTCACGACACGCGTACATATTGGCGTGTTTGCGAACGCCAAGGCACCTTCAAATTCGAATCAAACACAAGACAAAACGCTGAGAAAAATCAAAATTTTGAGCTTCATATTGACAAAAACGTTACTTGAACAAGTATTTAATAGGATGGTAACTATCTATTAAAAGGAAAAAACGGATTTCTAGAACATTTCTATATAAAAAAAACCCTTTTCATCGCATTAGATTTACTATTAAAAAAAGTAGTTATGGCAAATCTTCAAAATTCAAACAAAACACAAACGACCTCAAAGTGCTTTTGAAGTGGAATTAAAGACCTCAAGTATAACCAACACAGGATCGATTTGAAAAGAAAAGGATCTTAAAAAACTACTCTGTTGATGTTTACGGTTCAATATAAATGTTGTAAATATGTAAAGCTTGTTGACTGATATCTATATACAAACTGCTATAGCAGTAAACAAAACAACAATCTTAGTCACTCTGTTGATGTTTACGGTTCAATATAAATACTATAAATATGTAAAGCTTGTTGACTGATATCTATATACATACTGTTATAGCAGTAAACAAAACAACAATCTACTCTGTTGATGTTTACGGTTCAATATAAATGTTGTAAATATGTAAAGCTTGTTGACTGATATCTATATACAAACTGTTATAGCAGCTAGTAAACAAAACAACAATCTACTCTGTTGATGTTTACGGTTCAATATAAATACTATAAATATGTAAAGCTTGTTGACTGATATCTATATACATACTGTTATAGCAGTAAACAAAACAACAATCTACTCTGTTGATGTTTACGGTTCAATATAAATGTTGTAAATATGTAAAGCTTGTTGACTGATATCTATATATAAACTGTTGTAGCAGTAAACAAAACAACAATATACTCTGTTGATGTTTACAGTTAAATATAAATGTTGTAAATATGTAAATGTAAATATTTATAAATGTTTGGCTAGGCACCTTGCTTCAAATTAGCTTCAAAATAACACAAGACAAAACGCTGACAAAAATCAAGATTTTGAGCTTCAAATTGACAATCACATTATTTGGACTAGACCTCAATAGGATGGTAACTATGTATTGAAAGGAAAAAAGGAAATTTTAAAACATTTCTTTGTAAAAAAAACACCCTTTTGATCGTATTAGATTTACTAAAAAGAAGTCATGGCAAATCAATTCAAAACAAAAAAAGTTCTTTTGAAATGGAATTAAAGCCTCAAGAATAAGTTCTACCAACACAAGATCGATTTGAAAGACAAGGATTTTAAAACAAGGTATTTTATTATGAAAAACTTAAAACATGTAAAACATCATTTTGTTCTGTAAACAAAAATTTAACGACTTTGAAGTAAAAACTACTAAAAAAGCTCGTTTAGTAGCCATAAAATAGTCAATATTGCTAAATAAATAGAAATTATTCAACCAATTTTAAATTATGTTTGTATTTCAATTCATCTTTGATGTTTTCCGTTTATGAGGAAAAACTATGACAAAACGAGATGAAGATTGAACTAATTTAGACTGCAAAACAGTCCCTACTTTTACACAAGAACTATGACAAAACGAGTTGAATATTGAACTAATTTAGGCTGCAAAACAGACCCTACTTTTACACAAAAACTATGACAAATCGAGTTGAAGATTGAACTAATTTAGACTGCAAAACAGTCCCAATACTATACTACTTTTACACGAAAACTAATCAGTCTTTTGCTTTTCTTTAGTATAATTTCTTCGTTGTTGTGTCCTTCAAGTTTATGTTCTTCTTCGATCAAAACTCTCTTTATGTTCTTCGAAGTTCATCTTTCTCCGTTCATATTTTGTATTAATGAAAGCTCTGCTATTAGCAAGTACTATTTTGTTGTTGTTTGTTTGATTTTTTTGTCGATAAAAGAACAACTTTGCTTTGTTGATCTAGTGCTATTTAGCGCGCGTGTCACTTTCGTTCCCGCCGAAATGTAACAGCCAATCAGAATCGCGATGTACACGGACGTACCTACGTACGGACGTACGGACAGCGTGGGCTACCTGTGTCGGTCGATGAAAAATCAACTCGATGGGTTACCATTTTTTCTTAAGTATGGTGCTCCGCTATAAACTAAATACCAGGCTACAATGTGCGCCCTAGTACTCGACATTCAGGGGGGGGGGGGGGTACTCCCTTTGTCCAAGTGGAAATCGACAAGGATTTATCAGTTATTTTTATCTGTGGGTACCTTGTTAGGGGTCGTTTCCAAAACCTCCGCCGATCATCACTACCCCTTGGACAAAGGAAGTATCCATGTGCATATCATGTGCATATCATGTGCATTTGAATCTGCGCTATGTGAATGAATATAACTATCGTTATTCTTTACCTCCATTGCAGGTTTAATGGTGATCCTAATAAAGTTACCATATTTGGTGAGTCTGCTGGAGGAGCTAGTGTATCTTTACTGATGCTATCAAAGCTTGCTAAAGGTTTATTTCATCGTGCAATACCACAATCTGGTGACGCGGCAGCTCCATGGAGTACAGCAACGTACGAAGTTCTCGCTCACAAAATGAAGTGAGTATTGAATGAGTAGCAGTAACACTTTAAATGGAAACGCAGAATTGAACGAATTATACAAAAATCTTTTGGAAATAAGAAATAAGTAAGATGTAAACTAACATTACATTGAATAAGTTGTTTGAGGAAAAAAAAAGTCTTCAGTATCTACAGTCTCAGCACTGCGTTAATCATTTGTTCCATAGTTTGTCATCATCACCATAATGACAGGATGAGTCTAAAGATGTTGGACATTTATAGATATTTGGATTATTATTAGATTGGTAGAGTTATAGATGTTTAGGTCTAGTGAGTTGGATGGTTTGGCGAATTCTTAGTTTTGAGGATGGATAGGTGTATTTAGGGGGTTAAATGGTTGATAGATGGGCGAGTTGAATAGATAGATGTTTAATAGATCGGTGGATGGAAGGATATGTGGATGGAAACATGGCTAGATTTAGTTAGATGGTTAGACGTTTGATGTGTCTGTGCATGGGTAGATGGCAAGGTGCGAGATTGATTGTTTTAGAGATTGGTGGTTAGATTAGATGTTTGATGGGTTGATAGATGGTGGTGATGGTTGATGGGTTGATGGGTGGGTGGATAGATAGTAAGGTGTGAGGTTGATTGGTGGACTTATATATGTTTAGGTTTTGTGGGTTTGATCATTAGACGATTGGTGGGTTAATAGATTGGTGGATGGATAGATTGTAAGATGTGCTGTTGATTGCTATATTCATTGGTGAAAAGATCATGGTTGAATGTATACATTCATGCTTGAATGTTCTTAGGGTATTTGCCAAGAATGCTGGATGCCCAGAAAATCTTGTAAAAATTAAGGATTGCTTGAAATCAAAGAAAATGATGGACATCGTCAAAGCGTCTTTGAGAACACCGTTCCCTTCCTTTATTCCAGTCATTGATGGAAACTTCCTTGAAGGTTAGTCGCTTTAATTTCAAGCAAAACAGAAATCTTTAAACAGAAAACTAATTAACGTTTTTCAGATGCACCAAGTGTGTTATACAAAAAGCAACAAATTGAGAAGATTGACGTCATGATGGGAGTAACCAATGACGAAGGAGTTGTCTTTACTAAGGCTATACCAGGTAAAACATAATGTTCTTATCGAAATATTCGTTTTCAATGACTAAAACAAGAGAGGCTAATATGATATAACAGTATGGTGTCTTATTGATCAAAAACTAAATTTGGAGCTTCTTTAAGGTGACTGGCTACTTTTGAACGCTTTTGAACGTTCGATTCGAGCCCACGATGTGCGCGCGCACAAAAACCGCTGAAAAAAAATACAAAATGTTATTAAGGAACCATACACGTTTTGAGCTTCAACAGGGCAAAACCCTCGAATTTTGCTCGGGACTCTATACTTTCTTTATGCTTAGTTGAAAGAACCTAATAAAATCTACGATATATTAAAGTTTTTCAAAAAGTTAATTTTTCTAACGTACAAAAAAATCTATTTTCGTAGAATTTTTGTCCGACTTCATGCGAGTTTTAAAAGCACTGAAAGGACAAAATATGACAGTTATTTCTTTGTCTTTTATTCAAAACCATCCATGTTGTATTTTAGGATGATTCATTACCCGGCATTTGTGCTTGATATAGTATGAAAAAAAAACTATTTTCTTATGAGTTGTGATTTTTTTCATATCGCTTCCGTTTTCGCAAGTTTTTCTTCAAAATAAATCGTAGTTTAAAGAAAAGTTTAACATTATTTCCAGAAGTAGCCAGTCACCTTAATCATAAAAAGCTATTTTTTCCAACTAGTATTGTCCGGTCTCTCTAGTTATACTTTATAAATTAACTCCCTGTAGGGTCAGTAATATTGTTGTTACTTGGGTGTGTGTTGTCATGAAAAGACTATTGGTGTTACAAGTGGCTGACGTTTCAAAAACCTGAGAGGGAGTATAATGTCCAATGCTTTTTTATGTAAAGTGGTCCGAATGTTTTGCGTGGTACTTTTCCTGCCATAATCGCGTTTTTATTACAGGTCTGAATGTTGGTATTGGTGCCAACGTGACCAACGGTTTAACCAGAGGAGGTTTCGTCAAAGCAGTCAAAGAGCCAGGATTTGTAGCTTCCTTGATAATACCAAATACCAAGTCTGTTTTACTCGATGCTACTGTCTATCGTTACACGGACTGGACCAACGTAACAAACATCTATAGAAATCGTCGTATGTATGTAGATCTGTTGTCTGATAGCTCATTCATAGCACCTGCCATACTGGCTGCCCAAGCGTACTCCAATAAGACTGCCAAGACGTATTTTTACCATTTGGAATATCGCTACGATAAGCCACTATTTGGTTTCAATATCCCTTCCTGGGTCAAAGCAAACCACGGTGCTGATATCTTCTTCGTGTTTGGTGCCATGCTATCGAAAGAGAAGGCAACTGTCAGTGCAAATTTTTCTCGCGAAGTAATCAAACTGTGGACGAACTTTGCCAAAACCGGGTAAGGAATGTATTGTTATTATTATTTCTTTCAGATCAACTGATTAACAAAAGAGATTGGATGAACAAAATGATTCGAGAAATAAACAATTATAATTTTAATGGTTATAAGATAAAGTTTAGAAAGTATTCATTGCTGGTTAAATGGAATGGCTAACTAAATCGATTAGTAGAAGGAACGTTTGGAATAAACACCACAAACTTAATAGGCGACAATTAAAAGAAGGGTCAGTTTAGGCCGAATGAAGATTCCAACTTCTTGGTAAAATATATTGAAGAAATAGAAAACGAGGCAGCGTGCTCTGTCGAGTTATAGAGCACGCGGGAAATTTTAAGAAGAGGAGGGAAGCGTTAGGAGAAGCACGTACTCGTTTGGTGTATCCATGCTCAGGGGCGGATCCATGGGAGGGGGATTGGGGAACTCCCCCTCCCCCTTTTCTAAGCAGTTATATCTCACTTTTTTCGTTGAAGTTATTTTTCGTTTGTATTGTTTCATCTAAGGACAACTTACAAACGCTTAACTGGTAATAAAAAAAATCAAATCTATTTTATCATACGTACATCTACGTTCCATCTACGTCTATTTAAACATGCATTATTGAGCCCGCAAACTGGATAGCTCCAGCATTATTGGGGTTTTTATATATCCGAAACCAAAATTACCCCCCCCCCCCCCCCCTCCTTTTTGAAAATCCTGGATCCGCCCCTGATGCTGCATGGAAATGAAAAGTCGGAACTTTTGAAATGTTTTCGTGAGAAAAGCACCGCAGCCACAGGGTGGGGATGGATGAGAGGTACTGGGTATTTCCTACCATATATAGTTGTTATTATCTAAATTGCACTTAGGAGGAAACTTCCCAAATATGGTAATAAAAGCAAGAAGTCACGATGTTTATTATTTAAGAATTAATGCCTATTTTTCCATGAATCTTTTGTGAAGGAATCCTAATTCACCAGCAAGTATTGGTGTGTCTTGGCCCCAGTACACCCCGGATCAACAGAAATATTTGTCACTGAAACCAGACATGGAAGTGAACAGTCATCTTCGTGCTGATTACACGGCTTACTGGAATAACTTCATCCCTGACGCCCTTCGTTCCACACCACCGTGTAAGTGTATGCCGTGTGGTGGTAGTGCAGATATAAAGGCAACAGGTCAGTATCGTAATTGTAAACAATGCACTTGGGTTGATAATAAGGATATGAACTGTGTATATTGCACTTTCAATCATAGTAGCGAAACAGCCTCACTCCCCACTCGTCCATCAATCCTCTCCTCATTCTTTCTCGGCCAAAGTAGGTTTTTGCGTAAAAGTAGGGACTTACATGGGCAACGTCAAGGAACCTTATTATTACTGTATGGAGGAAAAGCAGAGGAGGGTTGAACGGAACTGAAAGGGATAACAAGGCCAAAACATGACTTAAGGATAGAAAGTATCTAGAAGAAACTACTGGGAAATATAGCCGATAAAAGGGGAATGGCTGATTACTGGGAAATGTAGATAAAGGGGGGAATGGCTGAAACAATGAGAAAAGAACTGTAAAATGCTATTGGAGAAATAAATTACCTGATTACTTGGAAATGTAGATAAAAGGGAAATGGCTGAAACAATTAGAAAAGAACTGTGAAATGCTATGAAGAAATAAATTACCTGATTACTGGGAAATGTAGATAAAGGGGGAAATGGCTGAAACAATTAGAAAAGAACTGTGAAATGCTATGAAGAAATAATATTTGATTGTGTGTTAGTCTCGAGCTCCTCCTATCAGAATACGAGGATTCGGTTGGTATGAAGGATAGGTAAAGGGACAAATGGCTGAAACAATCAGGAAAGCCATGGGGGAAATGCTATGGAGACAGGATATTTGAATATGTGTTAATTGCGAGTTACTCCTACCGGAACACAAGGATACGGTGATAATCAAGTATTACTGTATTAATCATAACTATTACAATTTCCTCGAATCTGATTGGTTGACAGACTGCTCTATTTTCCACTAATCAATCTTGTTTTTGTAATCGGACAGTGTAATCGGATAGTTGGCTGTAATCGGACAGTTGTTATCGGACAGTTTTATGAGCCAATGATTTTACTGCTTTCAGATTAATCAACCAATCACTGAATTAATACAAATCACTATAGCAACGAAAATTATTCTCAAAAAATGAGTTTTTTTCAAAAAAGGAGGACTTTTTCATTTTTATTAGAAACCCCACACATTTTTCTCTGAAATAGTAATAGTTATGATTAATTGGTAATCAAACTTTGTGTTGTCCAATTCTGTCTGTAATCATACTCGTGATAAACAAATCGGACTCCCGCTACGCGGTCGTCCGATTTTGTAATCACTCATATGATTACAGACCGAATTGGACTCCACTCAGTCCAATTACCACCATTAATATTGGTATGAAGTATAGGTAAAGGGACAAATGGCTGAAACAATCAGGAAAGCCATGGGGGAAATGCTATGGAGACAGGATATTTGAATATGTGTTAATTGCGAGTTACTCCTACCGGAACACAAGGATTCGGTGATAATCAAGTATTACTAGTTAAAAAAAATCACAGTTGGTCATGTATTGATACCGTCAAGCAAAGCGTCCAGTAAGTCTTTACGAAACACAATATCATTAGATAAAAGGGGAATCAAATGTTTTAGGTAAAAACCGACTCGGTGACAGTGACTGTGATCTAGAGCTAGACCGTGGTCTTGGTCCATACCCCAATTTCAAGAGGCATCAATACCAGCGGCGCATAACATTTATCAAATGTCATTGCACTCTTCTGATATTCTTTTTAATTATTGATTTCACAGGTTTCGTGATTCTTCTGCTGTCCATTGGAATAACCTGGTTGTTTTAAATACATTAGGAGATCACTCTTTTTTTTTACAACGAGAAGGCAATCAAGTGGAATGATTTGACCTCGTAATCTAATAACGCTGTAGGATCTTTACATTCATAAACTTTCTCCCCGATTAGTGTTACGCTTGTGTAAAGCTAGAAGATTTGATTCTTTAATAAAGTTATTGATTGATTGATAGCTACGATATAGAATATAGCATATCATTGTAGAAAAGCTTTTAAATGGCAGAGGCCGGTTGTACGAAGGGTGGATAAAGTTATCCGCGGATAAAAGTTATCCGCGGATAAAAGTTATCCACTGCATAGGTTTTTTATAGATTTTATCCGCTGGATAAGGATTTATCCGGTGGGTAGCGCTATTCACCCTTCGTACAACCGGCCCCAGAGATCGAATCTGAAATATAATCAGAACGAAGTCATTGTTGTACTTTATCAGTTTTAAGCTTATTTGTATCATGTTTAGATCGCCCTAGGTAACAATTATCATCACTATTGTTACCCTAAGTTTCATTTTATTGACGATCATCATCATCGATATTACCATCATCAGGACCAACATTATAACTTTTTAGAATCGTCAACATCAACATCATCATTATCAACAACCTCATCATCATCATCTTCAACTATACAACATATCATCAAGAACATCATCATCACCATCATCAACAACCTCATCACCATCATCATCATCACCAATATAATAATCATCACCAATATCATCCTCATGATTTTATCATTACCAACATGACCAACATGACCACCATTAATCTTTTCATAATAATCATCTTCATCATCACCATCATCATTAAGGTCGTCAGAATGATTATCTTAACATTTAACACCTTCACAATCATAATCTTCACCACCATCATCGTTCCCATTAATACTCAGTACCATCATGACCTCTTTCATGTTAATCATCATCGTCTTCATTCCCACCATCATCATTCCTTTCAAGATTACATTCAACTATTTATTACTGTTATTACAACCTCATGGCTTCCTAAAATAGCTTGATACTATGATTCTTGTAGTAATTGTTTTAACGCTTCGCCAAGTCGTGTTATTGCTTTGAGTAGAGTCTGATCCCCAAATCGTGATGCACTTAATCTTAGATTATTTGTGAACTTTGAAGAAGTGGTGGAGAACCTGCGAACGTCAACAGAAACTGTTCAAACAAGCAAACAAACAAACAAGCAGACAAACAAGAAACAAACGAGCAAACAAACAAAACAAAAAAAAACAAGCAAGCAAGCAGACAAACGAACAAACGAACAAGCAAGCAAGCAGACAAACGAACAAACGAACAAGCAAGCAGACAAACAAGAAACAAACAAGCAGACAAACGAACAGACAAACAAACAAGCAAACAAACAAACAAGCAAGCAGACAAACGAGCAAACAAACAAACGAACAAGCAAGCAAGCAGTAAAAGAAACAAACAAGCAGATAAACGAACAAACAAAAGAGCAAGCAAGCAGACAAACAAACAAACAAACGAGCAAACAAGCAAACAAGCAAGCAGACAAACGAACAAACAAACGAACAAGCAGACAAACAAACAACAAACAAGCAGATAAACGAACAAACAAACGAGCAAGCAAGCAGACAAACAAACAAACAACAAACAAACGAGCAAACAAACAACAAACAAACGAGCGAACAAACAAGCAAGCAAGCAAGCAGAGAAACAAACGAGCAAACAAACGAACAAGCAAGCAAGCAGACAAAGAAACAAACAAACAAACAAAAAAGCAAACGAGCAAGCAGGCAGACAAACAAACAAACAACAAACAAACGAGCGAACAAACAAGCAAGCAAGCAAGCAGAGAAACAAACAAACGAGAAAGCAAGCAGAGAAACAAACGAACAGACAGACAAACAGCTAGACAGAAAGACAGAAGGAAATAACAGGAAGACCAATCAATAGACAAACAGATAAAAAGACAGGCAGACTGACTGCCATTCAAAAGAGAAACAAAGAATGACAGGCAGACACGCCATTCCATGATAAAAGAGACAAACCTTCATATAAAGAGACAAATTAAATAGACAAAAAGACAATTAAATAGACAAAGATGCTGAGCGACAAACAGGCAGACATGGACAAAAAATGGCAAAAATATGGGCAGAGAGAAAGATAGATATTTATAGGTAGAAAATTAAGGCAGACTTACTCATTTCCAGGTACAAAATCAACCTGATACTTTTCTTTGCAAAGCTTGAGCAAATCTAAAACAAAAGCGTTGATATGTCAAATATTTGTTCAGTTTGGAGTAATGGTAAAATATATGAGAATAGAGTGCTAAAGTGTAACGTCAGTTGCCATGGATTCCGGTTCCAAACAGTAACTTTTCAGCACACATTTCTATAGAGGAACAAAAGATTGACATTAGTTTGGAACAAGTTTCCTTGACAACTGACAAAAGGTGACGTATTCACTTTAGTACTCTATAAACAGCCTTGAATAATCAGGAATCACTATCAAATGATTACCTCGAGAATCAATCGAAGCTGGTAAAGATAGCCAAAGACAATATCCACCCTGGAGAAAAAATATACGATGTTAAGTTAAACTTTCTACACTGAAATATGGCGACCGATAGTACTCTTCACAGTAACGTTCCCATCTTGAAAAGTAGCTGTGCCTTTACATCGAAGCGAGACGAACATTGAGTTTGCAATGATTGATACCTTTTGATACCTAAGAGTGAATGTCAGTAAGAATCGAACAAAATTTCGATTTTCGCGGCCACACTCAAAAAATAGATTTGGCTTATATTTTGTGTACAGGTAGGACTAGGTATGCAAGAAACCGAACGGGGGTTCGTTAGTTGAAATCTTTTTTTATTTTGGAAGAAATACGATAAAAACTGTTTTCGGTGAAATGAAGAGAAATTCAACGCGCGACACGTGTGAATTTGCCAAACTTTGAATGTCACGAGATCATTCTTAAACCTAAAACTTTAATATTTTTTTGACTTTATTGGGTAGATTAGACATATTACTGTTGATATATATTCGTTTTAAGATAATTGAAGTATTTTTAAAGAAATAACGATCCGTCAAAGTAAGGTTACTCGCACATATATAAATTTAGTACAAAACATTACCTTAAAGAGCCGGGAAAAAACATATGTGGTAGTGTCACAAAAATGTTGATATTCCTGCTATGTTATCTTCTAATGTTGTTCTTTCCAGTGCTGGTTTTATTTGTTTGGGTTATTTAAAACTTTTCGAGATAATTAGCTTCAAAGTAGTAGAATTTTCAATTTGCATTTACATGAAATCGACAACGGGCAGACACGGGGCAGACACGCATTATTTAATAAACTTTTGATAATTAAGATAATTATCTCTAATCTGAGAAATATTTTATTTGTGTTGATCTACGGACCATAGAAGACAATATTTTTACAAGCTGGAGTTAGAATATAAACATTTTTTGTGTTTAGTTCTTTGTGTATGATAGGCGAATTTCTGTGAGTCTCGATCTAAACACTTCTTGCTTTGATTGTCGTGGTGAATACATATATAAAAATAAATATAAAACATTATTTGCTGATACTCTAAAACGGACATGCAGAATATAACTGATATACAGACTATACAGTATTGTGTGAGCTATATAAAATGGACTAACAGAACGACTTATGTATGAAACCATTTTGCTCATTAATATACAGAGCTAAAAATAGACTTCAAAGTGTACTTCATTTAACGTTAACGTTAACTATCAATACAAATTTAAACCGGTTTTAAACTCAATGAAATTCCATATAGTTCTAGTTATAATTCTTCATATAGTTAATAATATCTAGACTTTCTCAAAGCCCGGGGTTTTTTTCGTTTTGGATCTCTCGTATTACGTCTCTCTTCGTCGCTCGGCAGGACGTCTCGCTTCGCTTGACGTCCTGGAATTTCGGCTTTGCCGAAATACATAGTATCCGAAATAAACAGTATCCCTAAAGAGTGGTCGACTTGTAGCAAGTCTAAATAATACCTTACTGTAACTATTAGAGTGCATTTAGTTAAACCGTTGAACACAGTCTATTAGTTATATTCTATCTTAGAACATAAAACATTTTCTAACTTAATTCCATTACACTAGAACACATATGTATAGGAATTGGCATCTTGTTTATGGACAATTATTGAAAATCAAGTAATTAAAAAAGTTTACAAGTTACACAACGTGCGTGTACCGAGAGATACCTTCGATTATCTACTTTAACAAACTAACCCTATTTATACAAATTACATCTCCCTAGAGTATAATTTACACAATAATGCCTTAACATAACAGCAAGCTAGTATTCATTCCATATCGTTAGAAAATACATTTGACTTCACCTACAATTATAAAAGCCATCCGCAAAATACACGGTCTAGCAAGAATCCAACCTACGGGGCTGCAGCGGTTTGACTAAATGCTCCCACTCCGTACTAGTAACAGATTTCTTCATCTTACAATGACATTTTACCTCCACAGCTTCTCACAACAAAAAAACACTGAGTAGTGGTTACTCAAATAACTGAGTAAATCGGTGCGTACACTTCTAATAAGATTTTGCATTTGCTGTTTTTGATGCCCTAAAAGATACCAAATCGCTGCCTTGAATCCCTAAGAGATACGACGAGCATACCCGCGCGGCACTTTTACCCTCCATTTACCTAAAATCAATAGAGGGGGGGGGGGTTAATTGAAGATAGAAGTTAATTGCTAAAAACATGGAGGGGGGGGGGGGGTGCATAAGTTATATTGGGATTTTGTTAATATAAAATTCAAAATATGCATATAAATATATTCAAAATAAATATTAATTGTTATATTTTTTTTACTGTATCAAGAACACAACTTGTCACAGGTGCAAGCTCAAAACCATATATTGAAATATTATGTATAAACTGAGTATCCTTTGTAATAAAAACAAGTACTAAAAACTAAAAGCAAAGAAGACGTCGAAAAAGTGACCAATAAGCAACTGCAACTATATCTCAAACAAATAGGTCATGAAGTATCTGGGAACAAAACACAATTAGTTGAACATGTACTTTCGTATGCTAGAGGATCTAGAACACTTGAAACTGAAGATCTCGATGAAGAATGAAAACTTGTCCGCTGATGATAACTCAAGTGATATGGATTCTGAAGACGAATCAAGCGAAGATAGCTCTGACGATGTGGGATATGTCGAAGAAAGCTTTCAAGTTGTGTTTGTGGCAGATGAAGATATAGGACAAGTAAATGTGTGAAGGCCAGTAGAGGAATATATTTGTGCTTTTTTGGGGGGGAGGGGGGTGTAAGCGTTTTAGCCTTGGAGCGACCAAATAGGGCGTGAAAGTGCGAATTTAGCGAAGCGATAGGTTTCACGCTCAGGGCGTCACGACCACTGACTAATGTGCTTTTAGACGAGTTTACGGGCGATTTTACTGGATCGGCAACAACAACGACTCCACAAACCACGCAACCACAAACGAACGGGAACGTAGATTTATTGAAGCTGACTAATTTGATACCGATACGTAAACTGCAATACAATATTATAACGATTTCGAATTAAAAACTAATTACAAAGTATATGAATTAAAAGCTACAATTAACAACTTTCATGAATAATACACATCAATAATAAGTAATAACATAATCATAGTATAACAATATATCAATTCATTCTAGTGGCGTTGGGGCGGTGCCCTGCACATTTGTAAGTATAAATCAACTAAAATACTTTGATAAAGCTAAATAAAGATTCGATATAAAACATATATTATCACATTGCTAACAGTAGTAGCAGATAGACTAGTAATTTTTCAATGAATGAACAAATCGTCGTGAAAAGCATAAACTATAGGAAAAGTGTACAAAACTTTCTAATTCTTAAACTTGAACAAAAGTACGTACTTTAAAGCTCTTGAAACTTAGTTAAACAAAGCTTTAGCTAATAATATATCAAAGGGTACTTACATATCGATCCCGCTTGCCTCTAAAGAGCCAAAGATTGACCAAAAACGTGTTCCAAAAACGAAGACATTACTTGACACACCTTTACGATTGATACTTAACTAAAGAACTGGCTAAAAAGGACGCTAATGGCCCTTATATATGCGCGTCATGACGCTAAAGTTTCTTATTACTAAGCTAACAAACAAACATAAACATAATGTAACTATGTATTGTAACTAGGATTAAAATATAAGTGAATTAATTAAATCATGATAACGCGAATTAAAGAGACGTCCTTTACAGGGGGTTATTAGTTATTTATGTTCAAAAGGTGGAGGGGTAAGAAGTTATTTATACGTTTAGCACAGGGGGGTCTAGCTTCAATTTAAGCCCAATTTTGAGGATTTTAGAACACCCCTCCCGATAAAAATAGCACAGTCCCTTAAAAGCGTGTTCGATAGTTTTGATTCACAGTTAATTGAGTAACCGTTACTCAGTGTTTTTTTGTTGTGAGTAGCTGTGGAGGTAAAATGTCATTGTAAGATTAAGAAATCTGTTACTAGAACGAAGTGGGAGCATTTAGTCAAACCGCTGTAGCCCCGTAGGTTGGATTCTTGCTAGACCGTGAATTTTGCGGATGGCTTATATAATTGAAGGTGAAGTCAACTAAATTTATTGAATTTATCTAACTAATAGTGTTCAACGGTTTAACTAAGTGCACTCTAATAGTTACAGTAAGGTATTATTAACTATATGAAGAATTATAACTAGAACTATATGGAATTTCATTGAGTTTAAAACCGGTTTAAATTTGTATTGATAGTTAACGTTAACGTTAAATGAAGTACACTTTGAAGTCTATTTTTAGCTCTGTATATTAATGAGCAAAATGGTTTCATACATAAGTCGTTCTGTTAGTCCATTTTATATAGCTCACACAATACTGTATAGTCTTTTTATCAGTTATATTCTGCATGTCCGTTTTAGAGTATCTGCAAATAATGTTTTATATTTATTTTTATATATGTATTCACCACGACAATCAAAGCAAGAAGTGTTTAGATCGAGACTCACAGAAATTCGCCTATCATACAAAGAACTAAACACAAAAAATATTTATATTCTAACTCCAGCTTGTAAAAATATTGTCTACTATGGTCCGTAGATAAACACAAATCTCAGATTAGAGATAATTATCTTATCAAAAGTTTATTAGATAATGCGTGTCTGCCCCGTGTCTGCCCGTTGTCGATTTCATGTAAATGCAAATTGAAAATTCTACTACTTTGAAGCTAATTATCTTGCATAGTTTTAAATAACCCAAACAAATAAAACCAGCACTGGAAAGAACAACATTAGAAGATAACATAGCAGGGATATCAACATTTTTGTGACACTACCACATATGTTTTTTCCCGGCTCTTTAAGGTAATGTTTTGTACTAAATTTGGATATGTGCGAGTAACCCTACTTTGACGGATCGTTATTTCTTTAAAAATACTTCAATTATCTTAAAACGAATATATATCAACAGTAATATGTCTAATCTACCCAATAAAGTCAAAAAAATATTAAAGTTTTAGGTTTAAGAATGATCTCGTGACATTCAAAGTTTGGCAAATTTACACTTGTCGCGCGTTGAATTTCTCGTCATTTCACCGAAAACAGTTTTTATCGTATTTCTTCCAAAATAAAAAAGATTTCAACTAACGAACCCCCGTTCGGTTTCTTGCATACCTAGACCTACCTGTACACAAAATATAAGCCAAATCTATTTTTTGAGTGTGGCCGCGTAAATCGAAATTTTGTTCGATTCTTACTGACATTCACTCTTAAGCGTATAAATTATCTCCAGCTATGTATTTGAAATGTTATATTTATAAAATGCGCTAATTGGTTACCACTCGCGCGAACTTGAATAATATTTTCCTTCGAATAAATTGAGCAACCAGGTGCATGTAAGAGCTCATGTAAGATCAAAAATAGTAAAACAAAAATATCATCAGTCGAGCGAACTTATAAGAAAATATCGTGTACGATCAAAAATGGTGAAAAAATATCGATATAACTTATAAAAAAATATCGTGTACGATCAAAAATGGTGAAAAAATATCGATATAACTTATAAAAAAATATCGTGTACGATCAAAAATGGCTAAAAAATATCGAGAGAACTTATAACAAAATGTCGTGCCAGGTCAAAAATGGTGAAAAAATATCGAGAGAACTTATAAGAAAATATATCGTGCCAGGTCAAAAATGGTGAAAAAAAAATCTAAGCCAATGGGAATTTTACCGCCATTTGATTGACAGGCTCTAAGCCAATGGGAATTTTACCGCCATTTGATTGACAGGCTCTAAGCCAATGGGAATTTTACGTTCATATGGTGAACGTAAAATACACGGAATGTGGGGTCATCATTGCAGGCTCTCCCTTCCTTTCTCTCTCCCCCAGTCCCCTAGAGAGCCGCTACGCAGGCTATCCTGTACAGCCTTGTACTACAATATCGTGGAAATGATAAAGACAGTTTCACGCTTCAGAAAGCGATTCAGAGGAAAACTTTTCCTTGAGATCTGTGCTGTTCCACAATATATACATTCGAAGGCTTAATACCTTCACAACGCTGTACTCTATACACCCTTCCCATAATGCGGGACGCCATTTTGAATTAATTACTTGTGACGTCAATTGCGGGTAGGTTTCCCAAGGCATGTATATTTCACTGTACTTTTCACTCAGCGCTTCAGGTCCTACAGGTGTAAATATACAATATTTAAAGAAGATTTTGAAGACATTCTTTAGATTAGACCTTTATCTTTTATTTGTCTTTGTTCCAAATTTTAACACGTATTTTTAAAACGTTATAAATCGGCCGCAAAAAAGAAGATTCTTAACGGCTCCCGTCGATCCGAGCTGTACATGTTAAGGTAATTTACTGCTTTCACACTCTCAATATAATGCCTTTTTTCTTTTGTTTTCTTGAGCTAATATGCAAAGATATCCCGAGCTCAGTGCTCACTGTAGTAAAGTTGGAAATTACAAGACAATCGAGCTATGCTTTCTCTAAAAAATCGTCGAGTTTCATACTAAAGATACGTAGCTAGTGTAAACAATTGTGTCGAGGCAATGCACAGTGCTATCGATATAAATGCAATAACTTTTGAAGAAATCATAACGACTGAGTCTCGACATATTAAATTCCAACGCTATTCTTTCGAAGTATACGTTTAAAAGAAAAATGTAGAGAGATATTTCAGTGCCCGTGAACTTAATACTAAGCTTATTTATTTATTCAATGAATTTCAATGTGTTCAGGTTGAAGAAAACTGACTTGATATCACTGCAAAACCAGATTTTAGAGTCGCTTGACATCATACTAAATAAAGATAAAGAATTACACTTCGAAAGAGTGGCGAAATATTATAAAATGTGCGTCTCGGGTGATGAATACTCGAAAAATCGGTGATTCAGATGTCATCAATAGAAAAGTTTACACTAAAACATCTATTACAATGTAAATATATTGACTAATAATACTGATAAACTAGTGATAAAAAGATAGCTCGATCGGTTTGTACTTTTCTGACTTTGCTATAATATGCATTGAGTCAGGAATATCATCGCTTGTTAGCTCAAGAAAACGAAAAAAAAATGATATTTAGAGACTGACAGCTTTCAAATTACCTTCACAGCTCCCCGCTACAAATTCTTCTTCTTTGCAGCCGATTCGAGGCGTTATAAAAATACGCATTAGATTTTAGAACTCAAACAATTTAAAGTAAAAGGACAAATCTAAAGAATGTCTTCAAAATCTTCTTTAAATATTGCATATATACACCTGTAGGACCTGAAGCGCTGAGTGAAAAGTACAGTGAAATATACATGCCTTGGGAAACCTACCCGCAATTGACGTCACAAGTAATTAATTTAAAATGGCGTCCCGCATTATGGGAAGGGTGTATACCCACACAGAAAATAAGTGTCACTATAAACCACAGGCAGCCCAACTATTGTCTTTGAGGATTTTTTTCAATGACAATAAAGTTATTTTTAACCGCGCGCCGAGCGAAATAAATATTGAGCGCGCGGGTGGGGTTCCTGTGGTGTATTTGTTTGAAAGCTCGCGGATGGGATTCCTGTGGCTTTTTGCAAGCAATTTTTCGGTCGCGCGGAATAGCACGTACGACAGAAAAATCGAAGAAAGTAGTATCTTGATACAAGGTCGGAAACTCGATGGCGTGGATGGATAGATGTGCGCCGCGACACGGGTGAAATACGCACGGCGCATGCGTAAGCAAAACACAAGACTAACTGAAGATTTTACGAAGGGTTTCGTGTTTTCGTGTGGTTATGTATTAAGCGAATTTCTCTTGTATTATTTGACAAGGGAAAGAAAACAACTAATGTAATGTGTTAGGGAAATATAAGCACTAACTTTCCACGAACTTTCTTAACTTTTAAGATTTACCAAACGCCGATAAATCTCCAATGGTTTTATTGTAAACACGACCGTCTTCCGAGCGTGCGCAGTGCGTTTTTCACCCGTGTCGTGCGCCGCAGGACACGGGTGAAAAACGCACGGCGCATGCGTAAGGAAAACAAAAGAGTAACTGAAAATTTTACGAAGGGTTTCGTGTTTTCTTGTGGTTATATATTAAGCGAATTTCTCTTGTATTATTTGACAAGGGAAAGAAAACAACTAATGTAATGTGTTAGGGAAATATAAGCACTAACTTTCCACGAACTTTCTTAACTTTTAAGATTTACCAAACGCCGGTAAATCTCCAATGGTTTTATTGTAAACACGACCGTCTTCCGAGCGTGCGCAGTGCGTTTTTCACCCGTGTCGCGCCGCAGTCTGTATAGGCACGGAAGTTCAACGACGAGCGCCGAGAAGGACGCGAGCAGCAATCGACTGACACGCCAAAGAAAATATATTGTGTTCAAACTTTTCTTTCAAAATAAGTGTTTTCCTTTCTTTTAGGGATTTTCAATTAATAAACCTCGAACAAAAACAAACAGCCAGTGTGTGAAATTTCTTTCCATGTTTTTTGAAATGCTAATACATATAATTAGTATATTTTACAATGTGAAGACTTTTTGTTCAAACTGTACTTATAAAATCACAGGTAGCCCAAGCTCACTATTTGTGTTGATTTACTATAGGATATATGGGGATTTTTCAACGTACAATTTTTTGCCTTAATTCTTAATAAAATAAAATGAAACTCTTACCGTGTCTTTTTGTAGCTCTCATCAACCGTCTGACTGACTTTCAGCGATTTTCGTTGGAATTTAGCTGCTTTTCCCTAACGTGTAGTAAGAGAGAGAAAGGTAGGAGGCGAAGGCCCCAAAACGGCCTTCGAACTGCTGAACTAATCGCCAAATAATTCCTCGAAAAACGCTTCTAGTCCAAATCTTTCTACGCAGCAGTTCGAAGGGATAAATATGACACGCAAAAATCCCAATGGATTAGAATCAACGGCTTTTTTGAAGCAGCCAGCCTCCACGAAGTTCGAATAAAACCGCTCGAAAAACAGCCAAAATACTCGTGTCTGGGAGAGTTGGGACAGTTGAAGCTGTTAAAAAACAGAGAGAGACTGGACCGGGCAAAAACAACCACTATCCGTGGGGTGCAAGGGTCGAAAATTGTACTACAAAACTAGGAACCGCCCCCGCTCCCAGGGGCGAATTACTTGACAGCTATTGTACTTCGTCGGTCTATCACTGACCGCGCTGAACACGTTGACATTCAAAATTAATGTTAGGGGGAAAAAACGACCGTTTCTCTCTTTCAGTGTGGAGTTTAATCACAAGTAATTCGCCCCTGGGAGCGGGGGCGGTTCCTAGTTTTGTAGTACAATTTTCGACCCTTGCACCCCACGGATAGTGGTTGTTTTTGCCCGGTCCAGTCTCTCTCTGTTTTTTAACGGCTTCAACTGTCCCAACTCTCCCAGACACGAGTATTTTGGCTGTTTTTCGAGCGGTTTTATTCGAACTTCGTGGAGGCTGGCTGCTTCAAAAAAGCCGTTGATTCTAATCCATTGGGATTTTTGCGTGTCATATTTATCCCTTCGAACTGCTGCGTAGAAAAATTTGGACTAGAAGCGTTTTTCGAGGAATTATTTGGCGATTAGTTCAGCAGTTCGAAGGCCGTTTTGGGGCCTTCGCCTCCTACCTTTCTCTCTCTTACTACACGTTAGGGAAAAGCAGCTAAATTCCAACGAAAATCGCTGAAAGTCTGTCAGACGGTTGATGAGAGCAACAAAAAGACACGGTAAGAGTTTCATTTTATTTTATTAAGAATTAAGGCAAAAAATTGTACGTTGAAAAATCCCCATATATCCTATAGTAAATCAACACAAATAGTGAGCTTGGGCTACCTGTGTGTAAACTAACTCATTGTAGCAGCCACTTCAGTGCAAATCAAGAACTTTTCGACTCTCGATTCACTATCCCATGATTTCCAAAATAAAATACATCCTCTTGTTTTCTTTCTTTGAATTGTAAGTCATTTTAACAATCCAAAAGTTAAATGCAAGACAGTACTCGCAGCTTTTTCGACCTTTTTTTTTGTGAATGTCGTCTCGATCGATATTTTCACGATTGCTCCACGATTGTAAAAATCCGACTTTTTTCCGAAGTTATGTCTATACAGACTGCGGTGCACCTCGGTTCCATGCTGCCCTTTTTATAAATTAATTTTAACCCCTTTGCTGAGGTCGGAGATGATCATACTTTTTACTGTAGTTGAAGATCAACGTAAGTTTTATATATTCGAAGAAAAATTAAAATTTTCTCCCATGGCTGATTTACTACGCGCGAAACTAAATTTGTCACGTGACCGGGTTTCATACCTTGTCAAAATACCTCCCTCTTCAACACCGCGCGACTTTGACCACAGGCAGCCCAAGCAATTCACTTTTACAGTAGAGATATGTGAGGAAAAAATCGATATTTTTTATTGAAATAAATTTGAACATATTTCAATCCTGTGTTCATGTTAAACTTATTTGGTGTCATTCTGGGTGGTTTTTGAAAGTTTTAGAGCATTTTTTCCTAATGTTTGCCCACCTGTACTTAAATATGGAAAGGCTGGTCACTCGTGATCGAGATCGCTTGTCTTCGATGGTCGAAAAAATCATGTTTAATCCTTCCTTTGCCTTCAAAATCACCTCAGCACCATAGATTAATGATCCTTCTTTCCAGAAACCAGCAAAATGTTCATGGATCTCGAGTCAGAACTCACGAAATCATAGATATTGAGCGATTTTCAACGACAATTTTCCTTCAGATGAGCTGTGGTCCGCGCTTACCGGACACCGATAACTTCGTAGCCGGGCCTTCTTTTATAAAACTCATTCTGATTGGACAACTGGTAACAATGGAATAGAGTCGTCCAATCAGATTGAGCTTTACAAAAGAAGGCCCGGCTACGAAGTTATCGGTGTCCGTTAAGCGCGGACCACAGCTCATCTGAAGGAAAGTTGTCGTTGAAAATCGCTCAATATCTATGATTTCGTGAGTTCTGACTCGAGATCCATGAACATTTTGCTGGTTTCTGGAAAGAAGGATCATTAATCTATGGTGCTGAGGTGATTTTGAAGGCAAAGGAAGGATTAAACATGATTTTTTCGACCATCGAAGACAAGCGATCTCGATCACGAGTGACCAGCCTTTCCATATTTAAGTACAGGTGGGCAAACATTAGGAAAAAATGCTCTAAAACTTTCAAAAACCACCCAGAATGACACCAAATAAGTTTAACATGAACACAGGATTGAAATATGTTCAAATTTATTTCAATAAAAAATATCGATTTTTTCCTCACATATCTCTACTGTAAAAGTGAATTGCTTGGGCTGCCTGTGCTTTGACCGAAAAATTGCTTGCAAAAAGCCACAGGAATCCCATCCGCGAACTTTCAAACAAATACACCACAGGAACCCCACCCGCGCGCTCAATATTTATTTCGCTCGGCGCGCGGTTAAAAATAACTTTATTGTCATTAAAAAAAATCCTCAAAGACAATAGTTGGGCTGCCTGTGTATAAACCAGTTTTAATTGACTTTGCCAAAAGCAAACGCATCGAACAAGGAGAAAAAAGAGTAAGGAAAAATGTTGCAAGCGCTAGCTATTTAGCTCCGGAAGTAGTCTCGGGCCATCAAGAATCGATCAAGAACGACATTTATTCTCTAGGTAAAATGCTCGAGGTAGCTGTTGGGCAGCAAAGTTTTAAGGATTCATTCTCAAAACTCATTCCTAGAATAACCAGGATATTACCATCTGAACGAGCTTCGACGGCTAAAATTATTGATGCTTTAAAAGATCTAGCGGCCACGTAAATATAATAAACTGCATAACTTCTAATATTTTTATCTTGAGTAACTATTTTCAAGCATTTTCTTATCAAATATCTGATATATTATGAATTAAGACTGTATTATGTGATAAGTCCTTCGGGGGTTCAGTTTCAACAATAAAATTTACGATAAAGTAGAACAATTATACCGATCCTATGCGAATCACATACAAGTGATGTAACTCAATACCGAGCTGATGATATGAGCTACACCGATTCTGTCCATAGTTAATTGGATTTGCGGTTACTTTGCATCGCCTAATGTTCTTCGCAAAGTTAAACATCTAGGTTCCTAAATCCCAGCGTATTATGATCATGGGCAGCAGAGTATCATTCGCGTTTGTATTCGCTTGTAATCTCCGTGTATTTATAGTTACCAACGGTCGCTTATTTGCTTGCTTTGTTATTCCCTTGACCTTCGTCTTTATATGTCTAGCTCCTATTTCAATCTCGTGATATTGGTCTATTTAGTATTAAAAGCGATCGTATGTCACTCGGTTACTAATCGGTAACTTCTTTAACTGCCCCCGAAGGTGTATAATATATAAGGTATCTTGTATACCTTCGGGGGCCGTTAAAGAAGTTACCGATTAGTAACCGAGTGACACACGATCGCTTTTAATACTAGATAGACCAATATCACGAGATTGAAATAGCAAATATAAAGACGGAAGTCAAGGGAATAACAAAGCAAGCAAATAAGCGACCGTTGGTAACTATATAAGCGACCGTTGGTAACTATAAATACACGGAGATTACAAGCGAATACAAACGCGAATGATACTCTGCTGCCCATGTTATGATAACATAAAGGGAACAGTCACAAAAGGTTGGCCAATCTAAGTCAGCGTCATGTTTGTAGCTGCTCTACTCATTGTCGGGGTTGTTGTCACCCCTTTGGTCAACTCCATTGATTATACACCAGAAGTAACCATCGACAGTGGAAAACTTCGAGGTCTTGTCGATCTAGTCCCCAACACTAATTATGCTAAAGTTAGGAAATATCTTGGTATACCGTTTGCAAAAGCAGAGCGATTCCAGCCTCCTAAACAACCCTCACCATGGCCTGAAAGTGAAGTTAAAGATATGTTCACATTTGGAAAAGTCTGTCCCCAAGCTTTACTGACCGTAAGCCAGGTAAAAGATATGAGCGAAGATTGTTTGAATCTTAACGTGTTTGTTCCTAACGATAACACCTCCTCACCTCTACCCGTCATGGTATGGATACATGGAGGAGCTTTTTTTGGTGGTTCAAACCGACGATACGATAGTAGCTACCTAGCAGTACTGGGTAAAGTAGTCGTGGTTGTGATCAACTATCGGTTGTCAGTGTTTGGGTTTCTTACCAACGGTAAAAATGGTGACATCAAGGGTAACTATGGTATGCTGGATCAGATCGAGGCATTGAAATGGGTCAAGAGAAACATCAAAGCGTAAGTCAACACAAATTAAAATTACTTAATTTACAGCGCTGTCAAGCTTTTAGTTGGAAGATTGCATTTGCTTTTCGCTGCAAATATTTTAATACTGTAACCGCAAAAGATAACTACGAAATCATAGATTAAGTAGAACCAACTCTTTTAATTTTAGTGATACTTTATGTGTACTTTGTTGTGCTGTTTGCAAAGAGTAGGGGATTCTATTCTTGCACAACAGTCTGGATTGGGAGACACCCCCATGTAATAACCAAACTCACGTTTATAAACTAAATACCAGGCTGCAATGTGCGCCCTAGTACTCGACATTCAGGGGGAGGGGGGTACTGCCTTTGTCCAAGTGGAAATCGACAAGGATTTATCAGTTATTTTTATCTGTGCGTACCTTGTTAGGGGTCGTTTCCAAAACCTCCGCCGATCATCACTACCCCTTGGACAAAGGAAGTATCCATGTGCATATCATGTGCATATCATGTGCATTTGAATCTGCGCTATGTGAATGAATATAACTATCGTTATTCTTTACCTCCATTGCAGGTTTAATGGTGATCCTAATAAAGTTACCATATTTGGTGAGTCTGCTGGAGGAGCTAGTGTATCTTTACTGATGCTATCAAAGCTTGCTAAAGGTTTATTTCATCGTGCAATACCACAATCTGGTGACGCGGCAGCTCCATGGAGTACAGCAGCGTACGAAGTTCTCGCTCACAAAATGAAGTGAGTATTGAATGAATGAATGAATGAATGAGTAAATAAATGTATGCATGATTAATAAATACGTAAATGGATGAATGAATAGTAACAGTAATAATAAATGAATTCTTAGAGTACAAACACTAAAAGTGTGCAATACTTTGTACTATTTACCACTAAATAGTGTTGATTAAACAATAGAGAACAAAAGAATTTGCATAATTTAGCAGTATTTAGTGGTATTTATGTTGCACACTTTTAGTATTTGTACTCTATTGAACGATGAGTTGAAATGCGAAAGGTGTATAAGTGAAATACAGATACATGAGAAAAATATCATATGCCCTTGGCGGGAATTGAACCCCACGGTTTCGGCTTTCTAGTCCGACGTGTTACCACTACACCACAAGGATCAACCACGCTGGATATGCTGCCGGACGAAGTAGAGCAACCGTCGGGGGGGGGGGGGGGGGGGGGCAGTAACACCGTAAATGGAAACGTAGAATTGAACGAATTATACAAAAATCGTTTGGAAATATGAAATAAGTAAGATGTAAACTAACATTACATTGAATAAGTTGTTTGAGGAAAAAACACGTCTTCAGTATCTACAGTCTCAGCACTGCGTTAATCATTTGTTCCATAGTTTGTCATCATCACCATAATGACAGGACGAGTCTAAAGATGTTGGACATTTATAGATATTTGGATTATTATTAGATTGGTAGAGTTATAAATGTTTAGGTCTAGTGAGTTGGATGGTTTGGCGAATGCTTAGTTTTGAGGATGGATAGGTGTATTTAGGGGGTTAAATGGTTGATAGATGGGCGAGTTGAATAGATAGATGTTTGATAGACCGGGATGGAAGGATATGTGGATGGAAACATGGCTAGATTTAGTTAGATGGTTAGACGTTTGATGGGTTGGTGCATGGGTAGATGGCAAGGTGCGAGATTGATTGTTTTAGAGATTGATGGTTAGATTAGATGTTTGATGGGTTGATAGATGGTGGTGATGGTTGATGGGTTGATGGGTGGGTGGATAGATAGTAAGGTGTGAGGTTGATTGGTGGACTTATATATGTTTAGGTTTTTTGGGTTTGATCATTAGACGATTGGTGGGTTAATAGATTGGTGGATGGATAGATTGTAAGATGTGCTGTTGATTGCTATATTCATTGGTGAAAAGATCATGGTTGAATGTATACATTCATGCTTGAATGTTCTTAGGGTATTTGCCAAGAATGCTGGATGCCCAGAAGATCTTGGAAAAATTAAGGATTGCTTGAAATCAAAGAAAATGATGGACATCGTCAAAGCGTCTTTGAGAACACCGTTCCCTTCCTTTATTCCAGTCATTGATGGAAACTTCCTTGAAGGTTAGTCACTTAATTTCAAGCAAAACATAAATATTTAAACAGAAAACTAATTATCGTTTTTTCAGATGCACCAAGTGTGTTGTACAAAAAGCAACAAATTGAGAAGATTGACGTCATGATGGGAGTAACCAATGACGAAGGAGTTGTCTTTACTAATTCTATACCAGGTAATACATAATGTTCTTATCGAAATATTCGTTTTCAATGACTAAAACAAGAGAGGCTAATATGATATAACAGTATGGTGTCTTATTGATCAAAAACTAAATTTGGAGCTTCTTTAAGGTGACTGGCTACTTTTGAACGCTTTTGAACGTTCGATTCGAGCCCACGATGTGCGCGCGCACAAAAAACGCTGAAAAAAAATACAAAATGTTATTAAGGAACCATACACGTTTTGAGCTTCAACAGGGCAAAACCCTCGAATTTTGCACGGGACCGGACTCTATACTTTCTTTATGATTAGTTGAAAGAACCTAATAAAACCTACGTTATATCAAACTTTTTCAAAAAGTTAATTTTTCTAACGTACAAAAAAATCTATTTTCGTAGAATTTTTTGTCCGACTTCATGCGAGTTTTGAAAGCACTGAAAGGACAAAATATGACAGGTATTTCTTTGCCTTTTATTTAAAACCATCCATGTTGTATTTTAGAATGATTCATTACCCGGCATTTGTGCTTGATATAGTATGAAAAAAAACTATTTTCTTATGAGTTGTGATTTTTTTCATATCGCTTCCGTTTTCGCAAGTTTTTCTTCAAAATCTCGCGCGTAGGCATCCATTAAATGCTGATTATCTCGAAAACAAGCTCGGGACACCCCATTTTTCTTTTAATATTTGTAATCAGCATTAAATTTCATATTAATAAATCGTAGTTTAAAGAAAAGTTTAACATTATTTCCAGAAGTAGCCAGTCACCTTAATCATAAAAAGCTATTTTTTCCAACTAGTATTGTCCGGTCTCTCTAGTTATACTTTATAAATTAATTCCCTGTAGGGTCAGTAATATTGTTGTTACTTGGGTGTGTGTTGTCATGAAAAAACTATTGGTGTTACAAGTGGCTGACGTTTCAAAAACCTGAGAGGGAGTAATGTCCAATGCTTTTTTTATGTAAAGTGGTCCGAATGTTTTGCGTGGTACTTTTCCTGCCATAATCGCGTTTTTATTACAGGTCTGAATGTTGGTATTGGTGCCAACGTGACCAACGGTTTAACCAGAGGAGGTTTCGTCAAAGCAGTCAAAGAACCAGGATTTGTAGCTTCCTTAATAATACCAAATACCAAGTCTGTTTTACTCGATGCTACTGTCTATCGTTACACTGACTGGACCAACGTAACAAACATCTATAGAAATCGTCGTATGTATGTAGATCTGTTGTCTGATAGCTCATTCATAGCACCTGCCATACTGGCTGCCCAAGCGTACTCCAATAAGACTGCCAAGACGTATTTTTACCATTTGGAATATCGCTACGATAAGCCACTATTTGGTTTGAACATTCCGTCCTGGGTCAGAGCAAACCACGCTGCTGATATCTTCTTCGTGTTTGGTGCCATGTTATCGATAGAGAAGGCAACTGTCAGTGCAAATTTTTCTCGCGAAGTAATCAAACTGTGGACGAACTTTGCCAAAACCGGGTAAGGACTGTATTGTTATTATTATTTCTTTCAGATCAATTGCTTAACAAAAGAGATTGGATGAACAAAATGATTCGAGAAATAAACGATTATAATTTTAATGGTTATAAGATAAAGTTTAGAAAGTATTCATTGCTGGTTAAATGGAATGGCTAACTAAATCGATTAGTAGAAGGAACGTTTGGCATAAACACCACAAACTTAATAGGCGACAATTAAAAGAAGGGACAGTTTAGGCCGAATGGAGATTCCAACTTCTTGGTAAAATATATTGAAGAAATAGAAAACGAGGCAGCGTGCTCTGTCGAGTTATAGAGCACGCGGGAAATTTGAAGAAGACGAGAGAAGCGTTAGGAGAAGCACGTACTCGTTTGGTGTATCCATGCTCAGGGGCGGATCCATGGGAGGGGGATTGGGGGACTCCCCCTCCCCCTTTTCTAAGCAGTTATATCTAACTTTTTTCGTTGAAGTTATTTTTCGTTTGTATTGTTTCATCTAAGGAACACTTACAAACGCTTAACTGGTAATAAAAAAAATCAAATCTATTTTATCATACGTACATCTACGTTCCATCTACGTCTATTTAAACATGCATTATTGAGCCCGCAAACTGGATAGCTCCAGCATTATTGGGGTTTTTATATATCCGAAACCAAAATTACCCCCCTTTTTGAAAATCCTGGATCCGCCCCTGATGCTGCATGGAAATGAAAAGTCGGAACTTTTGAAATGTTTTCGTGAGAAAAGCACCGCAGCCACAGGGTGGGGATGGATGAGAGAGAAGGGTACTGGGTATTTCCTACCATATATAGTTGTTATAATCTAAATTGCATTTAGGAGGAAACTTCCCAAATATGGTAATAAAAGCAAGAAGAAGTCACAATGTTTATTATTTAAGAATTATTGCCTATTTTTCCATGAATCTTTTGTGAAGGAATCCTAATTCACCAGCAAGTATTGGTGTGTCTTGGCCCCAGTACACCCCGGATCAACAGAAATATTTGTCACTGAAACCAGACATGGAAGTGAACAGTCATCTTCGTGCTGATTACACGGCTTACTGGAATAACTTCATCCCTGACGCCCTTCGTTCCACACCACCGTGTAAGTGTATGCCGTGTGGTGGTAGTGCAGATATAAAGGCAACAGGTCAGTATCGTAATTGTAAACAATGCACTTGGGTTGATAATAAGGATATGAACTGTGTATATTGCACTTTCAATCATAGTAGCGAAACAGCCTCACTCCCCACTACTCGTCCATCAATCCTCTCCTCATTCTTTCTCGGCCAAAGTAGGTTTTTGCGTAAATGTAGGGACTTACATGGGCAACGTCAAGGAACCTTATTATTACTGTATGGAGGAAAAGCAGAGGGGGGTTGAACGGAACTGAAAGGGATAACAAGGCCAAAACATGACTTAAGGATAGAAAGTATCTAGAAGAAACTACTGGGAAATATAGCCGATAAAAGGGGAATGGCTGATTACTGGGAAATGTAGATAAAGGGGGAATGGCTTAAACAATTAGAAAAGAACTGTGAAATGCTATTGGAGAAATAAATTACCTGATTACTGGGAAATGTAGATAAAGGGGGAATGGCTGAAACAATTAGAAAAGAACTGTGAAATGCTATTTGAGAAATAAATTACCTGATTACTGGGAAATGTAGATAAAGGGGGGAATGGCTGAAACAATGAGAAAAGAACTGTAAAATGCTATTGGAGAAATAAATTACCTGATTACTGGGAAATGTAGATAAAAGGGAAATGGCTGAAACAATTAGAAAAGAACTGTGAAATGCTATGAAGAAATAATATTTGATTGTGTGTTAGTCTCGAGCTCCTCCTATCAGAATACGAGGATTCGGTTGGTATGAATTATAGGTAAAGGGACAAATGGCTGAAACAATTGGTCATGTATTGATACCGTCAAGCAAAGCGTCCAGTAAGTCTTTACGAAACACAATATCATTAGATAAAAGGGGAATCAAATGTTTCAGGTAAAAACCGACTCGGTGACAGTGACTGTGATCTAGAGCTAGACCGTGGTCTTGGTCCATACCCCAATTTAAAGAGGCATCAATACCAGCGGCGCATAACATTTATCAAATGTCATTGCACTCTTCTGATATTCTTTTTAATTATTGATTTCACAGGTTTCGTGATTCTTCTGCTGTCCATTGGAATAACCTGGCTGCTTTAAATACATTAGGAGATCACTCTTTTTTTACAACGAGAAGGCAATCAAGTGGAATGATTTGACCTCGTAATCTAATAACGCTGTAGGATCTTTACATTCATAAACATTCTCCCCGATTAGTGTTACGCTTGTGTAAAGCTAGAAGATTTGAGGCTTTAATAAAGTTATTGATTGATTGATAGCTACGATATAGAATATAGCATATCATTGTAGAAAAGCTTTTAAATGGCAGAGATCGAATCTGAAATATAATCAGAACGAAGTCATTATTGTACTTTATCAGTTTTAAGCTTATTTGTATCATGTTTAGATCGCCCTAGGTAACAATTATCATCACTATTGTTACCCTAAGTTTCATTTTATTGACAATCATCATCATCGATATTACCATCATCAGGACCAGCAATATTACCTTTTACAATCGTCAACGTCAACATCATCATCATCAACAACCTCATCATCATCATCTTCAACAATACAACATATAGTCAAGAACATCATCATCATCTTCTTCAACAATACAACATATCATCAAGAACATCATCACCATCATCATCATCACCAATATAATAATCATCACCAATATCATCCTCATGATTTTATCATTACCAACATGACCACCATTAATCTTTTCATAATAATCATCTTCATCATCACCATCATCATTAAGGTCGTCAGAATAATTATCTTAACATTTAACACCTTCACAATCATAATCATAATCTTCACCACCATCATCGTTCCCGTTAATATTCAGTACCATCATGACCTCTTTCATGTTAATCATCATCGTCTTCATTCCCACCATCATCATTCCTTTCAAGATTACATTCAACTATTTATTACTGTTATTACAACCTCATGACTTCCTAAAATAGCTTGATACTATGATTCTTGTTTCTTTTCTTGTAGTAATTGTTTTAACGCTTCGCCTAGTCGTGTTATTGCTTTGAGTAGAGTCTGATCCCCAAATCGTGATGCACTTAATCTTAGATTATTTGTGAACTTTGAAGAAGTGGTGGAGAACCTGCGAACGTCAACAGAAACTGTTCAAACAAGCAGACAAACAAGCAGACAAACAAAAAACAAACGAGCAAACAAACAAACAAACAAACAAACAAACAAGCAAGCAGACAAACAAGAAACAAACAAGCAGACAAACGAACAGACAAACAAGCAAGCAAGAAAGCAAACAAACAAGCAAGCAGACAAACGAGCAAACAAACAAACGAACAAGCAAGCAAACAAACAAACAAAAACAAACAGATAAACGAACAAACAAAAGAGCAAGCAAGCAAGCAGACAAACAAACAAACAAACAACAAACAAACGGGTAAACAAGCAAACAAACAAGAAACAAACGGGTAAACAAGCAAACAAACAAGCAGACAAACGAACAGACAAACAAACAAGCAAGCAAACAAACAAGCAAACAAACAAGCAAGCAGACAAACGAGCAAACAAACAAACGAACAAACAAGCAAGCAGACAAACAAACAAACAAAAACAAACAAGCAGATAAACGAACAAACAAAAGAGCAAGCAAGCAGACAAACAAACAAACAACAAACAAACGAGCAAACAAGCAAACAAACAAGCAAGCAAGCAGACAAACCAACAAACAAACCAACAAGCAGACAAACAAACAACAAACAAGCAGATAAACGAACAAACAAACGAGCAAGCAAGCAAGCAAGCAGACAAACAAACAAACAACAAACAAACGAGCAAATAAACAAGCAGAGAAACAAACAAACAACAAACAAACGAGCAAACAAACAAGCAAGCAAACAAGCAGAGAAACAAACAAACAACAGAGCAAGCAAGCAGACAAACAAGCAAGCAAGCAGACAAACGAACAAACAAACGAACAAGCAGACAAACAAACAACAAACAAACGAACAAACAAACGAGCAAGCAAGCAGACAAACAAACAAACAAACAAACAACAAACAAACGAGCAAACAAGCAAGCAAGCAGAGAAACAAACAAACGAGAAAGCAAGCAAGCAGACAAACGAACAGACAGACAAACAGCTAGACAGAAAGACAGAAGGAAATAACAGGAAGACCAATCAATAGACAAACAGATAAAAAGACAGGCAGACTGACTGCCATTCAAAAGAGAAACATAGAATGACAGGCAGGCACGCCATTTCAGATAAAAGAGACAAACCTTCATATAAAGAGACAAATCAAATAGACAAAAAGACAATTAAATAGACAAAGTTACTGAGCGACAAACAGATCGAGCCAGGCAGGCATGGAGAAAGAATGGCAGAAATATGGGCAGCAAGAAAGATAGATATTTATAGGTAGAAAATAAAAGCAGACTTACTCATTTCCAGGTACAAAATCAACCTGATACTTTTCTTTGCAAAGCTTGAGCAAATCTAAAACAAAAGCGTTGATATGTCAAATATTTGTTCAGTTTGGAGTAATGGTAAAATATATGAGAATAGAGTGCTAAAGTGTGACGTCAGTTGCCATGGATTCCGGTTCCAAACAGTAACTTTTCAGCACACATTTCTATAGAGGAACAAAAGAAATACGGTTGATCGACATTAGTTTGGAACAAGTTTCCTTGACAACTGACAAAAGGTGACGTATTCACTTTAGTACTCTATAAACAGCCTTGAATAATCAGGAATCACTATATTAAATGATTACCTCGAGAATCAATCGAAGCTGGTAAAGATAGCCAAAGACAATATCCACCCTGGAGAAAAAATATACGATGTTAAGTTAAACTTTCTACACTGAAATATGGCGACCGATAGTAATCTTCACAGTAACGTTCCCATCTTGAAAAGTAGCTGTGCCTTTACATCGAAGCGAGACGAACATTGAGTTTGCAATGATTGATACGTTTTAACACCTTGCCGGAACAATTTATTCACGTGCCCCTATCATTGCAAGCTCAACGTTCGTTTTGCTTTGATGTAAAAGTCCCGGCAGCCTGCGTCACATCCGAACATTTCTTGGTTAACCGAGAAATGTCCGGATGTGACGCAGGCTTAAAGTCCCGTCTACCTTTTAAGATGGTGCAGGGAACTGCAAAGGGACTATTTGAATAACTATTCTTCTTGTCTGACTAGCCTCTCATACATGTGAAAACTCCATGTTCCAACGTGAACACGAGGTTAGCTGGTCAATGAACAATAGAGGGTATAGCTAGTATATTTCGATTGGGTCATAAGTCACATTTTCTAAACTAAAATGTAAATATATAATTATTTAAAAACTGCTTCGTCTAGTCATGAATAATTATAACCGAGGTGGGTTGAATATAGCCTCCTCAGCATGCGTCTCCGCTCCGTTTTCTTTTTTCTTCTTCTTTTATTTGGCTTCCAAATGACAAAGAGATCCCATGAGAGGGAAAGGAAAACGAAAGGGTTGCCTGCGGAGGAGGCTAGATTGAATAGGCCAGTTTCGAGTCTATTACTTCACAGCCTCAATTGTAGATAAATTAGTTGAAGAGTGGAGATAAAATCTGTAGCATTTTTTTGTTTCTTTATAAGTGCATTCCTTGTTTTACCGTTAGGGTTAGCTGTACTAAATACATACATACTAGTTATACAATGGTTTCAAGTGGCATACCGTGGAATATCTCACGAGTCACTTATTTTCTAGTATACACGAGCCTTCAGGCGAGTGTGCATGCAAAGAAAATACAAGTAACGAGTGGGATATTTTTGAGAAAACATTGTATAACTATTTTTCCCCACATCATAGAAAATAAAGAGAAACCGCAATGTATCATGGGAAGAGGCAGTTGAATTCCGCCGAATATGCAACGGCTTTCAAGCATTCTAATTGGCTGTATTTGATGTGGGGTGAAAAAAGAATAAACAAAATACTAACGAGGCTTAGGCGAGGAACTCGTAACAATTTTTTGATATTTTGAGTATCTCTCACTGATCGTCGAAGCCCTTTTTATTAAATAAGTAATGTATCTTCCAACCTGGAAACTAATTGATTTGTACCTTTGGTTTGGTAAATGTGCATTGTGGCAGGTTCTCAGTGACCGCTTCGCAAAGACGTTCCAATCGGGTCTGTTGGTAAACACAGAATGCATTATTTTAATGTAAGTAGCATGCAAAAATGCTATATTATACATGCGCGCAAGAAATCATTAGAAACTTGTGAATGAATAGTGCGCAATACAAAACGATTTGTCGTCAAAAGAAGAACAAATGCATTTGTACAGGGTAAGCTACAACATTGTTAACGTTGAGTGCACGCATGCGCATTTAGAGGTCTTTTTAATACGTAACACGTATCAACAATGTTGAAAGGGGGTGGCAAACAGTTTCAACATTACCAGTCAACAAAATCGAATAGATGTTGAAGTATATAAATGTTGAAACCGTTTGTCCGCTCTACATTCAACATCGTTCAACAACCATTCTACAGCGTTCAACAAAATCAAAATGATGTTGAATCAAATGTTGAAGCCGTTTGTCCGGCTTAATGTAACACTGCTAAAAATACTTTGTATATGAACTATCAATAGGGATATTAAATACAGTTATTTGTACATGACAGTACTTACATGGAAAGTAAGTCGTAGTGATTCAAAGGAATCCTTAAGTAAACCAAGACTTAAAATGCTCTCCATGATACCGGCCAAGTATTGCTGAGAACAACCACTATGGCGCACAAACGGACTGCACAAAAACAGAAAACAATTAAATTTTAATAATAATAATAATAATAATAATATAGTTCTTTGGACGCATTTAAAGCTCAATGCGTTTACATAATTAAAAAGAAAAAGAAAAAGTAAAAATTATTTAGTAGTTTTAGATTGAGTGACAGTTAAAAGCTTGACGGAATAGGAATGTTTTCAGTTCAGTTTTAAATTGTTTCAGTGATTTGCAATTTTGAATGTTTTGAGGTAGGGAGTTCCAGAGTTTTGGTGCTGCATAGGAGAAGGTTCTTTGGTTGTTCTTGTTCTTTGGTTATTTTACGTCGATATGAGAAGAGTCGAAGCAGTGGCTAATATTTATGTATCTCATATCATATAAAATACAGCCAATCAGAATACTTGAAATCCGTTGTATATTCGGCGGTATTCAACTGCTTCTTCCCATGAGACATTGTGGGTTCTCTTTATTTTATATGATGTGGGATAAAATAGTTATACAATGTTTTCTCGTGACATACAGTGAATATTACACTAGTATAGGGTGCGTCGGTGTTTGATATAAACGATAGGTAATATAATGAAGTTTATAACACCGTAAAAAATGTTGACTTAACTTTACTGACGTTTCGAGCTTTAGCCCTTCGTCGGAGTATTTTCTTTGCATACACTCGTCTCAAGGTTCAAGGCTCGTGTATACTAGAAAATACAAGTGACTCGTGGGAAATTCCAGGGTATGCCACTTGAAACCATTGTATAACTATGTTTCTGACACCCTTATATTACATGTACATTCACTACCACCACATTTAGTAATTTTATCACACAACACTCAAATCACAAGTTGATTTTTGTTAGGGGAGGAAAAACCGGAGAACCATATATTACCCTCGTGATATGGGAGAGAATAACACGCCAATCAAACTCAATTCACATATATTCCATGTCAGATGCGGGACTCGAACTTGAACGATAGTGGTGAGAGGCGAGAGGTTAACTACTACGCTACCCATTAAAAACAATCCCTGAGAGGGGTGATGCTTGACGCACCTTACAGGGTAAACATTGTACAGATCATTTGTTGATACAAGGTAGACGCCTTTATTCAACAAAGTTGGACGCAAGCATGCGCACTGTGTTTCAATTTTGATTTCCCAGGAAAGGAACTTATATTTAAAAGACCGGACTGGATGTTCGTCGTAACTTTTAGGGGTAAAAACTGTACAAATCATTTGTTGATGAGACGGCGCACAGCTGTTTTTATAGATTCATCAAATCAGGGGCGGATCCAGAAATTTGACAGGGGGGGGGGGGGGGTGAACTTTAATATCCTTTTGGCAGATAACGGCAGACACAAGAGCGCAAAGATCGTAATGTGCCCGTTTTTCTTAAAACGGGACTTTACTGCAAGAAAAGGGGGGGGGGGGGGGGGTGAAAAGTCACCCAGTTCACAATGACCCCGATAGCCTTAGTATCATCGGTAGTTCCTTCAGCTAGAAGTAAGCTGGGAGCCGGAGGTGCGCTTTTCTCTCCTCTCTCCATCAATGCTTCATTTTACGGGTATTTAAAGCTACTCGAAACTACGCACAGTGGAGACTAGTGGAGACAAATATGAGGCCAGTGGGGATAGATCTCTGGACCTCCCGTTTCCGTAAACCGTGCTGAAGAACCAACTCAGCTTCACTAATTTCCAAAATTGTTGGTACAACATGCTTGGGATATTTGAAACGGGGGTGGAAACTACATTTACTAAAGGTTTCTGAGTGAGCATACCTGTCTTTAAGGTAGTCTAATATATTTGGTAATGCTTCTACCCATCCCATTCCTAGCCCTGGACAAAATATTGTGGAGAACGACCCTAGTGAAATCACATGGCCTGATGGAGTGTCGCCTTTGGAAGATCCTCTCCTGTTCAATATTAAAAAGGTGAGTTAAAATCACATTTACATTACATTAAAACAATATAAAAGAATGTCAAAGAAATAATAGAGAATGAAAAGGTAATAACGTGAAGGAAGAAAGGGAAGAAAAAGGAAGAAAACAAGAAAAGAAAGAAAAGAGAAAGATGGAAGGTAGTGAGGAAGAAAAGGAAGTTAGGACAGAAGGAAGGAAGGAAGGAAGGAAGGAAGGAAGGAAGGAAGGAAGGAAGGAAGGAAGGAAGGAAGGAAGGAAGGAAGGAAGGAAGGAAGGAAGGAAGGAAGGAAGGAAGGAAGGAAGGAAGGAAGGAAGGAAGGAAGGGAGGAAGGGAGGGAGGAACCTAGGTAGGAAAGAAAGACGGAAAGGGTGTCAGAAAAAATGAGAATAGAAATGAAAAACAGAAAAGAAACGTCAGTAAAGGAAATATTGAAAAAAGAAGATATCACTGTATATCAATAGCCTATCTAAAAAAAATGAATGGAAACTAGCGAGTAAACTAGTTTAGGCTGCGTCGGTGTTTGATATAAATGATAGGTAATATAATGAAATTTGTGACACCGTAAAAAAATGTTGACTTAACTTTACTGACGTTTCGAGCTTTAGCCCTTCGTCGGAGTAAAATAAATATACCTTATGTCATAAGAAATGAGTCTTTTAGGAGGAGGTCCAAATGGAGCTTTGTCCTTGTCATAGGAGAAGCACTGGTAGATATCATTTGAAATACACAGACAGTTGTACTTGCTTACTAACTCTACAAGCTGCTGGCACTTTTCTACAAGAGAGTTATATCATATATCATTTAAAAATTGTTTAGTTATAATAATTATATAATTATAATAACAGTTTCGAAACACTCACGTATAATTCATAAGAAATGACTGTGAAGTCATTCTCGCTCAGTCAAAATTTTATTGGATCAAACTTCAACTCGTTGCCTTGGTGTTTTCGTGTAAAATTTGGGGAAATAAGAGAGAATAAAACAAAAATAAAAAGGGTGTCATTTTGTGGGGGCAAGTGATCAGGAACTGAGGATTCAAAAGATAATTCTCATTTTTTTACTTGCTTCACAAATTGCTTCGTTTCGTTTTATTATTATTTTTTCGGTTCGTTTCATTTCATTTTATAGGGGACAAACACAACTAACTTTATTGCAGTCTTGACTATGTCTGATGGTACTAGAATCGGATTGTATTAGTCTATACTATTGATGTAATACAAACAATATATGTGGCCGATCTGTTCAGATATGCAACAGTGAGTCGAAGATGAGTCATTGTATATCTCATACAGATCACACGCGAATATTGTATAGTACTTATGAAACTCCAACTTTGTAACTCTAAAATTGAGTCAAAATAAAAGTAAATCTGGCCGAAAAAAATCTATTTAAAACTTATGTAAATCAGGACGATTTTGTATCTAATATACAGCCCCAGCATAATTTAATTTGTCAAATTCTTATGAACTATAATTAATGAGTTTAATAATAGTTATATATAGCATACCAGAGCTAAGACATATTCCAGTAGGATTTTGATAGCATGGCGTCAGGAACAGTCCAGAACAGAATGGCTTTGATTCATCTTTTTTGACCTTTGATAACTGGTTATCAAGCTCATTGATATCGATACCATCTTCTTCCAATGAAACTACATCAAGCAAACATGTATCATGTTAAAATAACTGTTTGGGTGTTGAATCATATAATCGGTTAATGGCTTGTTAAATAATACATTTAATTAAAATCTGCATGCATGATTGAGTGGCTGAATGAACGAATGAGTGAATGATTGAATGAATGACAGACTGAATGATTGAATGACCCAAAAAATAAATGACTGTAGTGAATAAATGATTAAATGAGTAAATGAATGAACAAATGAATGAATGAATGACAGACCAAATGATTGAATGACCGGGAAAATAAATGAATGAACAAATGAATGATTTAATGAATGACAGACTGAATGATTGAATGACCCAAAAAATAAATGACTGTTAATAGTGAATAAATGATTAAATGAATAAATAAATGAACAAATGAATGAATGAATGACAGACCAAATGATTGAATGACCGGGAAATAAATGAATGAACAAATGAATGATTTAATGAATGACAGACTGAATGATTGATTGAATGACCCAAAAAATAAATGACTGTTGTGAATAAATGATTAAATGAATAAATGAATGAATAAATGAATCACAATCCTACCTGGTATGATGTTTAGTCCAAAAGCAGTTAAAATACTCAGTTCTTTAGGGGAAGAAGGCTCCTCAATAAACACAGTGTCTCCTTTCTTAAAGAATACATTGCAGATCAAAGTCAAGGCCTGGGTTGCACCCCCTGTTACTATGACGTTATTACTGTAAACATAAAAGAGCATACAGCTATTTAAAAAAACGTTGAAGATTGAATAGTACATTCCTAGACAATTCCAAGACTGAAATGCACTATGTTCAAAGTAAAATATATATTAATAATTAGTTATTTTATTCTTAGTGCATTCCATTGAAAAGAATATACTATAGTTAGTAATAGGGAGTAAATATGGCTGTACCTTTATTTTTATTTTAAATGAATGAGACTCCCAATGCCCTTTGGTCTTGGAATGCACTACTATTCATTCATATTGTTTAAAGTAAAATATTTATTTATCAATTTTGGCCATTTTTCAACTTTTTTCAAAACATCCCTAAAACTATGTGGGTGATGTCTATATGTTATCTGATCAATCCTAAAGTGATAACCAATCAAAATAGATCCAAAAATCAACATTTTCAATTTGTCCAAAAATTGACATTTTTGCTGTACGCGGGGTTAGAAAAAAATGTCTCTTTTGGTCATTTTTCAACTTTTTTCAAAACATCCCTAAAACTATGTGAGTGATGTCTATATGTTATCTGATCAATCCTAGAGTGATTACCAATCAAAATAGATGAAAATTTCAACAATTTCAATTTAGTCAGAAAATTGGAATATTCGACCCTAGGCGGTAGGCGAAAAATTCTCAATTTTGATCAATTTTCCATATTTTTCAAAACATCCCTAAAACTATCCGAGTGATGTCTACATGTTATCTGATCAATCCTAGAGTGATTACCAATCAAAATAGATGAAAATTTCAACAATTTCAATTTAGTCAGATAATTGGAATATTTGACCCTAGGCGGTAGGCGAAAAATTCTCAATTTTGATCAATTTTCCATATTTTTCAAAACATCCCTAAAACTATCCGAGTGATGTCTACATGTTATCTGATCAATCCTAGAGTGATTACCAATCAAAAAGTCAACATTTTTAATTTGTCAAAATTTTGCTGTACGCGGGGTAACAAAAAAATATAAATTATTATATTAATAAATAGTTATATCTTATTCTTAGTGCATTCCATTCAAAATAATATACTAGTTATAGTAATGGGTGGAAAATATTGCTAAGTGTACAATATTTTTTTTATTTCATATTAATAAGACCCACAGGAATTCACTAGCCATACTCATGATCCTCCACATATATATTCATAATGCTAGAGTTGTAAAGCGCTATGAGCTTTGGGAATACCGCTATATAAATGAGGCATATCATTATTATTATTATCATCATCATAGTGATTATCATCATCATCATGATTATCAACTACCTTGATACGTCATCTTCATATTGACCCTTCAGGAAGTCAGCTAAAGCAGTCCTAAAGCTCTCCAAGCCTTGCCGTGGACCATAGGTAAACATTACGGTTGGTTCACATATGGCCTGTCAATCAAATCATTGGTAATTTATATGCCGCAGTAGAAATGAAAAAGAACTTCTCATAATTATAGATGGATGGCTTAATATATTAAAAAATATTTATAAATACTTTATTATATCATAATAATTAGTTTACTTTACTTTACTTTTCCTTCGACATACAAAGGCACGTACAACAGGCACAGTCTGCAAAAAGTGATCACCTAGGTCCATGGGGTAAATAATAGTTCCACTTAAAATCAGTGGCAACATTTTTCTTACATGTAGTTCAAGTCCATGTTCACTTCTTTTAAAAATCAACTTCTTGGTATAAGTGGGCTTCTTGCTAATTTTAAGTTAACAACTTAAAAACCAAGAGCACCTAGGTATAAGTTATTGGCACTTGGTTCAAATGATCAATTAAATTATTGCAGTGTGTATGGCGCCAAATTATTGACACTATATATAGTTGGCTCTGTTATAAGTACGTATATCTGGGACCTACAATTATTATTCATATATCCACACACATTTTTGGTGTGAGCTTTATTATCCCTGTTTCGCTTTTAGAAATTATCTGTTTAGTATTCATTCGTGAACATTTATAAAATGAAGTCAACAATGGAGATATAAATTATAACCCATAACATAAAATTACATTATATAGCCCATTAGAAATAAGTTTACATAATCAAAAATGTTCAATTTTAATAAACTCACCATGCAATGCATCGTAGCTAATTCAAAAGCATCTTTACAGCCGCTCAGAAGGAAGGGATCAATCGTATCAACAGACAGGCAGACCACAGACGAATCTTCGCCATGTAATTCATCAAATAAAGTAGCCATTGTGAGACAAGCAGTTTGAATGAAAGAAAATTAACCTCCCCTAGATATCTGCGTTTAATAGCAAAACGTCCAAGTTTTTTGTGAATTTCGGTGGAGTTCGCGCCACAAAGCCATCTTTTAACGTAATGATGCTATCGTAAATTAATTCATTGACCTGCCTTGAAGCGAAACAACCAGAGAAATAAGCCATTTTTGGGCAATATTCTGCACAGAACTGTCAATTTCAAATCAGTCACTCAAATCAACTACAAAGGAAGCCCACCTCAAGCTCACTTCTGGGCTACCTGTGGATTTAATTCCAAAATGGCGGACGTACTAAGCAGAAGTAGTTGCTCGCTTAATTTCATGTCTTCTCCTCGAAACAAGACAATATTATCACTTGTTGTTAATAATGTACGATTAAGGAGTTCCTCAAGAAAGAGGACAAGTCATTTTGGTGCAAAAACAAGCCATAGAGGCGAAAATATTCAGTCACGTGTCCCAACCAACGAGATGGATTATGCAAGATGCAGAGAGAGTTCTGACAGACTACGAGAGCTACGAAACTACTATTTCTCCCGTGCATCACAAGCTTACTCCCGAGGACAAGGTAACATGGCTAAACGAATGTCTCAGCAAGGATGGATGATTCATTCAGCTCTCCAACACGAAAATAAAAGTTCTATTAACGAAATAGTCAACATGTCGAACTCCGAGTATAGTGCTACTAAATCCCGATCGGGTCACAAAACTTTAAATCTTCACGGTTTACGTGCGAAAGAAGCTATGGACATTGTGGTAGAATTTTTAGAAGAGCATGATGAGTATGAAGGGCGATTGAGGATAATTACGGGCTGGGGAAATAACAGTTATCCGAGGCAACCACAACTATTACCAGCATTGAAGGAGCTGTTGCGAGAACATGGACGTTATTTTAATGAAATACGACCTGGCGTAATTGAAGTGATCAGTTAAGAGAAAGGTCTCTATTCTGGTCTTTGGGAAATGAATAAATACATTTTTTCGTAAAAAAAGGAAATATTTTGATATAGGAATATTTTAAAACAGGACAAAAATGGTGACCATGAAATACAATCAACTTGCTATATACAGTACATATAACTTTAGCTAGTGCGAAAACACTAGAGTGATTTTCATATGCCTGTGAAAGAATTGGCAAACTAATAGTTGTCACTACACTCTGAATCTATTGTTTTCTTTTGTTCTTTACCAACAACATAGTTAATTATTAACTATGCCAACAACAAGGACAAACTCGCTTTTCTTTCGCGGTCAAATGAAAATCACTCTAAAACCATGAAATAAAACAAAATAGTTACTAATAGTTTCTATTTAGTCACTATCATTCAACAAGAAACACATTGCTTGTATTTCATGGATATAGTGTTATTGCTCTACAATGTTCTTATCTAGTGACTATTAGTCACTATCAATGGCAAGATTTGTAACGAGGTATTGTTTCATTGATTTGTATTTGATGTTTCTGGTTGAGTGATAGAGCAAAAGTATTATGACTTGAAATCAAATTGCTACTGTGTAATTCAGTGACTATTAGTCACTATCAAAGACAAGTAAGGTTTAACGAGATATTGTTTCATTAATTTGTATTTGATGTTTCTGGCTATTAATAACAGATTAAATAACTGATTAAATAGTCACTAAAAGCATGTAGGTAATTTGTCTGTGTATGCATTGCAGAAACCATCTTTATGAGAGATAAAAAATCTCTCCGGTTTCTTTGGTTAAAAAATATAAACATGGCACGCAAAAATGCAAAGTTTACTCTTCTATTTCTTTTCATTTTCAATTCTATAACCCTTCAGGAAATGGAAAGCATATAGAGGTTTGAATATCACTTTAAAGATGGGAATCCTTCCGCCCTCCCCTTCTCCTCGAGCTCTCCCTTGGGGCCTGGCTATACAGGTTAGATTTGCCACAGTCCAAGGAACTTACCCTGACCCTGTTCGGACACTTGAAATGGTAAAATATCCATACACTGTTTTAGGACAAATAGAATGAAAGTAGAACCAATCGAAAACTTTAGGTTAAAATCAGTTGACCACAAATTAATCAGCACTTTTGGCAAAAAAAAATGTTCCCCTTTTGAAGAAAAGGGAAAATTACGTATTTTACAGATCTAATAAACCTTATTCAGACAATTTAAAATGAAATGTGTAGTATACCCTATTTAGAGCAAAAGCTGAAACAAAATGCCCCTGTAGTGTATAGCAAATACATTGGAGTACCCCCTTATCAGGAAATGTATTTAGAACACTATAAAATTTGTATAGAGAGAATAATACTCCAATTACAATCAAGTATGTCTTTTATAGGGTGTTGATTAAATTCACAATGAATTCGGTTATTGGTCAATATCAAGTTGATTCCTATGTATCTCTTAGGGGTAAAAATCAGCGATTTGGGTTGTTTACCATTTACATGGAATATCCGGTTATTTTTGGAACGGGGTATTTCGTTCCATATAATGGTAAACAGTTTTCCGGTTGGCAAATTCTACCCCCCAAACTCTGCTTTTGTACTACCTTGTTCTTTACCATTTACATCCGGTTATCGCATGGCCGATGGGGACTAGACCGAGTTTAAAAGTGGAATCCTGTAAATGGTACACAATTTTCCGGGAATTCATTCCAGTCTGGAAAAATTGGAATACCTCTCGAGGAAATCCACTCTTTCCGGTAAATTTCCGCTGGAAGATGGTGTACCATTTGAAGTCTGGCCGGAATAACCGGATTTTCCATGTAAATGGTCAACACCCTTGGTATCTTTTAGGGTCTTAATTATCATGCAGAACTTTCTGATATCTTTTAGGGTATTGAAAAAGGAATTAGCCCATCGCAAATAACGCAATTCCGGTATGCCTGCGTAGACTCAGAATATTACTCAAGGATTGATTTAATTAATCACTTGGACTCTTGATTGTGGTGTTTGTTCTCCTTTAATTAAACAAAGCCCTTATTAAATTAAAACAATATTTGGAGGTTTCCATGAGAACGATCAGACGTTGCAGGCGTTAATTTCTGAGTGTTGCAAGGCGTTGCGTGACGTCAGGAGGCTAAATCGGAGAACGATATTTCAAACAAATTTTCTAGCTGTGTAAAAAATTGCTAGGCTTCAACCAGGAAAATTCGAACCAATGACCTTTGAGACAAAAGTAACCCCTGACTGAAAAATACCAAAAGTCATTTACACTTCACGCGGACAATACTGATTTCAGTGAATCCCAAAGCGATATCCCATTAATTAAAACATACAACGAAAGACGCACGGAAATGGACGGGTTTTCGCTCAGAATTCTTAATTTCGATTTTGATATCTGGCCCTAAGTCACTGATTTTTGCCCCTAAGAGATACCACGAGCATAGTTAACCCCCCTTCCCACGGGAGTTTTATGCATTCAGCCGCGGCCGTTTTTATTTCTTTTACTAGAATACTATTTTTACAAAGTTTACTGACAATAACTACTGAACTACAAAATGAAAAAAAAATACACTAATTACATGCACATATTACGAGAATTACAAGGATTGGTCTCCTAATAAACAGGAGTTATCAATTATTTGTTTAATAGTATATTTTTATTTACATGAATGTCTGTTTAGGATTGAACATTATACGATATTTTTCATATTTTCGAGTTTCTGTGTAAGCTTGCCGTGATTTCCTTTATTCTTTATTTCCTTTCCGATGTATTCCATTTTATGTGACAAATAAAGTCTGATATTTCAAGTCGGCTAACGAGTGCTTGAAAAATATCTATTATACCTAGTTGATAAACAGATAAATTATAATTGCCACCGGTACTACTTCTGATGTCGTTAACAAAAAACTACCAGAAATAGATTGTAAGGCAGTCCTTTATACAGCCATCTGCTACGCATACACTTCGAGAAACTGAAGGATTTAGTTTAAGACTCTGAATTTTTGCGCAAAAATATAGAGTTTTAAAATTGTTGCAATGTTTTTTATAAACGAAATGAGCATTTCCTCGGTCTAGGCGATTACAAAGGGATCTCAAAAAAAGGCCACATATTTTTATTTAATTAATATTAAGGAGATGCCTATGTCACATTATTACCCTGGGCCCAGTTGTTCAAAGCCAGTTTAGTGTTAATCCTGGGTGACTGTAGGTTTTCTTTAGAGTTAAACCAGGATTAGCGTTAATCTAGCTTTGAACAACCGGCCCCTGGGTATAGTACCACGCGTTATTTCCTACTTGCTTTAGCGTTTGGAGTAAATCTGACGGTTTGTGATGCAACTAGAAATGAAGATAACGAACACAGACATACAAATGAGAAATACAAGATCAAGAAACCCTCTAGTTTCTAGGGTATCACAATATTTGTTTTTACATAAAACTTGAATAAATTAAATTAAATAATCAAGAGATAAAAATACAATAATAATAGATATCATATTTAAACATACTCCATCTATATATCAGTAAATTAAAAATTAATCGAAAGTTCTTAAATTTAATTTAAGTTTATCCGCATTAAATCCTCGGTATTGATGAGATGCAAGCCTCAACCATCTGTCCTTATACTTCAAGTGCGACTATACATGTTGTGTCTTGTTATCAACTAGGTTTTTGTTTTCAATTAGACGAGTAAAGTCTTAAGCGTATGAATTATCTCCAGCTATGTATTTGAAATGTTATATTTATAAAATGCGCTAATTGGTTACCACTCGCGCGAACTTGAATAATATTTTCCTTCGAATTAATTGAGCAACCAGGTGCATGTAAGAGCTAATATAAGATATCTCAATACTCTTCTATAATAGGGGGGACCGTTTGGTATTTGATGTACCGGTGGGGTGGGGTAAATCCCCAAAAAACATCGAGCAAGGTTTTGGTCCTGAAAAAGATATCTGGCATGCAAGATCAAAAATAGTAAAACAAAAATATCATCAGTCGAGCGAACTTATAAGAAAATATCGTGTACGATCAAAAATGGTGAAAAATATCGATATAACTTATAGTATATAAAAAAATATCGTGTACGATCAAAAATGGTGAAAAAATATCGAGCGAACTTATAAGAAAATATCGTGTTCGATCAAAAATGGTTAAAAAATATCGAGCAAACTTATAAAAAATATCGTGCCAGGTCAAAAATATCGATATAACTTATAAAAAAATATCGTGTACGATCAAAAATGGTGAAAAAATATTGAGCGAACTTATAACAAAAATATCGTGTACGATCAAAAATGGTTAAAAAATATCGAGAGAACTTATAACAAAATGTCGTGCCAGGTCAAAAATGGTGAAAAAAAAATGCGAGCGAACTTATAAAAAATTATTGCGCCAGGTCTAAAATGGTGAAAAAATATCGTACCACACTTCAGAGAGGAAAAAATATCGAGGAAGCTTAAAATCAGCCCACATGCACCCCAGCAGATATCAAAGATCCGTCTATTGATCAGCCAATGGATTAACTTAAATTTACAGCGGTGCAATACTTGATGACGGAATTCAAATATCGAGTAGACTAGCTTGCCCCCACCCCCTCAAATGTCAAATGGTCCCTCCATATATCTGTCAAAACGATAAATTAATGTATACGATTGTCATATTTAAAGTCCCACTGAAGTCTGACCGACCAACATTAACAGAAAGCTAGCAACACAGCAATTCCTTTGACGGGTATTTGGATCCACACTGCGCACTTTCACAAATAAGGAAGTTCTTTTTTTTTAGTGAAGCTTAAAGAATCAAGAGAATGAGCATTTTATACGTTTCAAATACTGCGACAAACACGTCACCCGTGCCACCTTCAACCAAGCTAGCAATAGCATCTGATACTATAGAGAATGCTGGTTTTGTATGGTTCTTGGTAACTTTCAATGGAGTTGTCTCTTTGGTTGCTTTGACTTTGAACTTGATTATCATCATGACTTTTGCGAAAAACTCGTCTCTCAGAACACCTTCCAATATCCTTGTTCTTGGTCTAGCGGTGTCTGACTTTGGCGTTGCTGCCGTTTCTCAGCCGTTATTGTGTGTGTGGTACTACGGGTTTCATACGGCAGCTTTGTTCATTGCTTTACGTATCAGTTTCGATACGTTTGTCGCGGTCTCTCTATTCGTCTTGACCGCCATTACTACCGATCGTTTTCTCGCTGTTTTTCTTCACCTCCGTTACCAAGCAGTTGTCACAACTCAACGATACTTGATAGTTCTCATCTGTTGTTGGATTGCTAGCATCCTATTATGCGTCTGTAGATTTTTGACAAAGTTTGAAGCCCTTGCAATTGATGTTTGCGTGGGGATTATTTCTCTCTCATTTAATGCTTTCTTCATTATAAAGATCTCTCGAGAAATAAGACGACATGCTACTCAAATCCAAGCGCAAATAAACAGCTTGAATAACACAGAGTCTTTGGATATACCAAGGTACAAAAGGACTGTTATTAACATGTATTTTATTATAGTTGCACCCATTTTATGCTATATACCATTTCTCAGTTCGTTGATAGGTCATGTTATGTACGACGATGTACTAAGTGAACCTGCGTTTGTGTATTATAAAGCTATCTGCGAGACTATCACAATGTCCAGTGGCGCTATCAACCCGATCATCTACTGCATAAGAATGGAAGAAATTAGACATGCTGTCTTGAATTTGTTGCACGCACAATATTGTAGCGTTTTTTGTTCATGTACTGGAGAATTAACTAGAAGAGAACTGGCAAAAAGAAATGACGATGGCAACAGCAATAGCAGCAGCAAAGCAACAACAATTGCAGCAACAACAACGGCAACAACAATACCAACTACAACAACCACAACAACAACAATAGCAGCAACAACAACTACATCAATAGCAGCAACAACAACTACAACACCAGCAATAACAACTACATCGATAGCAGCAACAATACCAGCAATAACAACTACATCACTAGCAGCAACAATACCAACAACAATACCAGCAATAACTACAACAATAGTAGCAAATCAACAATAGCAGCAACAACAACGGCAACAATAGCAGCAACATCGGCAGCTGAACAAGGTTTTAACAACTCTCAACTCTCCTTATTGCAAATAAGCATTATTTTTTTTATTTTGTTTTACTGTATATCAATCCAAAAAAAAAATCAGAAAAGAATAAATGTGTGGCTTGTTTATGCTCATCAAAACTTCACTCTCTACATCAATAAAAGTAAAAATTCTAGTTATTAAAGTAAGCGCAATTTGCAAAACAAAAAGCTGGCGTCATTAGTTTGGTTTATTGATTTTCCTTCATACGAAGGCAGAGACACCACAACGGTGTATGGACCAATGTAGTTAATCTAAGACCTGACTGTTTAAGTTTTGCTTGATTAGCATGGGAAGTTCACTTTATATCCAAATTTACACCAAATCAGTTCTGAATATCGAAAGATCATCAGTAAAATTAGCTTATTTTTAAAATTTGAAGTTAACACATGAAGTAGATTTTGGGTAAAGCGGTTTAAACATGCTTTTCGCTGTTGGAAATCTCAAATAGAGTCAACTAACATGTGTACTGCTGTGATGCACAAAACCTATTAAAGTGCACCTGACGCCTTTCATGATATTTTGCGAATCTGTTGTACATGAGGTGTATAATAAGTGTACTTAATTTTTCTCTCTTAATTTTTCTTTTTTTTCTGTCGACCTCTCCTTTCTGAGATATAAACATTTGAAATCTGAAAATGCAAATGAAGTGACGTCATCCCAGGCCTCGTTAAATAAACAAAACTTCTCTGGAAATAATTATAGCAATTTTTTAAAGCTCGATATCTGTATTTCTAATATTCACCCTATACCATTAACATTTTTACTACTTTACAAAAACAAGCTTGCTGTCAGCTTTGAAACAAAACTTCGACAAATTCCTGGGATGACGTCACCTCATTTACATTTTCAGATTTCAAATGTTCATATCTCAAAAAGGAGAGGTCGACATGAAGAAATATTAAGTACACTTATTATAGGCCCATTTAATAAGTCCCGAAGTGTTGTATTTTCCGCGCTTGACGTCAAATTTATTTTTTTCAATTCCTTTCATATGATACAAATTTCAAAAGAATAAGTTTGACGTCAAGCATGGAAAACACAACACTTCGGGACTTATTAAAAGGGTCTATACACCTCATGTACAACAGATTTGCAAAATATCATGAAAGGCGTCAGGCGCACTTTAATTATTATTCTGTTTGAATTTCACGACAGTGCGCTTTAGTTGTTAAACAAATATTGCATTTGTAATACAATCTTTTAGGAATAAGGAACAAAACTCCTATAAATGCGTCCGATGCTTAATTTAGTGAATACGTTATTAACAAGCAAGAAGCCGTTATTGGCTTTTCTAAGGACTTTGAAAACTTCACAAGAAAAATTACGGCGTTTCAAGAAAAACGCGTTTAAAATGGAGTTAGCTAAGTCAAACAAAATGGCTAAAACCTTGAAAACAGATTTTGTTTTTTTGCTCGTTCCTTCGTTTGTTACCTCATTTGTTTGTTTGCTTATTCGTTTGTTTGTTCGTTTGCCTGTTTGGTTGTTTGTCCGTTTAGTTTTTGTCCATTCTTTTGCTTAAGGTTACTGTCAACCTTCGCGTCATCCCTCGTTTGAAAATTGTTTTTCGCGTCACATTAAAGTAAAGGCTAATAAACTATATATCATTTTAAAGCTTATAGAACAAAGATTATGATGATATATACGTTTTCCGGAAGTTATTATTTTTTTGGCAAGCACACAGGATTTTACCCAAAAACGGCCTATTTGTTTGCGCGAATATAAGTCAAAACTTTGTAATTTTATTGATAAGATTTTTATTTTTTTTAATGGGACGCGAAAAACAATTTTCAAACGAGGGATGTCGCGAAGGTTGACAGTAATACCTTAATAGTTCGTTTGTTCGTTTGCTTGGTTGTCCTTATTTTCAGTCCCTATCAACTGCACTTTTCACTTTTTTCTTCTATTTATTCATTTTTTGTATTTTTTTTTCCTGATTAGCATGCTTTCATTTGATGAAGGTGTTTGTTTTATTTGGCTTTTTGAGATTTTTTTTCTTTCAGTGATTCTTTTTCCTGTAAACCAATAAATGAATAAATAGATAAATAAATGAACGAAAGAAAAAATAAATAAATAAACAAATAAATAAAGAATTTATATGTACATACATATAATCAAGAAAAGGAAGGAAAAAAATAAACCAATAAACAAAATAAATAAATAAATAAATAAAAATAAATGAATAAATGAATAAATAAATAATTAAAAAATTAAATACATAAATAAATACATAAATAATTACATAGATAAATAAACATATGAGTAAATAATTATTACATAAATAAGGGTCAAAACACAGTATTTTGTTTTTTTCTGCCGGTACCCCTCCGTAACACTTGACATTTACCTGTAGTTACTTAACTATAGAATATTTTACCATAATTGCATGCTAACATCACAGATACCTACTAGTACTACAGGCACATGAGAGTAAACAACTATACAAACATCTGTATCTTGGTCACAGTAAAAAATCTCAAGTGTTACGGAGGGGAACAGAAAACCAAAATACCGTGTTTTGACCCATAAACAAATAAGTAAACAAATAAATAAATATAAAACAAATACATAAATCAATAACAAAAAATAAATACATAAAAAATAAACGAATAAGTAAATACATAAATAATTGTTATTGGATGATTGTTATAAAAACGTTGTAAATATTTCATGCAAGGTAAAAATAAACTATTGTTGTTGTTGTTATTGTTGTTGAATGGATGAATAATAATAATAATTATACAATGTTTTAGGAGCATTATCAAAGCTCAATGCTCTTACAAAAAAAAATAGAATTATTGAAAAAGAAAAGCTGAATGAAAAAAGTGAAGAAGAATGAAAAAGTTGAATGAACGGATTATTGAATGAGTGAATATATGTACTTTAACGCAACAGAAACGCCAAAACAGCACTCCCCTCCCCATCATTCCCCACTTCTCAAATATTGCTTTTTTGGTCAAAAAACTTCACTCAACTACTTATTCTCATGTAAAGAGTGTATTGTAGTGTAATCATAACTCACTTTTTCCACCATAGGTACAAGTTTTCCCTGGTTTGCAAGTATCTTTAGTAGCTCCATTATTAGAGGGAGATAGTTATGCTTTCGTCTTATATTTTCAACCTGCAAAAGTAAAACAAATCATTATTCTGATTTAGTGATTACATGTATCCTGGTTTTCCTAAGCATTATAAATCAAAAAGACACAAAGAAAATCACATATCAACACCATGATAGTTATTACAAAAAAAATTGGAAAACAAACAAACAAACCAAACACAAAAAAAAATCAGGCCAAAAAAACCCCGAACAAACAAACCAAAAAAACCCAAACAAACAAACCAAAAAAAACAAGCAAAAAAAAAAAACAAGCAAAAAAAAATTAACAAACAAACCAACCAAAAAAACGAACAAACAAACCAAAAAAGACCAAGCCAAAAAACAACAACAAACAACAACAAACAAAAAAACAAAAAAACAAGCCTAAAAACAACAACAAACGAACAGATAAACCAAAAAAAAAAAAACACTAATAAAAAGAACGAACAAACCAAAAGCAACAAACAACCAAAAGAGACAAACAAGCAACAAACCAAATAAAGCCTTACCTTATATCTGAGCATTTTATCATCTTCAGAAGCAACAAGCCCTTGTAATCTTGTGATTTCAGCATTTATTGACACAATGATGTCTTCAAACTCTTTGAGGGATGTGGATTGATCTGTATCCATTGGTTCAACACCCTACAAACAAAGGTTTTTTAATAATGTTTTGAAAATATCTTCCATTTTCATTGGTGTTGTCAAGATAAATAGACATGTATATACACCTAATATTTCAAAAATCGTTGTCGCAAACAAAGCCACAGTCCACACTCTGAAACCTGCAAAGGATGTCGGTATTTCTTCTCTTGTTATCGATTTACTCATAGCATATTTTGGTTGTACGTGTTTGTGTTATATGACCATAACAAGTTGTTGTTGTGGTAGATATAAATAGAAATATTTCTTTGAAAAACGTGCCATAAATCACAAATTACGTTCATATAACCGACATCTTTTGCAGGCTTCAGAGTGTGGACGGTAGCTTCGGCTGTGACAACGATTTTTGAAAGAGGTGTATATGACAGAAGTCACTGCAACGCCATGATAAGACAGGTTGCAGATATATTTCTGTTCCTGTGACACTTGAATACTGTGAAAAACATTGTCTTTGTAAAGTACTGTACTGTTTTCTCAGTCTGGGAAAATTGCATACATTCAATCAGGCATGCTCAAAAGAGAGTAAACAGTACCTCTTGGATAGATTTTGATTTGATTTCTTGTATCTAGTAGAAGAAAGAATGGCATTAATACATGCATTAGGGGTTCAGGATAGCAGCCTCTGTATGCATTTTGAGTGGCAGTTCTATGCATGCCAGTCTGTCATAATAGGACATAACATTAGCATGGCACTTAAGGTCTGAATACTTAAAGTCTGGGTGATAAAAAAAGAATTCATTCCAAAGTTTCTTATTTTACACTTTTGAAAACAGTAAACAACTTCAGCAAGTTTCATTTATCTGGGGTGTTTTCTTCGTGGAGAAATTAGTCTCGATTTTTGGTTGCTATGTTGTAATTTCCTTATGAGCCAGCGTGGTATCAGTCTGCAGTTTTCCCAAAAAGTTTGTAATTGTGACCTGGCCTCCTCGCGACACTCGCAAAAAGTTTGAAGCACGCATGCAGTAAAGAGGTGTGAATTTTTCGCGAGATAACGTAGCAGAGACATTGCCATTTGATTGGTTGATGCATAATTACTCGGGTAAAATCTGTTCTACATGTAAATATAGATGATCTGGCAAATCCCCAACTCCTAATAAGGATATACATGTTATGTACACTCCATGTCTAAGATGGAAATATATTGTGATAGACTAGGTCAGTCTTGGACTGATTGGATGATGTACAAGTCAAGTACCTTGTCTAAGAAATGCTGTTTCTTGACATTGAGTGTATCAATCCGTTTGAGGAAAGTCATCTTTCTATCTGATATAACTGCCATAAGATTGAAACGAATTTCTTCTGAAGAATATCTGAAAATAAGTGGGATCACAATTAAAATCAAGTGTAAATTTTAAAGTTGTATAATTGGATAGAAGAAATGGGTGCAAAACGAATGGGAAAAAAAAAGATAAGATGAGAATTAAATAAGATAAAAATAGGATGAGATAACAATGGGAAAAGATGACAATGGGAATAATATGATAAGATGAGAATTAAAAAAGATAAAAAAAGGATTAGAAAACAGTAGGAAAAAATGAAAATGTAATAAGATTAAAATGGGAGAGATGATAATGGAATTAGGATAAAAATTGAAAAGGATGAAAATTGAAAAAGATGAAATTGGAAAAAGATAAAAATAGGATTAGATAACAGTGAGAAAATATGAAAATGGAAATAGATGGAAAGGGATAAGGCTAACGGGAAGAAAAATTGAAAAGGATGAAAATTGAAAAACATGAAATTGGAATAAGATAAAAATAGGATTAGATAACAGTGGAAAAATATGAAAATGGAATAAGATGAAAATGGAAGAAATATAAAAAAAATATGAAGGCAGACAAAGTCCAGTAAACAATAAAAGGCAGCATACTTTTGCATTCTAGCTTCAATGATGGGACTGCATATATTTAACCAGTTATCCAGGCTACAGACACCTTAAACAACCATAAGTCATAAAATTAATATTAAATGTCAATGAACAAAGGAATAAATTTATGAATGAACAAATAGATTAATGGATAAATATATGAAATAATTAATGAATGATTGAACAAGAAAGTGTATGAATGAATGAATAAATGAATGAATGAATGAATGAATGAATGAATGGATGAATGAATGAATGAATGAATGGATGAATGAATGAATGACTGAATGAATGAATGAATGAATGACTGAATGGATGAATGAATGAATGACTGAATGGATGAATGAATGAATGAATGAATGGATGAATGAATGAATGGATGAATGAATGAATGACTGAATGGATGAATGACTGAATGACTGGATGGATCAATGAATGAATGAATGACTGAATGGATGAATGAATGAATGAATGAATGGATGAATGACTGAATGGATGAATGAATGGATGAATGAATGAATGAATGAATGAATGAAAACATTAATGAATGAATGGATGGATGAATAAATTAATACATATATCAATGAATATATAAATGAAGAAGTGAATGAAGAAATCAATGATTGAATGAATACATGATAAAACACGACCATCCATGGTTTAGGTTATTGTTGAATAGACCTCTTAACATTCCTTGTTTGTTGTCCCATTTCAGATCACGTGATGCTACCCATGGGAATTGTTTCGTTCACATGTAAATGGTATAACACGTTCACCATGATAAAAGAATAAATCATTCTCAAGGGAATGACACGTGGTCTGAAATGGGCAATTTGCATATGGAGGTAAAGAGGTCTATTACTGACTGTAAACATATGAATGTACCATGGTCGATGGGTCCATCTTTCAGCCCATCAATCTCATAAAGTTTTCCATTGATTGGAACATAAGCAACGAAATGATAGACATCATCATCTTTCTGTGCAGCCTTGGCATCAAACTCAAACATCTGCTGTCTGAAAATAAGATCATCTGTAATATTTCTTCATTTTAAAATAAATTTTTCATTTATTAATTCTAAGAGCTTTTCTTTTTTCCTGACTGGGACAGGGATCCTGACTGCAATAGCATAGGCAAGTTACTGCAGGCCAGTTTATGATAACAAGGTAAAAAAGATCATTGTTTATCAATGTTTGCATGTACTTACCTTGAGAAACTGTTGTGTACACTCCTGATGACATCAGAGTTTGTTAAACTCAAACCTTTTAACTATAAATTAAATCATGTACAAAATTAATGATTGTATAAATTAGAAAATATATTTGTTGTCATTATATAACTAGATTGAATATTAGTGTAATTTCTTAGGCCACCTACACCAGAAACTAGCCTCTTCCCTACTCCTCATGTTCATTTCAGTTCTCAGGCTTCTTGTGGCAATGAAGACAGAATTTATTAAGGAACACAAACACAAAGAAGACAGTGTAATTTCAGAGGCCACCTACACCAAAAACTAGCCTCTTCCCTAATCCTCATGTCCATTTCAGTTCTCAGGCTTCTTGTGGCAAAGAAGACAGAATTTATTAAGGAACACAAACACAAAGAATTTACGACGTTTCAACATCACGAAAAGTGAACACCCAAACTCACTCAGTTGAAGCAAAACTATTTACTTGACGAGCTTTTGTTCAATTTGAAATCATGGAGCCATACTTGTATATTTACACGCTCTGTAACATAATTATTAAACCTCACTTGAGAATGACATTGGACGATGTTGAAACATCTTAATTTCTTTGCATTAGACTTCCTTATTATTAAGGCAAACGGTTTCAACATCCGATCACTTTGGTGAATGGCAATGTTTAAACGCTTTTAAACTCTTTCAACATTGTTGAAACGTCTTGAATCAATGTTGAATTGATGTTGAAAGAGTTTAAAAGCGTATAAACATTGCCATTCAACAAAGTCGAACAGATGTTGAAGCAAATGTTGAAACCGTTTGCCTGGGCCTTTACCAAAGGAAATCCATAATATAAAGGAGCAGCATGTAGAGAAGGCCAATGAGAAACTAACAGACAAAATTATGTTCAAAGAATCTTTAATGATCATACTTACAGCACTGTCAAATGTATTAGAAAACTCTTTGAAGGAGCTTAGGTTTGGTCCAATATCAACATCAGGATGTGTTGTGTTCAACAAAACACTTAGTATTGCTTGAGTAGCACAGGCATTGGTTATAACCTTGACAAGACAAAACAATTGAATCAGTTGCATTATGTATGCAATCAATTTCTGACAGATGATCACTCAGCCACTGAATCAATCAATCAATCAATCAATCAATCAGTCAGTAAACCATTTAATCAATCTATCATTAACTCAATTGATCAATAATTATTCATTCAAACATTTATGTATTAATGCATCCATTTATTCCTTCATTCATTCCTATATTTATACATACATGTGTGTAATGTATTCATTCCCCTATTCCTACAAATTATACATTTATTCCTTTAATAATGCACATACATTCATTCATTCATTCCACTTCTATCCATGCATATACATTCATTCATATATTCTTTCAAATGCATTCATTCAGTCAGTCAGTCAGTCAGTTATTCAGTCAGTCATTCAGTCAGCCATTCAGTTATTCAGTCAGTCAGTCATTCAGTCAGTCAGTCAGTCAGTCAGTCAGTCAGTCAGTCAGTTATTCAGTCAGTCATTCAGTCAGCCATTCAGTTATTCATTCAGTCAGTCAGTCAGTCAGTCAGTCAGTCAGTCAGTCAGTCAGTCAGTCAGTCAGTCAGTCAGTCAGTCAGTCAGTCAGTCAGTCAGTCAGTCAGTCAGTCAGTCAGTCAGACAAACAAACATGTTGCAAACTATAATGTCATCTTGTTGTCAGAAAAATAACCCTTCAATTCTACCTGTTTTGCAAAGAAAATTCCCAGTGATCTACTGTCTTGTACGACTGTACCAACCGGCTCCTCTCCTTGTCTCCATTTAAACAGGAATATTAGTCCATGGACAGGTCTGTATAATCAAATGAAAATACAAAACTTATAACAACTACTATGTTGATGCACTTGTTGGTGTCTGATGTTTTAATAACCCATGATAGGTAAAGTTAAGTCAACATTTTTTTACGGTGTTACAAATTTCATATTACCTATCATTTATATCAAACACCGATGCAGCCTATACTTGTTTACTCGCTAGTTTCCATTTTTAATAACCCAAGTGAGAGAAAATCATGTTCAGATTAACGAAATATAAAGACAGTAGTGGTATTTATTTATAATTATTATGCCTCGACTCATGTAATGTTGGTGTGTTTGTAGGTGCTAATCATTGTGTTCTATGATTCTATTGTAAATACTGGGTCTTGTCTGTCTATCAAAGATAGAAGATATATATTATTTTTTACAAAAAGCACGATAATAGGATGTGCGCGATAATAGGTACGACTACCTTATTAAAACATAGGAATTGCGTCTCAATTTTAATTTTTCTTTTTTTTGCTTTACATATTTTTATAAACCATGCCCATATTTACCTTAAACTTTCTAGCGATGCTTGATCAAGACTGTACATTTCTTCAACTTGAACTCCAGTGCAACCTTTAAAATAATTTAAAGTCAAATGAAAAAAGTCACTCACGTGTGAGATGCCGTCAAAACAGAAGACAAACTTTTCGAAAATAATAACGTGATAAAAATATACTTTTATAGAAATATATAACCTACTAAATATCAAGATAAATATGTTATCACTTATATATTAAATTTTCATCAGCCATTTCTTACCAAAACCTCGAATAAGTTCGGTAAAAACGCCAGGATCGCTTTCCATCAAACACCATTCCGCACCGGCCGCCATTTTAAAAATTACCCATAAGGCTAATCGCGTATTTTATTGAGCCGGCGTTGAAAATGCACAGCTGTTGTGCCCATCTAGTAAATATGGTGGGTTAAAGATGTGAATTGATATTTTAGATGTTGTCTTGTAATCGACTATAGTAAAGATATAAAGCGTTAAAGATGGTAAGTAAGATGCTAATGTTGTAGACTATTACTTGAGTTGTTTGTTGTTTTGCAATCAATGCGATTTATAGCCGCGATTTTGAGAAACCGAAAATTGAGAGCAACGCGATTCAAAATTAGTTTTAGAAACACATTTGTATGTATTATTTTTAGAAATGCATCCATTTGAAATACTAACTAAATAGTTTCTTGAAACTATAAACGAACCTTAGTTTTATTCTAACCTAAACTGATCTCAATCTACACAGGGTACCCAAATAAAAGATGTCAAAATCGCAGACGATGCTCCCAAGACTTTGTTTCTTGACAAACATTCAGCGTTCATAGAAAGTTATGGAAAAAAGAAAGATACAGATTTTGTAAGGGCAATTCCTTCGTGTTTGATAACTTTTCTGATGCTCAATTCATCAGAAAAAGAACCCCCCCCCCCCCCCCTCAGAAAATATACATTTTCAAGTTACCCCTTCAGAAAAAGTACTCCTACACCCATTCCCCCACCCCCCTCAGAAAATATGCATTTTGAAGTCACCCCTTCAGAAAAAAAGTACCCCTCCCCTCAGAAAATATGCATTTTCAAGTCACCCCTTCATTTTCAAGTATAATTATGTAAATTTCCTAATCCCCTCAGAAAATCTCAAATAACAGGGTACCCCCTCAAAACATCTCGTCAACAGGGGGGAGGGGGGGAGGTGGATATAAAGTGGAATAGCCCTATGTTTTAAACCTAAGTGAATGATGTCTAACCATTTCTTCCATTAGGACTATTGTATGACAGAATATCTTCGTATGAGTGGTGTATACTGGGGATTGACTGCTATGAGTCTTATGGATAAATTAGATGCCATGGATAAAGATGAAATAATCAATTTTGTCAAGTCTTGTCAGCATGATAATGGTGGCTTCAGTGCTAGTATCAATCATGATCCACACTTGCTATACACACTTAGTGCAGTACAGGTAAAGTATCACTTAAATATACACCTATTTCAAAAATCGTTTTTGCAAACAAAGCCACAGTCCACACTCTGAAGCCTGCAAAGGATGTCCGTATTGCACAATTCTCTTGTTATTGGTTTATATTCATAACATATTTTGGTTGTACGTGTTTGTGTTATATTAACATAGCAAGTTGTTCTTGTGGTAGATATAAATAGAAATATTTCTATAAAAACATGCAATAAATCACAAATTAAGTCCATGTATCCGACATCCTTTGCAGGCTTTAGAGTGCGGACTGTAACTTCGGCTGCAACAACAATTTTTAAAATAGGTGTAGATTACCCAGGCAAGGATATAGGGGGGTGGATTGAGGGAATAATAGTTATTACATACTATCAAAATCACTAGAGTGGTAAAATGCTTGTTTGAAATTCTGTCTCGTTTTTGTACCATGTGATCGCTTCTGGCCAATAATTTTGCTCAAAATTGGTCATGTGGTACAAAAAAATAAAACACCCCTAAGGCCACATTTTCAACGGATATTTATTACCACTCTGACTAGTGCTTTTCATAGTAGTTTTGTCAAGTAGCCAATTCTTAATATTTTATTATACTTTTGCTAGCTATTTTGGCGGTAGCTAGTCTGCTTTAAAAACATGAGTTTTTTAACTATATATCATCACCAAAACAAATCTAGAGTGTCCACAAAGTAGTATATTGTGGCGGATTTTGAGGTGGTCATGGCAAGCACACAAAACAATCACCTCCTGTCATTCTTCCTGGGTCTGCACCTGCCACCTGATACATTAAACCTGTGTATCAGGTGCAACGCATGTGGAAAAAGAAAGGGAGGGAAATGAATTGAATGGGGAACGTACGAAAGAGAAGAAACAACACGGAACAGCTAGTGGAAGAAGCAAAAAAGAATTCATCACAACTTTGTGTTGTTTAAATTTGTAGATTCTCCTGCTCTATGATGCATTAGAAGAAGTCAATGTCAAGAAAGTTGTAGAATATGTAGTTAAATTACAGCAGCCTGATGGTTCTTTCTTTGGCGATAAATGGGGTAAGGTTTACAAAATACAACGTTTTCATTAATTTACAAGATACTTTAGTAGTACATGTAACAATCATATCGATGGAACATTTTTTCATTTTTTTTTTTTGCTTTTATCAACAGGTGAAATTGATACTAGATTTTCCATGTGTGCTTTAGCCTGCTTACAAATTTTAGTAAGTAAAAAATATGTAAATTATATATAAATAAACAAAGTATCACTAAAGATGAATATTAAAGTTTTGTACAAGTTAACCAATCAGAAAGCGAGAATTTGACCTTAATATAAAAGACACACCGAGTGTCAAATGGTAAACACTTTGAAATGTTCAAAGTGAAGACAAGAGTGAAGTTTATAAGTGTCTGAAAAACCTCCCAGGATGTTTAAATTTGAGAAGGTGTAGCAAGTAATTTGAAAAGAGAAAGTTTTGAACGCTAAGCTAACTTGTACAAAACTTTAATTGGGTGGCCACGGTAAGGTCCGTCGCGCTGTAATTTGTCTTTAATTCTTTTTGTGTCGAATGAAAGAACCTATAATTATATGTCTACCTAGTCTCCCTTGCAGCTATTTTTATAGCCAGTGTACAGCCGTCCCCACCCCTCCCCTCCTATGAAAAGAAAAGTAGGAGGGGAGGGGTGGGGATGGCTGTACACAGGAAACTATTTTTAATGTCAGGCTTAAAAATATCAATTAAGGGAATACTGTATCTGTTTTGAATTAAATTTTGCCCTCCTTATTTTAATCATGCTCTATTGACTCATGTATTTGTCTGTACAGGGTCATCTTGATGCCATTGATTTAGATAAAGCTGTAGAATATGTTATCAAGTGTATGAATTTTGATGGAGGGTTTGGTTGTCGACCAGGATCTGAATCCCATGCTGGACAGGTATTATTTGAAAAACATTATTAGTACAGGACAGAACATTGAGCTATAGATTACAAAGGCACTGCCATGTTGGAAGTAATAGTAATAGTGTATGAATTTTGATGGAGGGTTTGGTTGTCGACCAGGATCTGAATCCCATGCTGGACAGGTATTACTATTTTGAAAAACATGATAGTACATATGACAGAACATTGAGCTATAGATTGCAAAGCCACTGCCATGTTGGAAGTAATAGTCACTCAATATAAATAAAATAATTAATAAATACAGAATATAAACTAATGATATATAAACTATATTTCTGATGTTCATTTTGACACAGCTGTTCGATTTAAAAGGGATAGGGTCACATGACCTATTGTTGCAAAAGGCCTATTCAATTTTAATTATATTCTGTTGTTGTCAGATCTACTGCTGTCTGGGTGCATTGTCTATTGCACATGCTCTACATCATGTTAATGTAGACATGCTTGGTTGGTGGCTTTGTGAGAGACAGCTTCCTTCAGGAGGTTTGAATGGTCAGTATCAAACAGAAACAACTTTGTACACTGACACTAACTTTCAACTTCACTCCTTTTTATTTCCCTCCCTCCTCCTCCCTCCCTCCCTCCCTCCCTCAATCCCTCGATCTATTTGCTACTTACATGCTACTCTTGCCCTTATAGGTTGTTGTAGGTAGCTTGAATGTTAAATGTAAAAAAACAATTGTAAAACATGATGCTGTTCAAATAAAATATATATGTTATTGTATGTAGCACTAAGGTTCTGTTTGATTGACAGGTCGCCCAGAGAAGCTTCCTGATGTTTGTTACTCCTGGTGGGTGCTTGCATCATTGAAGATCCTTGGAAAAGTACACTGGATTGACAAGGTAACCAACTAGTTCATTGAAAATTGCTTTTGGGTAAAAACGCAGTATTTTAGTTTCTCTGTTCCCCTCCGTAACACTTGACATTTTTATTGTGACCAAGATACTGATGTTTGTATATTTGTTTACTCACATGTGCCTGTAGTACTGGTAGTTATCTGTGATGTTAACATGCAATTATGGTAAAATATTCTATAGTTATAAGTAGCTACAGGTAAAGAAAAGGTTTTGTCTTCCCCTCCGTAACATTCCAAATACTGCGTTTTGACCCTTTTACTTTACTCCAGGTACTTTTAAGCATGATGCCATAAAACAATTTTAATTTCAACAAAAGGATGTTTTTGGATTCCAAAATGTACTAGGATACTTGCATTAACAATCATTGTTGAGACTAGACACACAAACAGATCATTACCATTAGACCCTGTTTGCACCTGTAGACATTTCAATTTTTGATGATTTTTAATTTTTTAGGAAAAGCTTAAAATATATATCCTAGCATGCCAAGACTCTGAGATAGGAGGAATAGCAGATAGACCTGGTGACATGGTAAGTATAACATGAACACTGACATGGTTTTAGCCTACGTAGCAAACGTTTCTTTTGGGGGGAATGGAAAAAGCTGTTTTGAGATAGCTGTGTTACTGATATGGCCAGGTAACTCCTAAGACGAGTGCAAAAAACAGAGGTGGGGGAGAGGTACTCATCTTAGGTTTCGAGCTGCCACATTGGTAACACAGCTACCCCAAAACCATTTGTTTCTGTTCCCCCCAAATAAATGCTTGCTATGCAGGCTAGCATGGTTTGTTTTCTTTTATTCATTCATCCATTCACTCATTTATCCATCCCTTCTTTGTTCATTTTCCCATCCATCCATCCATCCATCCATCCAATCATGCATTAATTTATTCATCTATCCAACTATCCATTTCTCATTCATGCATATACTGTCTTATTCATTTTTTTCCTTTTGTTCTGTTACTCAATCATACTTACTGACTAACTCATTCATTTATTCATTTGATCATCCATTTATTTATTCATCTATCCATCCATCTGTCCATTTATGCATATTCTTTGTTTTTCTTTCTTTCTTTTACATAATCATACTTAATACTGACTGACTGGCTAATTCATTCATCAATCCATCCATTTATTTTGATCATGCATTTAATCATTCATCTATCATCCCTCCATCATTAAGAAGCAAGGATGGCACACTAATTGGTTAGTGCACTGCGTTCTGTACAAGAGGTCCCAAGTTTGATTCTCAGTGACCTCGCATCCTTGTTTCAACTTCTCTTCTTTCCGTGTAGCTTTAAGTAGCTTTAGATACCCATAAAACGGAGCATTGATGGAGAGAGGGAAGTAAAATGAGCGCACCGTCAGCTCTCTAGAAGATCAGCTTCAGCTGAAGGGACTATTACTATGAAAATACTATTCTTTACTTTTATTCATTCATGGATGGAATCATTCATTTGATCATGCATTCATTTATTCATCCATCCATCCATCCAACCTCTATCTGTTTATTCATGTAGTCTCTTATCCACCCATCTCTTGCAATACCCATTTATTTACCTATCCATAATTTTTGTTATTATTATTATTTCAGGTTGACCCATTCCATACATTATTTGGCCTGGCAGGTCTATCTCTACTGGGAAGCGATGAAGTCAGAGACATAAATCCAGTATATTGCTTGCCACAGCATGTTATAGCAAGACTAACACCTCAACCAGAACTACTTGATTAGAAAATGAATTATACTTAATATTTAACAATATAGATATACACATTGCAGAAAGGTAGACTCTTTTAAAAATTAAATAGATTTAAAGTTGTCAAGATTTTTTCAAACATTTATAGACTTTTTATGAATTTAATAGTGGATCCCAAAAGTGTCTACAGGGCTTCCTGTGGTGAAAGACATCAAATAAATAAATGATAATGAAAACAGGAATCTCATTGCTGTGATAATTTGTGAATTTATTATGGAAAAAAAAAAGCTATGAAACCCCTATGCGATGTTCTTGGCAGCTAAACATATGTTTACTAAGAAAGCCCTCAAAAATGACCTTCACAGGTACAGAGTCATATTACATAATTGACTTTTGAGCAAGAACCCTAAAAGGACCCTGAAAGGCATGCACAGGGAATATTTTCAACCTCAAAGGAGCGCTGGTCACCCCGACCACTTTGACAAAGGCAGTACTTCCCCCTCCCCCACGGTATGGAATATTGTCATTCAAAATGTTTTAAACAACCAAAATATTTATACAGAAACAGGCAGTGAGCAATAAGAAATCCAATAATTCCATTACAGTTTTAAAAAATTATACTACAAGCATAGCTTAAAAATTATGATTTTTCAAAATGCACAAGTCATCAGGCAAGCTGCACAAATGATGTTTTAACCAAACTGTACAGTAGCCAACCAATCGCAATCAAGAATGTTTGAAGATCACATTAGGTCAAAAAAACAATATCATAATTATTTATATTTGCTCATTGTTATCATTTCCATAAAATTTAAAACAAGTTCTATTTTTTGTTGTGATTTTATATATATCAACTGACCTCTTGCTTGTTTGTCACCCAGATGTTTGCGTTATGCTTGGCGCGCGTTCTAGTGCCCTGGGAACGAGTTCATCCAACGTGCCGTTCTCTGTGTGTGTACGTTTGTCAAAGCAGACGGTATGATTGTTATATTTCAGCTAATTTTCTGCGCATTAAGGGATTTACTGAAAGGAATATCATCTGCAAATAATGACAGTCAACATAAAGAAGCAAATAACGAGATAAAAAAGAAAACAGGTACCGAATACATCTCAAAATCTGCAAATTCTTCAAGTTTATCATTTTAGTCATCAAATTATGTAACATAATTTCAATATGCTCCGCGGTCCCTGAATTCACACACTACAAACTCCAACGATGATAAAGTAAACTGTTTGTATATGTAATTTAGTAAGGATTAGGTCAGTTGGTGATTTAGTTTGCTGATCTGCACGTTCAGTGTTCTGTATGTTGTGGGTGTCGACACAGGAAGCCCGCATCAAAGCAGGCGATAACTGATTGATGCCTATATGAATTAAAGTATTATATACAGCTATTTCAAAAAACGTTGAAGGCTGCATACTGCATTCCAAGACCAAAGGGCATTGTGGGTCTCATTGATTCGTGATTAATAATACATTAACAGCGATATTTACTCCCCATAACTATATAGCTTGTATATTGTTGTCAATGGAATGCACTAAGAATAAAATAACTAATTATTATATATTTTACTTTAAACAATATTACATGACACAAAATGCATTTTGGTCTTGCAATGCACTATTCAGTATGCAGTATTCAGTATTCTACGTTTTTTGAAATAGCAGTATATTTGAGATACAGTTTGTAGTAAACTTCAGCAACACAATCATTGTGATTACTGCATGAACATAATGATTTTTGATAATAACATCATATATCATAATCATTGTCACCATTTTCATCATCATCATCATCATTATTATTATTATTATCTTCACCATGCAGCCATATTACTATGTAATGCACATTGTTATCAGCCTTAATATTATCATTCTTTTCATCTGCATCATCATTATTGCCATAATTGCCATCACCATCATTCTTACCATTAATATCTCCTCTATGTTTCCATAGCAACACCCAGGAAACGACAAGTAATATGTAATTTCTCATCACAACCAACTGCAGATGATACACAAACTCACAAAGGACATGTTGATAAAAGCAGCTATCTGAATGTGATTTCAACTAGGAATCCATCAGTTTCAAAAGAATTTTTGGAAAATTTAGAAAAAAGGACTGCAAACAAAAGTGAATCATTTGGAGTTAAAAATGTTGACAATCCTCTTTCACATGAAAAAGCTGAGGAGTTGGTGGATAGTAGTAACGATTCGGCTTCATTTTTATGGGAGGAAAGCAATGCAGTTCATGCACCTGATCAAGAAGTTGAAGAAAAAGAGCTATGTTGCTCTGAAGAAGCACCAAAGAGATCTCTTGCAAACTGTTTATCTGACAGAGATTGGCTTAATGAATTAGAGTACTTATTTGCTGCTGGGCTATTAGATGAGCTTAAAGATACACTTCAAAGATCGTACAATGAAACTGAAAACCCTTTTGAATTTATACTATTCATCATGACATTTGCTGACCATGATATCTTTTCCGGAAAAAAATCACTAGTACACATGGCTTTGGCCGAGTTTGAATCATGGTTGGAAGATAAGAATAAGAGGATGGGTGAAATGGGAAGAGAGATGATGATGCCGACAAGACAGCAGCAAGATAATGCTCTAGAGATTGTAGTGACATCAAAGCTGTTGTTTTTTGAATCGATAAAAAGAATTTTCAAGCTAGACTGTGCAAATAACGAATTTCTGGAGAAGCACATCCGATACTTGTTGCATACTGGGAGACGATACAAAGAGGTCAATATCAATACCTATTTATTTATTTACCTATTTATTTTAAGAGGTTATTAACCGAGCGTGGGTCTGTGTATGGGGAAATATCAGACCGAGGTCTTGACAGTATGAAACGAGCGCAACAGAGGTCTGATATTTTCCATACAGACTGAACAAGCGAGGTAAATAAATTGTTTATTATATGGCTTTTTTTCCTAAGCGATGCACTTTAAAATCGCAAATATTTTTTCGCTGAATGTCTCATTATTGAATGAATGAAAATGGGCATCACAGTGCAATAAATTCATTTTGTGCTACGAAAGAGACATAAATTACCCACAGTTCCTTCTGGTTGTACATTTGCCATTCACTCCAAATCCCCACTTTTAAATAAGTGCATTCTTAAACATTTGGTCTATCATGACCTAAAATATACAATATTTGTGGACATACAAGCTGACGCTGTTTAAAAGTCAAGGTGCTCAAATTGTTGCATGATGACACAAACTATGAAAACACAGGAGATTTAACTAATTAGCCGAAAGGTTGATTTTAAAATTGTAAATGAAACTTAATGTGAAATTCAAATGTGTTATATATTTTAACCTAACATTTTGTCATTGCACAGGCTGCAACTTTTGCTTACAAGCTGAATCTTCAAACTCAATTTGAACCATCAGAGGTATGTCCATCCTCGGGAACCCAGGGGTATTCTTCTGTCGCTCGTTTCTCGCTTCCACAACATATACCCCTGGGAACGTAGTCTGTTGGAGCTTGTTCCGGAAGTCAAAATTCAGCTCTTTCCTGATTGGTCGACCTTATTAGGTCGACCAATGAAAATCAAGATAACCATTCAAAGAAAGTCGTTAAATAAGTTTGAATTTTGACTTCCGGAACAAGCTCCAACAGACTACGTTCCCAGGGGTATATGTTGTGGAAGCGAGAAACGAGCGACAGAAAAATACCCCTGGGTTCCCGAGGATGAGGTATGTCTAGCCTGTGAAGCAAGTGTTTGTTTATGGGGGGATTGAGGAGAAAAGGGTGGTTTTTGGGTAGCTGTGTTTCGGATATGGTAATATAATAATAATTATAATAATAAAAATACCTGTCAGGTGCTTGTTAGCACATTTCCAACCTCAATGTGCCTCACATAAGTTGGAGACTGGTAAGCAATTATCTCTATATAATTTAATTGTTTTTTATATCATTAGATGTTGCTACCTCTTCTAATTCTTGATAAACTACAACTTGCAGAAAGGTGAGCAGTACATGACAAAATGTCTAACTTGTGGTCCAAGTTAAAGTTCCAGCTTGGACAGTAAGAAATCTCAGTATTTTGAGTTGAGTTTGTTTGATGTACTGTTCCCTCCCTCCTTTGCCATAAGGATTTTGCAGTTTTACAGTTTGGCTTCATATGCAGCTGTGTTTGGTTATAATTGTACTAAAATCAGGGCTGTCAACCCCAGTCAAGTTCAAACCTGGAGATTGAAATAATTGAGAAAATTCCCGCTATTTTGTTCGATAATCACCAAATTTCCGCCATTTTGTATGTCTTGTTAAAAGTTCCGAACCGAAAAAAAGGCCTTCGTACATAATATTCTTAGCAAACGCTTACATCTTGAGACCGGGAGAAACAAACCAAAATCTTGAGACTCCCGGATTATAATCCGGGAGTTCCAGGAGAGTTGACAGCCCTGTAAAATATCCAATGTAGGGATATAAAGTGAGTGTGAATCTGAGTCTGCACATATTTAAATTTAAATCTCCCAAATTAGCAGTTAATGTCTGGCTAGACTATATAATTATATTATAATGGAAATATAAACAAAATAACAAAATACATTGCAATTTTAAAAGATTTGAGCATCAAAGCAAAAAAATAGTGAATGGTTTTGCATTTAATAGCTGTAAATATAACTCATACACTTTCATAATCTTTCCACCAGTTATGTGATGAGTTGTGTCTGGCAACAAAGAGCCTACCTCAGTATGATAGATGACTTGTGTGGAATGGATGATGAACAACTTCAGGATGTTGTAAAGTAAGTTATTCTTTAGTATCAGCAGCTAACACATTCCTTACTCTTCATAAAGGCCAGTAGTAAACACATTGGCAACATGATGGTGCAACTTGGCAGAATTTAAGGTCTGAATATTTGGATGAATAATAATCTCTCTTATGATTGTTTTAGTACTTCCAATATTTACCCCAAACCAAAGGATTATAAATTGAAGAACAAAATACTGGTGAAGATCGGAGAAAGACTTATCAAGAAGTTCCATTTAAATGGAGGTTAGCATAATTTTATTATAGTCTTTTTAATTTACTGCGAATCAGCAATTGCTTTGCTGTAGCCCACTTTCTATATTTTGGTTGAGTGTCACATACATAATTGAACCTAGCCTCCTCCGCAGGCTACTCCTTAGGGATTCCTTTGTTGACACGATCAGGATTCCTGTGTTGAAATATTTGGAAGGAAAGAACTGGGACCTCTTCTCCTCCCTGCTCATTTTTTTCTCCTCAGCACAGGAAGCCTGATGAAAAGAGATATAAGAGTTGCCTGCGGAGGAGGCTAAAATGAACCAATACAAGGGTCTGATGAAATGATTAGTAATACTCTTTGTTTCCCGCAGCCTTGTGTTAACTTTGTTCATTTGTGTATGACACTCAACCAAAATATCTAAAGTGGGCTATTCAACAAATATTTTCTTATTTTCTACTTTCATATATTAACTATAATGCATTCTGTTTTTTTGGGAAGATATTGTAATTCCAATTTGCTTGATTTGAATTACAATTTTCTTGATTTGAATAATAATAGCTGCCCCTAAAAACACAAGGCATTATGGTTATTCAGTGGCGGATCTAGGGGTAGTGAATAGGGTGGCTAGCCACCCCCCTTCCTCCCCCCACCACCCCCATTTTCGCTCTGTTTTCTGCTTTTATTTGTGTTTTATTGGATGAGTAACATATGAACAATGCACAAATACCAAAATATACGCTTCACATTTACCCCCCTAAATTATTCCTAGATCCGCCACTGGTTATTGTGAAAGTAGAGAATAAATACTAAGTACTTTTTTCGTTATTATTATCAAAAAAGTAATTGATTGTTTTTATCTCATATAGAGGATTATCCAAACGTTTTCAAGGAAAAGAACCTCAATGGATTAAGATATCTACTAAACAAGAAATATACAGAGGTAGGCCACTATTTTCCAACTCCTTTTCTTATAATATACTGTACAAAATTACTCAATTCTGATTGGACGAGAGGAGTAAATTGTACTCTGCTGAGTACCAATTAGTTTTTTAGTACATTATAAATAACAAATCGCACAATTTTTTTCGTACAATTTGTAATTAATAGATACTCGTGATGTTTTGAAAGTTATCAAATTGGACTCGCTTTTCGTATCTGTAAATTACGAATTGTACTCAAGATCGTGCGATTTCCTATATCAATTCAAACAATATGTTTTGCTCATTTGCATTAGATTCGGCACATTTGAGATGCAACGTTTGAACTAGGCCTAAGTTACAATGCATTGTAATAACTTATAATAAGTGAGTAGCAAATAAAACAGTTCGGTCTTTTTTTTGCAGAAAAATGCACCAGCCAAGAAGTGGGATAATTTAATCGAGGTAAATATGTAATGAGACCATTGGAAATTGAAAGGAAGTAAACAGCAAGTGGTAAGAAAAAGGGGAATATGAGGGGAATGAAGGTTGGAAGGGTGAATATGAATGACATAAGAATGGAAAGGACGAATGGGAAAATGAGATAGTAGAGAAATGGAATGAAAGGAAGCAGGGTTATGGGAAAGAGAGAAATAGAGCAAGGCTGACTGAAACTTGGACATTAGATACGTAAAAGTGTTTTGCATTGTGTCATAGTTTGTTTTGCATGTTTGATCTGGGGCAGGAGGCCCGCATGACCAGAAGTCGTCCAAATAGTGCCACACGGGTGACACACCTTTGTCTTGCATAATGAAAGCGAGAGCGTCAGAGAAACGAAGGAACAGCGAAGGGGAGCTTCGAAGGCCAAAGGGAAGAAACATGTCAATGATGGAGGAAGAAAGGAAGGAAGGAGAGAAGGGAGGAGTGAAGGAACGAAGGAGGGAACGAACGAACGAACAAATGCACGAACGAACGAAGGTAGGAATTGCCAAACGAAATAAGAATTAAAAAAAAGATAAAAAAACTGTGTACTGATTTAAGGAACGAACGAACGAATGAAGGAACGAATGAAGGAACGAACGAACGAAGGAGCGAACGAACGAACGAACGAAGGAAGGACCGAAAGAACGAACGAATGAACGAAGGAACAAAGGAATGAAGGAAAAAAGGAAGGAAGAAAAAAAGGAAGGATGAAAGGAAGGAAGGAAGAAATGAAGGAAGAAAGGAAAGAGAGTGAGACGAAATACAATAATAAATAATAAATAGATAAAAATTGTGTACCGAATCGATCTGTTTTAAAACAATGTATACATTAGTCTTCCATAGGCTTTAACGTATGGTTACAAGAACGACTCATTGAAGGTCTTGTAGAGTTCAACGATGTAAATGAGGCAGTTCGATGGGCCAACTATTATAATCTACCACTAGAGTCTGTGCCACCAGTCGTCCAGGAAGCCATTATTGAATGGTAAGTAATACCAGTAATAATACACCGAATCGAAATATGGCGTCCAATTTTAATAACTATTGTTCTTGACTGACTAGCCTCGTGTTTACGTTGAAACACAATGGCGTTTTCACATGTATGAGAGGCTAGTCAGTCAAGAACAATAGTTTTTAAAATTGGACGCCATATTTCGATTCGGCGCGTATGATTGTGATAATTATAATGATCATGCATGGAATTTCATGATGAAAATGTAAAAGTAAATCTTGGTAATTATGATATGTTTATGACTTGTCTACGCAAAGATGCTATGTAATATTTACTTATTGTTGATGTTCTTTTTACAGTGCGAGTCAAAAAACCGTGGGCACCTAGTAATATTTTAGAAATCGTTTATTATTCGTTGAGCAACTCAGAAACAACTATATCACCGCAAGAAGTTTGACTGATGTGTAGTATGATAAACTTAGAGTTGTGTGTGAGTTTTTCATTTTTCAAATATTTCTGGGTGCCCACGGTTTTTCGATTCGCACTGTAAAACCCCTTTAATGTATCTGATGATAGTAACGATGATAATGATCATGATAGCAAAGTTAATGAAGATCGATGCATGGTGATGGTGATGATCAAGGTGCTAACGAGTATAGTGATTAAAAGCTCACTATAATGATGATAAGGACTATAACAATGAAGACGGTTATGGCAATTCATTGGAACCCCATTAATCCGGCCACTGAATGGACAGCCAAGAGTGACCGTATTATTAAAAGGGTGGCCTTATTAAGCAAGTAAATTTTATAGAAAATGTATGGGCATGCATTTCGTCGGGACCTAAAAAACTGGTCGCAATAACGGGGTGGCCGTATTAAGCGGGTGGCCATAAGGCGGGGTTTCACTGTAGTTTCATCTTGGAAATATCACCATAGGAACAATAGTGCTGGATTGCAGAATAACGGTGAGGACTGGGACGATTCAAACAATAAGTATGAAGAACCTCCTTCAGATGTTGTTTACGAACACAGTCCGTCATTACCGGTTCATCGTCTAGTTCTACCGTTTGAAAAGATTATCTTTGTTGATGATGAATGGGGACTGACAGAATGCATATCGAAAATTAACAAGGTAGGGAATCAATCAGTCAGTCTATTAATCAATCAATCAATCAGTCAATCAATCAATCAGTCAATCCAAGTAAGCCGTCAGTCAATGAATCAGCCAATGAATCAATCAATCGGTCAATCAATCAGTCCATGAATAAATAAATCATTCAATGAATCAATCAATAGATCAATCAGTCAGTCAATCTGAATAAATCAGCAATCGATCAATCAATCTGTCATTCCATGTAAGCCGTCATTCATTCAATCAATCAATCAGTCAGTCAATAAAACAGTCAATAGATCAATCAGTCAGCCAATCTGAATAAATCATCAATCGATCAATCAATCTGTCATTCCATGTAAGCCGTCATTCATTCAATCAATCAATCAGTCAGTCAATAAAACAGTCAATAGATCAATCAGTCAGCCAATCTGAATAAATCATCAATCGATCAATCAATCTGTCATTCCATGTAAGCCGTCATTCATTCAATCAATCAATCAGTCAGTCAATAAAACAGCCAATAGATCAATCAGTCAGCCAATCTGAATAAGTCATCAATCAATCGATCAATCAGTCAATCCAAGTAAGCCGTCAATCAATGCTTGCTGTAATTATTATTACCTTTTCTGTATATTTTAGCCTGGAACTACGTTAGGTTTTGATGCTGAATGGCGACCAACGATGTGTCGAGCGGAAAGCAATGAAAAGTAAGAATCTATGAGCATTTATTATCCAACAAGTCATAAACGAGCCGTAAAAATATCGCAGGAGTAAGACTGGACCGACTTAAAATATCCAGCGATATTTCTACCTCGCTATACCGGTTTGACTGGTTTGAGAGAGACACTAAATTAGTTTTTCTTTGCTAGTAAACACGCGCCTTTCAAGTAAAACCTTTTTCGCTTTAAAATGAACAAAACCCAACTTATTCGACAGTTAGATGTGCAATATAGCCTAAAGGCTTGTGAAAATACAGCGTTTCACTCGTAAAATATCCAGCCATGTTACACATCAAACTGTGTAATAAGATATGTTTTTTCTTCACCAGGTTAGCAACGATTCAACTGGCCACAAAAACTGAGGTTTTTATTCTTGACATGATCGCTTTGACTGACAATTGTGATGAGGAACTGCTTCAAACATTTGGAAAGGAGGTATTCTCCAACCCAAATATTTTGAAACTAGGTAAGAAGCAACATCGAAAATACAATTGGTTGAAGTGAGTGACGTGCTTTAGATTAATTATTCAATTCACAACGAGAGAATAATAATGGGAATTTTCTACTCATAGGGTTTCCTTTGATGATGATGATGATGATGATGATGACGATGAAAATAATTCATGTGACAGTGTTTGCTGGAAAAGCATTGAGTACATGTAGCTTTTTCAATTTTACAGTGAGAATCGTAGCATCGCGACTAGCTAGCAAATTATGAATTTCTATTTAGTTTTTCCCTATCCGTTAATCAGTTTGGAGGCGGAGCTTCTACATGTAACTCGTAAAGTTATTGGTTAATTTGATGAAAGCTCCGCCTCTAAACTGATTGACGGCTCGGAAAAAAAAAATCAAATTGAAACTCTTATTATGCTGGTCGCGATGCATCAATTTTCGGTGTAATGAAGCAAATAGATAAAGCAAAGCAGAGTACAGAAAACAAAAGCGTATATTAAATTCTCACCTGATTAAAAATATTTTGCCATCCAGGCTACGGTTGTGAGGGTGACTTCCAAGTCATGATGGCGTCCTGTCCACCGCTGAAAGAATCACTGACTAAGGTTAAACGATTTGTGGATGTCTGTCCACTTAGCAAGCAGGTACTAGTAATATTGTGGAAGACAAGAACATTGCGTCGGTATTTCTAAGAAAATCAATTGACCAGTAGTAACAATTATGCCCCTAAACGTTGTCCAAGACATACTTTTGGGCTAATAAAAGTGGATAATTATTGAATTGCAAATGGCGGTATTGGAGTTCGGTATTGTAAATCTACAAATATGTCAAAACAATTGAATTGTAAAATTGAAATTTTAAAGTTACCCATTTTGTATTTCCGTTGCACATTTGACATGATTTATTCTATTATTTATCTGTCAAAGATACTATATCTTCCTCAAGTCAAGAAGAAGATAAAACTATTATAAGAGAGAGCAAACAATTACAAACCTTTGTTCCATAGAATTACTAAAATGTTTGTCATTTATTTATCCTATTATCTGTCAAAGATACTCGAACTTCCTCAAGTCAAGAAGAAGATAAAACTATTAAGAGAGAGCAAAGAATTACAAACCCTTGTTCCATAGAATACTAAAATGTTTGTCATTTATTTATCCTATTACCTGTCAAAGATACTCGAACTTCCTCAAGTCAAAAAGAAGATAAAATTATTAAGAGAGAGCAAAGAATTAGAAACCTTTGTTCTTCAGAATACTAAAATGTTTGGCATTTATTTATTTGTCAAAGATACTATATCTTCCTCAAATAAAGAAGAAGAGAGAGCAAAGAATTACAAACCTTTGTTATATATAGAAATACTAAAATGTTTTCATTTATTTATCCTATTATCTGTCAAAGATACTAGACCTTCCTCAAGTCAAGAAGAAGATAAAGCTATTAAAGGAAAGCAGACAGTTACGAAGGTTCGACATGGAGAGAGGTCTTAGCGAGCTTGTGATGTTGTGTTTGGGAAAACCTTTGGATAAGACATACCAGGTGTCTGACTGGGAGAGACGACCATTGTTGGCAGACCAGCTGACATATGCAGGTGAGTATCGTGTTATTATGGTGATGGTAGTGATGGCAAACGTTGTAGTGGTTGTGGTGATGATGGTGTTGGTGTTGGTAGACCAACTGATATATGCAGGTGAGTATCGTGTTATTATGGTGATGATAGTGATGGCAAACGTTGTAGTGGTTGTGGTGATGATGATGTTGGTAGACCAGCTGACGTATGCAGGTGAGTATCGTGTTATTATGGTGATGGTAGTGATGACAAACGTTGTAGTGGTTGTGGTGATGATGGTGTTGGTAGACCAGCTGATATATGCAGGTGAGTATCGTGTTATTATGGTGATGGTAGTGATGGCAAACGTTGTAGTGGTTGTGGTGATAATGGTGTTGGTAGACCAGCTGACATATGCAGGTGAGTATCGTGTTATTATGGTGATGTTGATCTCCATTGCGATGTTGATGTGCTGATATAGTGGTGGGGATGTTATAGTGGTAATGATGTTGGTGGTGACAATGGTGGTGTTGGTGACACTAATTGTGTTGGTGTTGGTGGTGACGATAATGAAGATGATGATGATGGTGTTGATAGTGTTGATGATGTTGCTAGTGGTGGTAGTGGTGGTAATGCTGATAAAGATGATGATGATGATAGTGACATTTTGGCAACAAATTTTGTAATAGTTATAATGACAACCTTAGCTATTGAAAGCCATGATAAAAATGTTTTATAAATGAAAGGTAACGAGTAAACTAGTATAGGCAGGGTCGTTGTTTGATATTAGCGGTAGGTAATATAATGAAATTTGTAACACCGTAAAAAATGTTAACTTTACTTTATAAATGTTTTGTGATTTTTATGGTGCGTTCATTGAAGTAAACATTAATTGATACGTTGTTTTCAGCTTTAGACGCGTATTGTTTACTAGAAGTGTACTCGGTACTTCAGCAATGGGTCAAAGAGTCTCGTACGTTTATCAACATGGAACCTGACCTGTACCTTTCATCTCTGGGAGCAGATAAAAAGAAGAAAACACGGTAAGCCCTCTTTTCAGCAATAGTTCCCGTCACGGTCCCCAGCGCCATCTTGAAAGGTAGCCAGGCCTTTGAATTGAAGCGAGACAAACGTTGAACTTGCAATGATAGATAGAAAGGGTAGCCCATTCAGCCATAGGCTGGTATCCATAGGGGCCATGTTCCTTGCGGGACAATTATTCACTTGTCTCTATCATTGCAAGCTCGACGTTCTTCTCGCTTCGATGCAAAGGCCCAGCTACCTTTCAAGATGGCGCAGGGAACCGTGATGGGGACTATGAGAAAATGTTGTGAATGACTATGAGTGTGGTCGTGGTGTAACAGTAAGCCTGGGTGCCTAAGTAAGCCATCCTTTCATCTTTAGAAAGGTTTATGGACGACTATGATTGCAGCCGGGATGTAACGATAAACCTTTAACTGCACGTAAATCAATTTAAGACTCTTTGAAGGTATGGTGGGCACAAAAAAGCATGCAGCAAACAGTCTGCAATGAAACGTCGTTAGAACGGAATACTTTACGTTTACGCGTAGAAGCATACTTTACGTAATTCTGAAAATAATGTGGTTGCTTTGTTATCCAAAATTCCAGCCTGCGTATCCCCTGCCTCTCCCCAATCCCAAGAGCCGCTACGGAGGCTACTAATTTATGTACCTTCGACCTTCGTGACAATATTTACAATTTTTCTGGAAAACAATTTTGATCGATATTACTCATTTATGTATCCCTTTGTAGGTTGAAGTGAGCATTGAACAAATCTCATGTATTATTACTATTGAGTGTCAATAGCAACATTGTCATTTTCTAGACTTTTGTTTAAAATCAGACTTTTAATTTAATTTTTTAGTTTTTAATTAAAATTGTCTATGTTTTTTCAGGAGTGCCGCTCGTAATAAACACCCAAAGCCTGGATCACTTGGGCAGGTACTGCAGAATCTGACAGAATCGCCTGTCATTATTCTTAAGTTTTGATCTTCTTTTTGTCTTCTCTTGTTAGAGCAAAAAAAAAACCACTAAAACCATGAAATAAAAACACAATAGTTACTAACTAGAGTGGCATTTAACCCGTGAAATAGAAATTGCTTGCTAAAGTGTAATAGTCAAATAGACACAAAAGAAAACAATGGAATTAGAGACTGCTAAGGTGTATTAGTCTAATATCACGGGTTAAATGACTTCACTCTATACCCGTGAAACAACTAGTACTAATTAGTACTAAATAGTGCTAATTAAACAATAGAAAACAATAGAATTAGCATAAAATATCACTATTTAGTACTATTTATGTTGCACGTTTTTACTGTTTGTACTCTAATAGTTTCTATTTAGTCAGTATCAGTCAACCAGAAACATCAAATACAAGAGAAAACAATTCCTCATTACAACTTTACTTGTCTTTGATAGTAAATAATAGTCACTAAATTAGAAAAAATACACAATACCAATTTGATTATCTTTCATTGACATTGCACTTTTGCTCTATTTACTTTATATATATTTTTTTTTTTGGTTTCTGTATTTTCAGGAATTGTCTACACCTATCAACACTGATAACCCAATCTCTCCTCAACAACTTTCGCTCGTTGTTGATACCATGCTTCAAGGACTGGGAAGGAACCTGAGATGCTGTGGTGTAGATGTCCATATACTGAGTACCGGTACAAGCCATGAAGAAGCAGCCAAAGTAGGTTGAATTTCTATATTTTAGAGATTTCATTTTATAACGTGATCATGTTTGCGCGGCAATTTTATTTTTAGCTACTATGATCACCACCATGCACTAACACTACCTCTATTGCCACCAATACAATCAACACCACTATCATCATCAACTTCATCATCATCATCGTCATCCTGTGATCATCATCTGATCATCATCATCATCAATATCATTATATCATGATCATCATCATTTAATATCGCCATTGTTTTAATCATCATCATCATCAATATCATAATATCATCATCATCATCATTATTATCGCCATTGTTGTAATCATCATCATCAAATCATCATCAATATCATCATCATCATCATCATCATTATTATCGCCATTGTTGTCACAACATGTTTATTGTCATATAACTAAGTCTAATCAGAATTATATTTAGCAGCGTTTTAAATCTGTTAGTTTTGCTCTTTATGCAGATAGCCAAACAAGAAAACAGGATTCTTTTGACAAGCGGAACTCCTTATTACTCTGTAAGTCTTACAGCGCGACGCGCAAAAGTATGACCACTTTTAATATATTCACATACTTCTATGCACGGACTTTATACTGCGAAACGAGTTTTTACACGCCTCATTCGGTAAAATCAGACAACTTCACATCAAATGTGTCTGTGTAAAGTACTCCCGTGCATAGAAGTATGCGAATACATTAAATGTGGCCATACTGTAACTATTATTATAATGATTTCTAGTGCTTGTGGCTGTTGACACGAAAAAAGAAGCATTAGTAGCGTTAGCTTTCCAAAACATTTGATGGCAAAATATTTTTATCGCCATAAACTCCTCACAGGTGTTTTTTTTTTTATTTCAGCCCTTGATTCCTTGTCTGACACATACCTAGCCTCCTCCACAGGCATCTCTGTGATCTAATTTGGATTTGGGTTTCCTGTGCTGCTACTAGATTGGGACTAGATGCTAGTTAGGCGAGAAAAAGGTTCTTCTTTCTCTTTGCCTCTCCCCCTCCCCCGCTCGTTTTTTCCCTCACCACAGGAAGCCCGATGAAAAGAGATATAAGAGATGCCTGCGAAGGAGGCTAGCACATACCATACAAATGACAAAATATATTATTGTAGCACGCGCAATACTCCCATTCCAACTATTCACTTGTTCATTACTGAATTCAGAATCTTTTTTCAGCTTCGCTCTCAAGTTCCTGAAGGGATGTGTTTGTGTATTCCTGCTGGAACTGTCAAGGACCAAGTATCAGTAATATTTCGTCATTTCAACGTGAAAGTCACATCACGTGATATATTCAGCCGTTGCCAGGTGAGTCACATGGTGTAATATGGGCTTAATGTATGGCACATTTCGCACACATCGACTAGACCTCTTTACCTTTCTTGTTTGTTGTCCCATTTCGAATCACGTGATGCTCCCTTGGGAATTGTTTCTTTCACATGTAAATGATATAACATGTTCATAATAAAAGAACAATTCTCAAAGGAATGACACATGGTCTGAAATGGGAAATTTGCATATGGAGGTAAAGAGGTCTATTGCGCTTCACAATTTGTCATGCATACGAAATTCTTACTGAGGCGCACTTTGCAGCCATGCAGCTTACAATCACGAGAAAGTTACAAGGGGATGGAGGGAATGCTGAAATAGAGCAGATTTCGTGTGACCGTGAAATAATCAGTGCCGTGTGCGTGCCTTGCCGCGACCATGATGTTTCTAGAATTTTAATTGTGCCTTGCCGTGCCGTGCCTTGGCCGCGTTCGTTCCGTGATCCTTTCATAGTGATACGAAATCTGCTCTACTGCCAGAGATTGTATGTTAGTCCAAGATATCTAACCATCGCTCGTAATTGTTCGTAGATATGCAATGGAAACAGATATATCCAAGTCAAGTTTAACCACATAAAGTTAGCATACCAAATCATGAAGAACCCAGACCTTCTGTATAACACCACTCTTCCTGGTAATACCCCAATAGACTACCATTCTCTCACACTCAGAGAAACTGGCGTGCCACTAAAGCTTGGACTTTTAAATGAGGACGTTTGGAAACGAAAGATTGATATTTTCTACTGTTGTGCGTCGTGTGGTAAAATATTTTGGGAAGGATCCCATTTTGAAAAAGTTCAGGAAAAGTTTGCCCATGTTTTGCAATCAGAGTAGGACACTCATCGAATGACAGGGACTAGGAAAAGTGTGACCATGTTTTGCAATCAGACTAGGACACTCATCGAATGACAGGGCCGGGACTAGGAAAAGTGTGTTCATGTTGTACAATCAGACTAGGACACTCATCGAATGACAGTGACTTCTCATATATAGCTTCTGTTACACGTTAGGGGCCGACCATAGGACACTCATCGAATGACAGGGCCGGGACTAGCAGTGTCCAGGAAAAGTGTGTTCTTTACGGCAGGGAACAATTATACAGTGACAGTCCAGATTAGAAAATTGTTTTAAGTTCGTTCTTCAAAAACTATTCATTTCAAGAAAATACAGGTTATGGATTCATAGTAGTAATTTTGAAAATGTCCAAGCAACATTTGCAATCGGGAACATTTTGTGCAAGTGTTGTAAAACACAGTAGACTTAATTCAAACTAAATTAACAGAAATTGTCAGTTATACACCCTTTCCGAGAAATTTTGTCACACGTCGAAAAGCAAACAAGCTAGTGGCGCAAAGGATCATGGATCAATTCAACCCCGTTTCCAGGGCCCTCTCCCTTCGCTTTTGGGTGGGATCAATTCAGAAACTGAATGTGCATTTGGAACGCCTTTCTTGTTGTTTGATAAGTCAAAATGGACATTTCTCAATAACAGATTTACAAGTGTAGCAATGTGGCCATGAAATCCCTGTGTCCTAATAAAATGTACATAGGCTACCCATGGTTCCCTGCGATACTAGCTTGTATGCTTTTCACTCTACGGGTGACCAAGTTTCTCGGAAATGGTGTATATGTATGTGACTACAAAGTCGTAGAAAACGATTTTATTTCATGGAATCATACTTGTTCTGCATAACTCGGCCCTTAGTATTGGCCTTTCTTAATGAAGAGGTTGGCAATTTTCCAACATTTTGGAACAATCTTTTGCTAAAAGGACATTCATCGGGTTATAAAACAATACGATCAACTCAAAAACAAATATACATTATTGTTGATCCATTGAATGGGCTTTCAGACTCACTGTGTAATGTTTGTGTACTACGTTTCGACGCCATTTTGGTCTGTTTTGTTAAGTATATAAATGTACAAATAAACCTACTTATGTTTCGGATTGTTTAGCGTGGTATATCTTTATCACGATATTGTTATAGACTAGCCTCCTAAAAAAGACAATCTTAACAAACAAGCACCACCATCAGAAAGAGCAATCAGAAAAATTAAATTTGGAAAGTTTTATTACTATGAATATATTTGGAATAAAAATTACAGAGATTTGTACGTATGTGCTCAGTGAACTGTTTCCTTGCTAGCCTCGTTGTGGTGTTTTTCACACTTAAATAATAATACTAATAATAATAAACTCTATTTACCCTACAAGATGGATCAACTAATACTTCGAGGTAAGAGCTGGTATAAAACCATGCTTTGAAATTCTCATAACTTATCAAGAATTTAGTATTTTTCTCTCAGTCTTTTTACCTTTTTATGTAGTAGTCAATAAAAATATAGCCTCCTATGCAGCCGCTCCTTTAATTTGTATCGTCACGCAATACGTAGGATACAAAGGAGCGCCTGCATAGGAGGCTAATCAAAATATGAATTAAAAAATTTGATAGTTAAGTGGCGGCGATATTGGCATTCGGTCTCGATGCGCTTATTGACGTCATTTGTTGCCATGGCTTCCTATTTGCCACAGCTGTCGACCAATCAGCGCGTGAGAAAACCGACAGTTGCAGTAATATTGGGTGCATGGTTGACAGGATATATTTACGTACAAGTTAGTATTTTGTCTTGAGTCAAATGTTTACATGCCCTGTAGGTATATGCATAAAAATAGCTGCCGGGTTTTCATGTGACATCATCAAAACGCTAAAATCTAAACTATAAATCCCAGAAATCTGGTCCTTTAATATTTTTTAGATGTATTTGAAAGATATTATTCCTAAATGTTTTTTTGTTGTTTCGATCTCGAGATATTGGAATCGAAATTCACGTCACGCAACACTGTCACGCGTTTTCTAGAGCCGTAAAAAAGATGTAAATTAGCCACAAATGTCACCTTTTTTGTCTGGTACATAAACGAAATTGCTTGTTAAACTTTTCACCTCTAAAGCGTTTTGGTTTGAGTAAAATTGTAATTTTGACGCCTGAACTTTTGTCCGCCATGTTGGTTGTGTACACCATCAACATGTATATGGCGGCTCCATACATTCTCACCAAAAAAAAATAACATATGAAATTGCTTATAGCTTGACAGCAAAAACTCGGTTTGACTTGATTTTTTGCAAAATGTCATAGTTTTACTCACTCTTTCACATGAGGGTACTTTTATTATGTTGACATCTCTGAAACGGCCTAAAATAGTTTTGATGACGTCAATGAAAACCGAGAATATTCAATACAGTGGAACCCCGCCTTACGGCCACCCGCTTAATACGTTATTGCGTTATTGCGGCCAGTTTTTTACGTCCCGACGAAATGCATGCCCATACATTTTCTACAAAATTTTCCCGCTTAATACGGCCACCCCGTTAATACGGCCACTTTGGGCTGTCCCTTCGGTGGCCGGATTAACGGGGTTCCATTGTACATGTTATTATCTAAAGAAAAAAAACAGCAGCATTCACCATTTATCCCTTTTGAACTTCCAAAAAATGGGACAATTATTGACCAAATCAACTTGAACAGAATTGATTAAAAATGTCTATTTATATTAATCAGTTATGTTTGGCTACAAAAAATGCGAATACATTTGAATATTGTGAGTGTTCATGCTTCAAAGATTCGTGTTACTGTTATAGTGTTGTTAACCGATCTGCAGGTGTTTCTCAGTAGAAGCTCATATCTTTCTCCTGAATACAAGCTTAAAATTGTTCGAAATCCTGATTTTCCACATCCATAAAAAACTGGTCAAACGAATGATTGCTCTTTCACACACAGTTAATTTGCTGGAGCCGTTATGGCACCACAGAGCTGTTTTGGCTTTTTAAAACTAGTGCTGTTTTGGCCCAGAGTAGGGCTGAAATGGCTAAAAGTGCCATTTTGGCCCCCACAAAAAGCTGTTTTAGCACCTTTAAATTAGTGCTATTTTGGATTTACAACAGGCCAAAATATAAATAATTGCTATTATGCCTTCTAAGTGCTAATTTTGCTAAGTACTCTTTTGGCCCTCATGGTAGCCAAAATAGTCCAAGGGGCTATTTTAGCTTTGTGGAGCCATTTTGGTACTACAGAATATAGGGCTGATTTGGCCCTTATAGTAGCCAAATTGACTCAATGGGCTATTTTAGCTTTAAGGAGCCATTTTGGTACTATAATATATAGGGCTGATTTGGCCCTCATGGTAGCCAAATTGACTCAAGGGGCTATTTTAGCTTTAAGGAGCCATTTTGGTACTACAGAATATAGGGCTGATTTAGTCCTAGTCAGGTGGCCAAATTGACTCAAGGGGCCATTTTAGCTTTAAAGAGCCATTTTGGTACTACAGAATATAGGGCTGATTTGGCCCTTATGGTAGCCAAATTGACTCAAGGGGCTATTTTAGCTCTAAGGAGCTATTTTAGTACTACAGAATATAGGGCTGATTTGGTCCTAGTAGTTGCCAAATTGACTCAAGGTGCTATTTTAGCTTTAAGTAGCCATTTTGGTACTACAGAATATGGGGCTGATTTGGCCCTTATGGTAGCCAAATTGACTCAAGGGGCTATTTTAGCTTTAAGTAGCCATTTTGGTACTACAGAATCTACTGATTTGGTCCTAGCGGTGGTTAAATTTGCTAAAAAGTCAAATATTCAGTATTGCAGATGAATGATCATACTTGAAGTATGCCCAGAGTATTTAGTAATTCATACAGAAATAGTGTCATTCATGCAATATTTCCAGTTTTCAGCTTCTGTATGTCTAAAATACTAAATTGTCAATAACTTCTAAACTATTTTGAATAAATGAATTGTGTGAACAGAATTCAGTTGTACAGAGTGAGAGCTTTCAGAAAATGTCATTTTTATATCATACAACTGCATCTTTACTGATGTTGTCAGTGACAGCTTTTTGACGATGACAGGTGCCGGGCGGGGCCAATGACCAAATAGAGTTGATTTTCAGTATCGGCAGGTCAGTACCATACAGAAAACACCTCTATAACCGATTTCAGATGTTTTTCTGATGAAATATCACAAAAAGCAATTTTGGGGCTCAATGTCACATTTTAACTCAAAACTATCTCTTTTTGGATGAATTTGCACTGAAAAGTTTTTCCAGTTTTCAGCTTCTGTATGTCAACTGAAAATGTCAATAAGCTTATTTTAGTACACCTATCAAGTAGTGAAAGGGGACCGGTATATTTTGTTTCATTTCACTTGAAAATTTCCATTCCCATTTTCATTTTTCTCATTTTCCTGCATTCAAGACACTAAACTCTCAATAACTTCTAAACTATTTTGAATAAATGAATTGTGTGAACAGAATTCAGTTGTACAGAGTGAGAGCTTTCAGAAAATGTCATTTTTATATCATACAACTGCATCTTTACTGATGTTGTCAGTGACAGCTTTTTGACGATGACAGGTGCCGGGCGGGGCCAATGACCAAATAGAGTTGATTTTCAGTACCGGCAGGTCAGTACCATACAGAAAACACCTCTATAACCGATTTCAGATGTTTTTCTGATGAAATATCACAAAAAGCAATTTTGGGGCTCAATGTCACATTTTAACTCAAAACTATCTCTTTTTGGATGAATTTGCACTGAAAAGTTTTTCCAGTTTTCAGCTTCTGTATGTCAACTGAAAATGTCAATAAGCTTATTTTAGTACACCTATCAAGTAGTGAAAGGGGACCGGTATATTTTGTTTCATTTCACTTGAAAATTTCCATTCCCATTTTCATTTTTCTCATTTTCCTGCATTCAAGACACTAAACTCTCAATAACTTCTAAACTATTTTGAATAAATGAATTGTGTGAACAGAATTCAGTTGTACAGAGTGAGAGCTTTCAGAAAATGTCATTTTTATATCATACAACTGCATCTTTACTGATGTTGTCAGTGACAGCTTTTTGACGATGACAGGTGCCGGGCGGGGCCAATGACCAAATAGAGTTGATTTTCAGTACCGGCAGGTCAGTACCATACAGAAAACACCTCTATAACCGATTTCAGATGTTTTTCTGATGAAATATCACAAAAAGCAATTTTGGGGCTCAATGTCACATTTTAACTCAAAACTATCTCTTTTTGGATGAATTTGCACTGAAAAGTTTTTCCAGTTTTCAGCTTCTGTATGTCAACTGAAAATGTCAATAAGCTTATTTTAGTACACCTATCAAGTAGTGAAAGGGGACCGGTGTATTTTTTTTCATTTCACTTGAAGATTTCCATTCCCATTTTCATTTTTCTCATTTTCCTGCATTCAAGACACTAAACTCTCAATAACTTCTAAACTATTTTGAATAAATGAATTGTGTGAACAGAATTCAGTTGTACAGAGTGAAAGCTTTCAGAAAATGTCATTTTTATATCATACAACTGCATCTTTACTGATGTTGTCAGTGACAGCTTTTTGACGATGACAGGTGCCGGGCGGGGCCAATGACCAAATAGAGTTGATTTTCTGTACCGGCAGGTCAGTACCATACAGAAAACACCTCTATAACCGATTTCATATTTAGTACTAAATCTATCCTTCTAAATCATGCAAATTCCTTTGTTTTCTATTAAATACCGTTCAATGAGTGTTATTGTGCTACTTAATCAGTACTATTTCATACTTTAAAGGGGCACTTGGACCAAACACAATGACAATTTTGGTCTAAGTCCTCCTTCAAGTGTTTGCACTCTAGTAACCACATGTGTGGCACAGAGTTGACTGTTAGTAGGAAGAAGATTGTAGAAGAGGAATTATAACTGCTATGAAATATAGAACCATATAGCTATACAATGACAAGACAAAAGATTTCAATTAATATTTTATTTATTTAAGAAACAAATTATCTCCATTTATTTAAAAAGAGGATGATACATACATAGTTTTGATTATGGCATATATTACTATTATGCTTTAAGGAATTATATTGCATTCATAGCAAGTCATGAACTTGAACTTATTACATTCATCTATACAGAATATATGGTTTCGATTTAGACTACCTTATCATTGGTATACACAAATATTCTACAATACCAAATAAATATCCACTAATTAAAATTGTAAATATCAAATTTTGGGGACACATGCAGGTTTTCATCTTGACCATATGGCTGAACAAAATGTAGTGGCAAAAAGTAGTGCAAATGCTTTTGTGGTATTACTTGTACTTGAGGGTGGATTAGTTTCTGTACAACATATGTACGGTATAATGATGAGAACTCTTGTGTGTGTAAGCAATCCACCTCAAAATAAACTCTCTCCATTGACGAACTTAATACATAAATTGCTTTTATTATACCAAATAATGGCAGGTAGTCATCATTTCCAATATGGATGATAGCTCCAACTTTGTATTTTGTGCCGATTACTGTAACCCATGAAGGCCTGCATAACAATTTAAAAGACATATAATTAAAATTGTCTATAATAAGAAAAATAACTAATCAAATGATGTATTTGAAAGTCTTGCATATTAAAAATAAAAAGTAAATAAGAGGGTGGAATTGCTCATGATATTGAAATCTTACTTGTAAATTAAATCATCTTCTTTTAAATTACCATCAGCTCTTTGGAGCATTTCTTTGTTGCCTTCATCAATGGCCACACACTGACACCCTGTAACAATATATAATAAATTGTCAATATTATAATTTCAGTTTAAAACTCCAATGAGACTTTTAACATGAATCAATGCAAGCATTGACCTTATATACAATTATACCAAATTTATTGATATTTATAGGCATTATTTATGGTGGGGTAGGGGTTTCATGACCCTTCCTTCTGATGTTTGCCAAAATTGTGATCACTCCGTCAGTTGCCTAGGAAAATTAGTAACACCTCCTTCAGAAGCCTTGAAAATTCCATAACCCTTCTCACAATCACCCACCCCCTACCCCACCATAATATATACCCCACATATAATGGCCGCTCCCGTACCTGGTCCAGTCTCAAGTGGTTTCATAAGAAAACTGGTGTCCTTCTGTTCTGCTACATTAGAAAACTGGCAACTTTGCATCTTTTGATGTCTGTCTGCTACTGTATATGGAACGTTGATATAGTTTCCAAGTGCAAGTGCAATCTGCTTGAAGTAAGTGTGCTTTGACTCATAGCGCATACACCATGATCTCACCATTGGACCTAGTCTAGTATAAAATAAAAAACACATCATAATGCAAATCAATGAAGTATTATGAAACAAACAAAACTACAATTAATGAAAACAAATGATTGGGGTCATTTTTACAATGTATTGCAGTGTCAATATTGTCACTCAGCTTTTAAAGGGAACGCAGGTATTTGCAATTTAAAATTCTGTGAATTTCACCACCCACACTTCTTGGTGGTGCTGCTTGTTTTCAAACATGCAATGAAATAATTTAGTAATTTCTACCTTGTTATTGTCCTTGGATAGTGCACCATATAGTGCATTTTAGGAATTATAGATGCATTTGGGTATAGCTCTTTAAACTTTTGATGATGCTCTTCAATTAGACTTTGAAGATAGCTGGCTTGATTACAGCTTGTTAATGGAGAAAATATTATCTCCACAATTTCAAGGAGTAAGATGAACAGCTTGTACTTTTCGTCTTCTATGGGAACACTGCTTCCTAAAATCAGTGGTAGGTATCGTACGAGACACCATGCCTGTGAAGCTAATAATAATAGTAATAATAATGTAATTATGATACACAAAATAAAACTTGCCATAATAACAATTATAATATTAAATAATAATAATAATAATAATAATAATAATAATAATAATAATAATAATAATAATAATAATAATAATAATAATAATAATAATAATAATAATAAGCTCAATAATGAAGGAATAACAGATAGCATGAATGTTATTAGAAATGTCAGAAATGGATAATAGGACAGAACTGCGAAATTGTTAAAGCACTCTACAAGCACACATAATATGCATCTCGACAAAACCAATCTCACTGTAGAAAATATGGCACAGCTAGTTTACCTGATTGCTTGAGTGTTCTACTAGCGGCATTCATTGTTCTTTGACTCAGCACTGATGGTTTGTTTTTATCATTGTAATAACCATAATCAAATCCCAATATACGCTGATTTAGATTCTCTAGAGTTACATAGTTTGCTTCATTGATTATGTATTTTATAAACTCTTTACATTCATATTGTAACACACCCTCAAGAACATCATGCATTGCATCGCCAGGTAGGGAGCCAACTACATGAAAATATCTTGATTCATTTAAAATAGATGTATGACATATTCCATACTCTTTGGAAATGTCCTCATCAGAGTTTTCTATCAGTGTACATTGATCATCATAAGATTTTGTTGTCCTCAGGGTGAAGTACATTTCGTGAAACTGGAAAAGAGAGAATGAAAAAGTTAATTCCTATTAAAAAATTGGAAATTGATGTTAAAATGAAGTTGGTTGATTGATGTTTTATGGGACATATGAATACAATGTTTTAAGGACATATGAATTCCGTAGTGACCCGTAGTAATAGAACCTAACAGATTTACCTAACAAAACATTGTTTTAATCACACTTGAATGGTGCTGAATTACAGATAACAGTATTTCAGAAGTAAACATTAATATTCAAGTGCGATTATAATAGTGCATTTGCAGTTTAACGAGCTCACGCAATTCTTATCGGTCTAAGATCAACCATTTCAGATTGACAACGTTAATTGAAATAGGTGTATACGTACTTTGGTTATTATATCGTTGCCCAAACCCATACACTCCCGACACTTTAGATTTGCTGCTGGTCCAATCTTGTATCCACCAACTTCCTGGGAACCAAGGTTATCTCCAGACAAATATGCTATTGTACCACGTAACGATTTCATCTCTCCTTTTATTTCAAACTGGTAACCTTCGTCCTATCGATATAAAGGTTAAGTTAACTTTAGTACACTTTATAAGTGTTTACTACAGACTTGTCCGGTTTACATAATTATACACATTGTACAAGGATATAAACTTACCAATTATCGCAACCAATGTATTTTAAAATTCATTCATTAGAAACAAGCTTATTTTGGATTTTGGGAGTGTATTTTGGAGATAAAGTCTCCTACGCAAGCTCTGCAGGCTCGAGATTGAAAGCTTCAATTTTAATGTCTCGATCTTTTGAGCCTGCGTTTATTCTGGTCATAAATAAATAGCCAAATCGCCTCTCCCTACTCCCGTGCGTAACTTTTGGTGTTGCACCTTAATTACCTGTTCAAGTTCAGAAAGTTCCTCCATAAACGTCTCCAGCATAGTGTTAATCCCATATTTTTTTATAACAGGCCTTCTAGCAACAGCTAATAATTGAATTGCTTTCAATTGAGAACGGAACTCGGGACGAATATTTCCCAAAGTGTAATAGAATAAGCCTGTAAGGAAAAGAAAGCAAAATTTATACTCATCTGAAAAGAGCGGTTTTCATTAAACCGTGAAACACACTTTAGCGTAATATGCACTTAATTACCCTACCTTTGTGTTTTATAATTATTAGTTCAATTATCATAATATTATTACACACTACCAATAATGCGGGACGTCATTTTGAATTAATTACTCATGACCTCAAATGCTGAAAGGTCTGCCATGTATATTACCACAATACCTACCCAGTTTGTGTTTGGAGATTTTGCTTCCCAGCGGATTGGCTATTTCGAGCTCGTCGTAGTACATTAAAATCTGAAGTGCTGTTGGATTCACCGAAAACAGTGGATGACTTCTAAATACTTCACCGTCGCAGAAGTCTGCTAGCAATTCATCATTTCTTTGATGTGGATGTTCAACCTGCAAAAATATCACAATCTATTACAACAAATGCATTACTCTTAACTTTTCGCATTTCTAATATTATTCACAATAACAGGAGCAAGGTACAGTATATTGTAAATGTTTATACCTCATATAATATGGATGAATCATTCAACATTTGCTGTAAACTCTTTAAAAAAGGAATTTCAATGACTTCATCTGGTTTCCTAACAGCTTTTCTATTGACGCCATTTCTTCTGTGACTATGTGTTAAGCCTAGAACTCTACGTACCGGTGCCTTTAAGATAGAAGGAAAAAGGTTAAAATAGGGGGACTTTGAGGTTATCTGGCCTGGTTTGGAATAGACAGCTTCAACTTACAACTAATCCGAACATTTTCTTAAAAGCAGCATTTTGTTGGCATTTTGTTTCGACTCCAAGGAAAGGATTACTTATTATATTATCACCATTAGAGAGTTCTTCGAAAAATTCTTGAAGTCCCGGAACTGCCCTAAAATCTAATCCTGCCGTGTCGAGTCTTGTCCATAATTTTTGTCGCATCAGAGAAATAGAATTTTGAACAATTGATGTAGTGTTAACAACAATGGTATCGACCGTTCTCTGCGTTAGCTTGTGATTTTCTTTAGTTCCAAGCAAGTATACCGCGTTCAATCTTTTCACTTTGTCCTCGTTAAGAACGTCGTATTGTTGGTCGCCGGCAATGTTGCGTTGTTGTTCTTGAGGTAATTCCACTAAAGCTTCCTCTGAACTGGAAAGTATATCCTCTGTATTATCGCCATCATTACAGGTATCAAGACCAGGGTTGGCTTCCGAGTGATCATCGTGTGGTAGCCCATCATCAATTACTTTGTGCATTATGTCGCGGTGCTTTCTGCGCAAATGTGTTTTGTAGCCTTCAAAATCATTGTAGCCCTTAGTACAGCCCGGGGCTTGACAAACCACATGGAAATCTTTTTCATTTTTATGGTACCTCTCAAGATGATTCTTCATCAGAGAAAGAGTCATTAAAATAGAAATGCACATAGAGCAAGCCAAAGGCATCTTGAGCTTCTAGAGTGTTTGATCTCCACACACCTTTAAAACACGCGCCACGCACTCGACATCAATCGATACGTCACTCGTGTTATGTTTGGACTGAGCCATTGTGTTTTTTGATTGACGTTCTTTGTTAGAAATTTGTGTCGGCAAACGACGTGCGCTTTAATACGCCGCGCGCGCTTTAATATATCGTATGGTTATTACCCCTTATATACATTGATTGCTTTGTTAAAATTAATTCAGAAATCTTTTGAGTTGATTAATGCTTTGTAAAGCACTCTCCTTGCAGAATAGGTTTTTTTGGTCACTCAAAGTCGCCATGACGTATATGTTTTGTAAGTGTCCAAATATGTAACAATAGCCAATTAGCATATAAAGTAACCCGGCCTCTTGAAGGCTCAGATTTCTGACCGTTACAGTACCTTTACCGCGCACTTCGTCTTCAACTACGGTCGTAGGTAGAACTGCTGAGAATATTAACACGAAATCAATCATTGTACTAGAAAGCTTTCGATATGGATTCGCTCAAAAAAAACACTAAAGAACAACTAGCAGATTTGCTTTTAGAAAATGGAGTTCCAGCAGAAGTAGCGCAAGCTTTTGAAGGTAAGATCGCAGATTCGGAGGCATGTCGCCACCGTCAGCTAGGTTAATGATGCCGAATGGCAGATTAGTTGATCTCTGTTCCGGACAGATTCTGTCTCTCACTTCTCAATTATTAAGAAATCGATGAAATCGATGGTGAAATGTTTATTACTTTGGAGAGAGTAGAAATTACCGATATGTTTAAGACGCTTAAACAAAAGCGTGACGCACTCGCCGCATGGAAAAAACTGACAGGAATGGTATGTATACTGATTTTGTTGTTGTTTGATAGATGTTCAAATCAATTTTAAACATTCTCTTGATTTTATGCTACCTTCATCTTGATTAGAACTAAGATTACGCTCAAGTTACGCACAATTTATTGATTTGGGGATTATTGCAACACATTTCGCACATCGAGTTTTGGCGGGAAAACTATTTTATTGCGCATGCCCAAGATTAAATGTGCGCATGTGTCGTATTGGTCTTTACGTACTTGTTTATGCCACAGAGTTTCGATGAAGGTGGCAAGCCGGTTCAGAATGTCTCTCAGTCTAAGCAAGTACCAGAAACAACAAGTAGGAAGAGACCCCTCATTTCCGATTCAGATGAGGACGACGAGTTTGAAAGTCAAGAAACCATTGACAGTTTGGATGACAGCGTTTCCACTCATGATTTAAACGATTCTTCTTCAACGAGTTTGACAGCACCTACTCTCACGTCAACGCCACTTTCAACTCAGGTTAGTTAAACTAGAGCTATAGTAACCTCTCTCGTTGTAACCTTCAATTTGCCATTGTCTTCATCTCTTTCTAGCTTTTAAAATCGTTTTGCATGTAATAATTACAGTGAGGATACTCGAACCGTGAACACTTGACTTTTTTCATGTTATTACTTTCTGAACCTTAAGCTTATATATACTGTTTCAAAACCTCTCAAAATTAAGTAGTGAGCTCAAACACGTTAAGTAAATAATAATTCTTATTTCTAATCTATGTGAATTTAAAAAGTAACAAAAAAACCCAAAGTGTTCATGGTTCGAGTGTCCTCACTGTCAACTAAGCTTAAAACGTATCTGTTAAAATTATCTTTTAATTTGTTTTGATTTTTTAGTTTTCGTTGTAAGCTAAGAACATAACTTATCACATGTTGTATTTTGATGCTTTAAAACTTTTGTATTTTTGCCCTTTACAAATAAAGTTTATTAGCGGACCCATCTCGAGAAAAAAAAAATAATTATTCTGTCTCTTGGCACCTCCATATATGGGTGTAGGAAATCCTACGATTCCTACCAATGACGTCATTTTCCTACCGAGAAAAAGGCCAGGCAGCTAAGGCGAAAAATATTGACGGACATATCCTTAGTCAATTTCTTCTCGTGCACGTGGTGTTCTTGTGCTTTTCATCGCTTACAATATGGAGACTGAACCACATTCAGAAAGGGTAAGTTAATTGAAATGAAGTTTTTAACGAGGATATTGAAGTGTTTACTTAGAATAACAATCGCCAACGAACTGTATGAAAACTTTCGTCGACTGACAGCTTTCTTCGTGAACTCTTCCTATTAAACGGCGCTTGGCATAATTTGATATTTTTTACTGTTAGTTTTGAATAATAGAACATGTTATACATGGAATAGAATAGAATATAATAGAACATGTTATAGAGTATGTTATACTCCATCTGTTTTAATAGAAGATTTGAATAAGCTTATCAAAGTTTATCAACTTGTAGATTTTTGTAATATGACGCGACGGACGTAAGCTTACGTTAAGCTTATATTTATGTCTAATAAGAAACTTGTGGTCTCACACAAAATGTAAAACTTAGATTTGTTGTTAATCTGTTTTTGTTTTGTTTTTAAATTCTAGGAATCTGAGGAAGAAGTCGAAGAAGAACCAGAAATATCTCAAAACGAAGATCATGTAAGTTGACACATCTTGACGGTGCATCAAGGAGCATCAAGGAAAATAATCAAGCAAACTAGAAAATTTAAAGCAATCTGGATTGATCACTTTGACCTCCTGAAACTCGAATTCTGAAAATTTAAACTTTATTAATCAGCAAACATGAAAAGCAAGAGAGGCATTGGAATTAGGATCAAAATTCGTGTTGTAGCTACGGTTATTTTGCGAATGTTTCAAACGTTTTATTCTCGACAAGTACATTTCCACAATGAATTCCAATATTCACAATATTAACACTCGTGGATATTAATGACACTATCTTTTTAGAAAAGTAAAAATGTTGATATTTGGTTCAAATTTAGCGGAGTTATATGAAGTCAAAGTGATCCAGATTTCTATAAATTTTCGCATTGTCAAGCGTCTGCGATGAAGAACAGGGGCTCTTGCCTAATCCGTTTTTCATGGATTTTCATTGGCTGCTTGGAATTTGCCATTGCTTGAGCATTTCTCTGGCAGTGAATTTTTACCAGTAAAAAAAGACTATAAGTAATCAGCAAGTAAAAATTCTACAAGTTGCGATAATAGTTTCTCATGAAAAGACAAATTAAAACAAACAAAAACTTGCCATATTTTCAGTTGAAATTCACTCTGCGTGCTCTGCTACATTTACATATACTGCGAAATATTTATTAATTATTTACCATATAAGCCTAAAATTCAATACTGAATATAAAAGGCTGCATTACATATTACAATACATGAGGAACAGAAAAAAAAAATCAAAATATATCTTATAAATAGTGATTTTGCTAATGCTACTTTTCCTGGCAACTTATTACCTTTCCTGTAGGGTTCTTTGAATGAAAGCATACTTATAATAATCACACTTTTGGTATCTTATATGCATGCTCAGACAAGCGTGTGTGTGTATAATTATATGTAACTGGTTTGAGATTAATATCATCTACATTTGCCAAGTTATTTCTAAATTTATACAACAAAGTCAGTCGAGCAATTGTTCTACTAGATTGTAATGTCTTCCAGTCCAAATAATATAATGCATTGCATTGTAAGTAATCAGCAGTTGTAATATTGTTCAATTCCTTCTTTTTGCCCTATAGTTAATGAGAAAATGGCTTTGAATTAAACTAATGACTACCAATAACATGTCTCTATTATTTAAAGGTTTCTGATGACTCTAGTGATGATGATGTACTCGCAAGTAGCGGTGATGATGATGATGAAGTAAGTAACTAATTGATCAATTCTTAATTATAGAAGAGATTGTTCAAAAGCAGATGTTAAATCTCCATATCCCCTTTGTTATATGAGCCAAGCCTGTGACCTCGCCTTTGACTGATCTGTATATCTTAGCACGATTAAGTGTTCTTATTGGATAGAATATACCTAATAAACTTTTACTTGTTGTGCAGTTAGAACCTTTGAAATGTTGATAAAAATAAGCAGTCAAAACACTACATGTCTTTGTATGCTGTGCAATTATACATGTGTGTTGCTAGTGCTTTAACAATCTAATGAAAAGATAAGATAACCTAAGATAACCTTTAAATCAGTTGATTGAAATCAAATGGTTTTTAAAGCATATTGATATATGGAAATATTGGTCATTTTACAGTTGCTTTTTGATCATTGTGTTGATAAGTTCTTCTGTCTATGTTCACATTCTGTAAAAATTAGGTATTTTTAGATTTTTTATTTACAAATAGGTATTTTTAATTTTTTTAGTTAAATTTAGATTATTTTTCAGTCTTTTCAAAATGTCTTGTTTATATTATAATGATATACTATTTTTTTTTATAGGAGTGTACTTTTACAAATTACTTAAAAACAATCTATCAAAGAGAAGACATCAAAAAAGTGGTCACAGAAATGAATAAGGAACCTCTGACAGCACCAGAGTTGTCTAGGACATTCTATGATGCCATGACCTCAGTCATCATTCCGCCACATTCTCACACTCCTTCACAAGAGCCAATTCTGCCTTCTACATCATCCACACAGTCACCTATACAACAAGACATTTTAGCCGCACTTCACAATATATCATCAAAGCTTCAGCACTTCACTACCCACATACCTACATTACCTGACAACACAAATGCAGCTGACACACAACATGTAGCTAGGCAAATTGCTCATTGGTCATCATTATTTCTCAGCATGTTCCAAAATACGTCAACATCCATACCACAGCCACTAACAACCATACCACAGCCATCATCTGTTCCACTGCCACAACCATCCATAGCACTGCCATCAACATCCATACCACAGCCACTATCATCTGTTGCACTGCCACAACCATCCATGTCACTGCCATCAACATCCATACCACAGCCACTATCATCTGTTGCACTGCCACAACCATCCATGTCACTGTCATCAACATCCATACCACAGCCACTATCATCTGTTCCACTGCCACAACCATCCATGGCACTGTCATCAACATCCATACCACAGCCACTATCATCTGTTCCACTGCCACAACCATCCATGGCACTGTCATCAACATCTGTTCCACTGCCACCAACATCCATATCACAGCCACTATCATCTGTTCCACTGCCACAACCATCCATGGCACTGCCATCAACATATGTTCAACTGCCACCAACATCCATACCACAGCCACTATCATCTGTACCACTTCCACCAATGTCCATACTACAGCCATCAACATCCATACCACAGCCATTATCATCTGTTCAACTGCCACCAACATCCATACCACTGTCAATGCCACCAGCATCTGTTCCACTGGCATCATCACCAAATCAACAAATTGATGCGCAGACCGTCCAAGTTTATAGGGAATATGGAGCTGGTCACTCCAATATCCGAGAGTGGCTATTAAGCCTCCATATTCCACGTAATGTTGATAGTCTTCAACAAATCAAAGACATCTGGGAGCATGGAGGAAAGGATTGTCCACCTTTAAAAACCTGGACTCCAAAGATGAGAAGACCTGGTAAAACCAGCCACTCTTCTATATTTAATCAAAGAAAAAAAGTATATAACACATTCCAAGAATGCTGTTTCAAAGAGGACCAAGTCTATAAAGTCTACAAAGAGGTTAAACCTGGAAAATTATATAAAATTTTATCGTCCAAAGGACATTAAATAATATTTATACAGAATTCCAACTATGACAAGTCTTAGGGGCTGTTTATATGAAGGCGAGGTGTCCCTACTATCCAGGATAACTCTATTGTTTTCAGTCCCCCAGGGAATATAAAACAATAGAGTTATCCCGGCTAGCAGGGACAGCTCGATTTTATATAAACAGCCCCTTTTTGTCCAAAATAATAATCATACAGAGTTCAAACTCTTGGAGTGCAAACACTAAAGGCATACGAATGTGCTAATTAAATGTTATGTAGTGCAATATGCATGTGGAGACCAAAGACATCAGTAATGAATTAGTATTGTTAGTGGTTCCCCGATTTTATTGTTTGCACTATGTCGTCAGAAGGGAGGGCATTATAAATAAATAATAATTATGCACTATTTACAAAAAGAGAGAGTGTTTTATCAGGTATAAAGATGTGAGCTGTAGGCAAGCATCTTTATACCTGACAAAACACTCTCTCATTTATTAAAAAACTCCAACACAGTTTTTAAACCTACTCCTTCAAGATCCTTGAAGAAATATTCAAAATCGGTTCAAATTTCTAATTACAGTGCAGAAACTCCAACCGGAACAACTTGAGATAAATTGATAATCAACCAATCATATTGCACCTTTCAGTTTTAATGTTTTGTCTAAGTTGGAGTTTTTGCACTAACATTAGTGAACGCCTCACATTAAATTTCTATGGGATATCTCTATGGGATATCTATTTCTTGTCAATAAAAAATAGGCCAATCAGAGCGCGCAATTCTACTTGTATATGTTATAATTGTTGTTGTTATTGTTCGCAAAGTATATTTACAAAATAACATGTTATCAAAACATTATTGAATTAATTCGATTTTCTTTATAAAATCATTTTTGTAAAATTGTGAGTTTAAATATAGATTATCAAAAAACTGGATATTAAACAATAATCATTTATATTTATATATTTCCAATGTACTTTAGAACTTAGTATTGGAATTTTGTATTGTTTAAATGTATTTATACAAGTTATATAAATTATGAATATTTTATAGATATTCGCTTTGTGTATATATTTCTTGTCTTAAGTCTTTGTTACTGTTCATATCCAATGTATCAATATTATTATGTATATTAAAATTGCTAATATATGGATTGTTATTTATTATTTTTTGTATAACAACCTGTTAAGCCAAGCAGGTTCTTACATGCGAGTTACAGTCAAATTACCACGGGATAAACCCAAGAGTTTTACTTTGACACAGTGTATTGCAAATTTACAAGAAAATTCCAAGCTGTAATAGAGGAAGTCCATAAAACAGTATAAGCAGCACCATAGTATATATAGGTCTAGTGTTAAATACATTGTTGTAATAGCACTAGAAAACAATAGACATTTATTCTAATCATAAAATATTACATATTCTCTTTTATAACAATTAAGAACTTCATTAAAGTACCTATTTTGCCTAAATTACCAAAAACTACCCCTTAATGGAAGAACCGTTTTTGCCAGACTTAAGAATAAAGGTTTTTATTTGCGAGTGTTTACTGCATAGAAAATTCCATAACCATGGAAAATAAGATTATACAGTCCTGGGAACGTTTAATTCAATTTTGAATAAAACCATAATATATCGCACATGCATGTTATTGAACTAAAAATGACGAAAATTATGCTTAGTTCACAGTACTCAGATATTATACGAGCAATTCAGATCTAATTTGTAAATTGTATACAACATGGATATGAGTTGGACTAAAGTTTTTAATATAAAGTAAGTTAGCTAAGTTTCTGAAATGCTTTTAGTCAATCAGGTGTCAGGAGACAATTATGAATCTGAGTCTGAGGTAAGTTACCTTTTAACAGCAACCAGTGTGACGTTAAGGAACATATATAACTCCAAAAACCTGCTGGCTGGCTATTTGTCTGATTGTAACTGCAGTTTTCGGTTGAAATGCATTTTACGGGTTTTTGTATTCAAACGTAGAAGAAACAAAGTCATTCTACTCTGTTTATAGCAGAAAAAATTCATTGAAATTGTAAGAGAAACATAATTTGCGACATCGCAAAGTGTGGCTGTCTACTTTTAAACCATAGTTCGCGCTGTCGCAAACTGTGGCTTTGGAGTAATGGCCTAAAGGCCATGGTATTGAAACCATAGTTCGCGACATCGCAAAGTGTGGCTGTTTTCTTTAAACCATAGTTTGCGATGTCGCAAACTGTGGTTGTCTACTTTTAAACCATAGTTCGCGCTGTCGCAAACTGTGGCTTTGAAGTAATGGCCTATAGGCCATGGTATTGAAACCATAGTTCGCGACATCGCAAAGTGTGGCTGTCTTCTTTAAACCATAGTTCGCGACATCGCAAAGTGTGGCTGTCTACTTTTAAACCATAGTTCGCGCTGTCGCAAACTGTGGCTTTGGAGTAATGGCCTATAGGCCATGGTATTGAAACCATAGTTCGCGACATCGCAAAGTGTGGCTGTCTACTTTTAAACCACAGTTCGCGCTGTCGCAAACTGTGGCATTGTAGTACAGTATGCAAATCCGGACAGTGTACAAATCCGGACACTTTGGCATTTAAGCGTTAAAAAAGCGATCGAATTTGAAAACAACATTATAGAATTAAGTATTTGTATGTGTTCTATTGTGTAGGAAGTTTATTTGTGACAATCGAGGTATTTTCAGAGAGGAAAAAAAGCGATATTGTGAATATGCAAATTCGCAATAAGTCAGTTTTTAACACGCTTTGAATTACATGTTAAACTTAAAATGGTGATTATTATGCAGAATCAAATGATAACGCCAAGATATGTAGTAGGTTTTCAATTGCAAACTATGTGTTATCTTGTGTGAAAAGAAGAACTTTTATAAGTTTAAAATAAGTGTAGGAGACGGTTTTAAAAATACTACTAAAATCCACTAAGGTATGTGCAATCCCGGACGATAAAATAAACAAGATAAACAATCACCCGTAACTTTGAATTATAGGTTAAAATGTCGTTAAAAAAATATACAATTCAACTGCAGGTTGATTTTGCAAACTGCAAAATTTATCTTTTGGATAGTTTAATCATCATGCACTATTCATTTAGTAGGACATTTATATTCATTTGCAGAATCCAGCGCACGAGTGCAAATTTATGCTTTAATCTCACATTTTACTGTGGAAATAGAAAATCTATCATAAGCATTCGAAAATTAGGAAATAACTTCAAAGAATTGATTAAACAGAACCTACTTAATAGTGTCCGGCTTTGCACACAACTGTCCGAAATTGCACCACTCAAGCTACTTTACAAATATATCCATAACATTTCTATTAACCGCTAAAACTGACCCTCATCTCAAGGAAAAATATGTTTCTTAAACAATGAATTTAACGAATGATATGGCAATTTATCTTAAAACCGTCCGGAATTGCACACACATACTGTAATGCTATAAAACCGTAGTTCGCAACATCGCAAAGTATGGTTGCCCGGTGTTTAACCAAAGTTCGCGATATCGCAATGTTTGGTACCACACTTTGCGACATCGCAAAGTATGGAGCTGCTGCGAAATGTTTCTGTCGAAGCGTAGTATTCTTGTAGACTTTATACAATTCTATAAGATATGAGATTTGATCTCGCGGGTGAGCCCGTTTTCCCCCATAATTCGCGATGTCGCAAACTATGGTAATAGTGTAGTCCCGCGAATTGCGATATCGCGAACTGTGGTAATAGTGTAGTCCCGAGAATTGCGATATCGCAAACTGTGGTAATAGTGTCGCAAAAATATGGTTTCAAAATAAAAGACGTCGGGGAAACATATATTGAAGGCATGCAATAGAAAGCAACTTCACGCAAAGGCATATTCCATTCAACATTCTCTCATTGTCTTGGAGACCCGGGGGGAAGGGGGGAGGGAACCCATCGGGTATGCTCTCTTAGGGGTAAAAAAGGCATTGCTTCATGGTGATAAAACCGTAGTTCGCGACATCGCAAAGTGTGGTTGCCCGGTCTTTAACCAAAGTTTGCGATGTCGCAAGGTTTGGTACCACACTTTGCGACATCGCAAAGTATGGAGCTGCTGCGAAATGTTTCTGTCGAAGCATAGTATTCTTGTAGACTTTATACAATTCTATAAGATATGAGATTTGATCTCGCGGGTGAGCCCGTTTTCCCCCATAATTCGCGATGTCGCAAACTATGGTAATAGTGTAGTCCCGCGAATTGCGATATCGCGAACTGTGGTAATAGTGTAGTCCCGAGAATTGCGATATCGCAAACTGTGGTAATAGTGTTGCAAAAATATGGTTTCAAAATAAAAGACGTCGGGGAAACATATATTGAAGGCATGCAATAGAAAGCAACTTCACGCAATAATCTCTCATTGTCATGGAGACCCGGGGGGAGGGGGGACCCATCGGATATGCTCTCTTACGCGGGTAAAAATCGGTGATTTGGTATCTTTTAGGGTATCGAAAGAGTTGTTAAATATAGATTTGAAGTTTAAAAACAATAAATCTTTATTTCTAAAATAATTTTGAAAATTACTACATTAAAAAAACTCACATATAAGAACCTAATGAATTAAGAACCTAACACTCTAAATTGTCATTTAAATACCCCAAAATATAAGAACTTGTTTAACACAGAACCAACTGAGTTATGAAGGTAATGTACTTTCCAAAAATAGGTATTTCTTTTGTATTTCATCTTGGCCTCAAACTATATTTTGAGTGGCCAATTCACGCTTTTAAATCTATAATCTGAAGGTTCTTGCACTCCAGAGTTCATTTAGCAGGAGCATATCCCGGGACATGTAGCAGCAATAAAATCATAATAATATAGAGGGACATTAGACAGTGACTAACAGTAATTCATTTTCATGCAAAATGTATCCTTAGGATATGTACATGTACCGAATATGATTTTGTTACTATGATACATGATACATACCCTTACTCTTCAAACAATTTAAAATAAACCTGGGCACTACTAATTAGCATCTCATGTTTTTTTTATTTCATTAATTAATAGTGCCCAGTTTCATTATTTATAATTACAGCACAATAGAAAAATCACCGCAGCAAGATTTTACTCGATTTGCATAAACTGTAACTTTAGTTTTCTCATCCACGACAATTTCATATTTGTAATGTAAATACCAATTGGCTTGCAGATTAATTTGTATATCAAATACAGATGGGTTGCTCATATTTTACAACACAGTTATAATAATAATATTAATTTATTTCATAAAAACAATGCATCATGCACACTCTCAATGCTTTTTAAAATATAAAAAAATTAGAGCAATATACAACTATATACATATAAAACAATAATAAATAAAACCCCACAGATAAGAACCTGGATTTAGACCACCATTACATAAGAACCTTTTTTCGCATAAGGGTTTGAAAAGGATCTTATTTCATAATTAACATGTACTACTTAGAAATTACATATAAACAAACCATATTCTACCAGGCAATGGAAATTATCCGTTGCAATGCATTTCAGAAGTAATGTAGACATAACTATATTCATATATTGTATTACAGTGAAACTAAGAAAACCATGAACAACTATAATATGTCTGGAATCTTTATCGTCTTCTGACTAATCACATTCAAGCAACTTATTTACATAATATTATGTTAATCGATTTGTCTAGATGCTTATGGTACCGAATAAACATGATTGTTGTTGTTTTTGTTGTTGTGTACACTCTCTTTGAACAACCACCCTCGTATGAAACCATCTCCCGTAAGATAATAAACATTCCAGACATATTTTAGGTGTTTGTGGTTTTCATAGTTTTACTGTAAATGATAGGCTGCACCAGTAGTCTTCCAGGAAAAAAAACACATTTTTATCTAAATAGCCTTATTTCCCATTTATATAATAACTTTTTTAGGCTAACTTGAAAGATACATGTGGGGTTTTACTTTATAACCTGAGATTTATAGATTCCTAAAAATTAGTCTGTCCTTTTAACACTTGTATCCCATCAATGCCTCAAAAACAGCATCAATGTATACATGTTTGATCATAGAGGAGAATGGTTAGGAAACCTATTGTTATATGTCTTTGTTTGCTTTTGATGCTGGGCCGGTCATAACTGTGCACAATCTTTGTTCTATTCTCTTTAGAAACGGCTTTCTCTATTGTATTATTGTTTAGAATATAACATTATCTATAAGAAGAAACGCTTGGATCCAGTCATTCAGCCGTAGCCAGTGAGGGTAAAACAATGGTAAAACAAAAGATTGTGCACTCTCATGATTGAAAAAAGGCGAACAAAGACATATAACAATAGGTTTCCTAACCATTCCCCTCTAAATATGGTTTGATTAAGAATGTCAAAATATATGTATATTACACAGACTTTCTTTTTGGGGGCAATCCAACAGTAAATGCTGATATAAATTCAAAATAAATAAGTTCAAATATGGCTGATTTACTCTTCTATATCTTCCTCTTCACTTCTTTGCTCTTCGCTATCATTTTCCTCTTCAGTTCCACTGTCATCTTCATCTTCAAAGTCACGCTGATTCTTGAAATCATCATACAAAGATGCCTCTTCTTCTTCATCTACTAATGATTCCTCTTCATCCATTAACTCTTCATCCATTTCCTCTTCTTCCATTTCCTCTTCCTTCATTTCCTCTTTGTCCCTTTCCTCTTCATCAATTTCCCCTTCACTTTCATCACAAACTGCCTCTAGTAGAGGAGCCATGAGACTGAAAAGGAGAAAATATGTATAAGTCATGTGGTTAAATTCCCTCTCTTCTATACAACCTCTTCTTCTATTTGTAAAAAGAAGGGTCTGCGCGCCAAGATCAAAGATTCCATACTGATGACGTTTTGAATTGACACCTTATTAACATCACGCAATACACGAGTTAGCAGCAGCAACGCTGATAAACATGAGAAACTAGGTATGGTGATGCCGTTGGTGAAGTTTCTTCTATATTCTCGATTAATTCACTAACTGAAAGCCAGTCAAATGCTTTATTTAGCTTTTCTAATGAAAAAGATGCAAGTTAAGTCAATTATTTTTCAGCTTGTTCCTGACTAGGGCACAACGATGCAGAAGTCCTTCTCAAATCTCGACATAAGATTGCAATAATTAGCTTTAATGTCTCATTTTCGTCTTTAATGTGCTATATGAAATCATTATTTTTGAATAAATATAAATGTAGAAGTGTTGTTTGAGTTTAGATTTCAGTCATTTGCAAATGAGGTGTCAAATAAACAAAATTGTCCAATCAGAACTTTTGAGTATCAGTATGGAATTTGTGATCTCGGCGCGCTGATATCTAGACACTACCGGAAACCGATGAAGTTTTTTGCCCCTCAAAAGCCAAATATGCATACAATACATGTGCAGGCACTAGCTCTAGACTTTCGGTAATGCATTGTGAGATTATAACAAAGGAATAGTGAGCACCAAGTGGGTAAAAACATAGCTTGGGCTCCCTGTGTCTACATTTGTTGCTCACTTCCTCACTATCATGGCGTCTATCTTTAAATAACTATTGAACCGCGATAACACTTACTCTGGGTAGAAGCCCTCTGACAATCCAACTTTGTTTCGGCAAAAGCGGCAAATCTCTTTACAGCGCCAGCAACGCGAATGGCGTGCCTTTACGACAACTCTGTCGGTATGTTCATCGAAGTAGCTTTCCTCGAGGACTAAAGCTGGGGGAATCGCTGGTTCCACATATTCTCGTATGGAGAAGTTTTTTTTTTGCCTGATTTGGCCTGTAATCAGTACCTTAAGTTCCTTGGTTGCCTCTAGGCCAGGCTTCCAGTTTCCCAACCTGGAGGCGTTCGATTCCAGTTCACTTTTCACAGCCGCTTTTGAACATGAAATCAGCTGTGCAAACACGGCACTGACTCCCTCTAAAACAGGGTCTCCACGTAACTTATGGCTAAGCCTGAGCCCGCTCAGAGAAGCAAATTGAAAGATGGCGATATCTAGCAGTTCCATTATTGCTGGTGAGACCTTTGATCGTTTGCTTTTCGTAGTACCAGAACCCGTGGACGACGCCATGATGAATACCAAGAGAGTGGCCCCCAGTCAGTCCCGGCCAGTAATTAGGGTCTGCGGTTTCCTCATTCCGTTCCGTTACAACTGTTTGTCGTTATTGCTACAGGTCTTTGTGAAAATCATGCCTTCAGGGAAACTGTCCTTTCTAAGACCTTTATATGATATTGCCATTTGGCAATTCTGCATTCTTGTCCAGTACACAAAAGACGGGATGAAAAGGACGGACAAGTCAAAGAAACTAGCTGACGGGAAACCAGTGCTGTCCTTTGAAATGCAGATGAAAGTGGCGAACATCATGTGTAAGCTACTAACGACGCCAACATTTGACCACCTGATGCCAAAAATGGAAAGTGAAGATATCAAGCAAGCAACAGGAGGATGGGCACCAGGCTGTAAAGCAACCAAAGAATTAGGAGAGTGGTGCCAAGATCAGTGGAGGCGCAAGCAGCCTGTTCTCCCCAAGTCGAAGGTGCAAAGATCATACTTGTGCACTCCATTGTTCAGTGAGAGTTTACCGCTATGCTGCCGTTGTGGTTCTCCATGTCCCGAATGTCGTGAAGAATTGGGGCACAGTTTGCCGCCAGAGCTCCAAACGGCAATGGCCATCAAAGATTTCGAACAAATTCATGGACACGTTCAAAGCAAAAAGACGCGTACGGAAGAATACCAAGACAACGAGGAGGAACACGTGGAGATAGAGGAGAGTGTGCCACGTATGCGTCTGAGAAGCTGCAGGCCAAGATGAACCCCTAATTATTTTAAGAATGAAAACCATTGCGGTAAGATAATATATTTAGGATAGTGACATAGTTTTTGTGGTCTCATTTACTCTTTCAAAACCACAATCAACAATGAATTTCATTCATTATATATCTACGAAAACGTTCGCGAGACAAGTTGCACGAAAAAGTATGACACAAGTTGCACGATACCATGTCACACTAGCGATTTCCGTTGCAACTTAGCTCGCGAAAAAAAATGAATCAATAAGTAATTCTCTAATAGGAATATATATTTTGTAACGTATTTTCAAAAGTTAGTAGTGAGAAATGAACTTTGAGGGCAAATGTGATATTTTGAGGACCACTTCTAAAGAAAGGGTTTATATATTACCTTTGATGTTCCAGCTTAGTTGACTTTCAGAATAAACACAAGGTTTAAACACAATATTTTGATTAGCATTTCCCATTATTCTGAGAATTTAATTTTTTCTTTCTTTGAATTAATCGTAAACAGTCAAACTCATGGTGGGATTATATTTCAATCAACAAGTCTACATTTGTATACTTGGAAAAAGCTCAAAAATTGCTAACCAAAAATAGTGACCCATAATTCTTTTCAGGGAAGGCGATCAACTCAGCTAGAGCTCATCTGCTGTCATGAATACACTCAGTTAAATTCTAAGTGATCAATATTTGAAAATTTATGGATTTTGTTATTTTCATTTTCAGGTACTCATGGAAACACAATAAAAGATGTCACTCTGCTTGGGGTCCATTTTACAGTCAGTTTATTAATTTGTAAATGATCATGTAAATACAAAATTGAATCTTTCAAGAATTTCAAAAAAATACAGTCAATTCAAAATCATTGTCGTCAATAGGCTTCGGCTCTACTCGACTAGACCGAAAGGTAGCATGGGTAGAAATCACCTAAGCTGATAAAAGCACAGTATCTAATGCAATAGATATAATATCACGCTCACTCATTGAGCGTGATATTGCATTAAATACTGTGTATTTATCCTCTTCAGTGATTTCTACCCATGCTACCTTTCGGTCTAGTCACGTAGACTTGAAGTCTATTGACGACAATGTTTTTTGAATTGACTGTATATATTTTTTAATCATATATTTACTGCAACTTCCAATTTCTGCTTACCCAAATAGTCGTATTGTTATCATGATTGGTTATCTGTATTCAGGAATTTTAGAAGTCAAAATACCAAGGCACATTTGATTGTGTGAGTTTGCAGAAATGATAACATTGCAGTAAAATCTTGTCGCAATTTATTCTTCATCTACTTTAAAGACCAAAATTCATTATGATTTTTGTTTTGTTAGTGGTGTCAGCTACTAGTGTTCAATATTGAACTTAACTGAATTTACATGCATGAATTTACATTTACTAATCAATGTTGAAAAGTGAAATGTTAAAATATTTGGCTTCAATATTGAACTATGGTGAAATGATTTGTACATGTTGAAATTTAATGATAACAACAAAATTACTTTTGAGTGTGAAAAGTCATAACAGGATTTATTGAAAAATGTACTCTACTAAATCAGGTTTACATTTTTGCAATTTTGAAGTGATGCATTCATACTTTATGCAAATTGATGTATCATATACCTCGTTTTGTTTAATCACACTTCACTGATTAATTATCGATAGAAAAACAAGTTTGGAAAATAATGGACGAATTTAAATCAATAATGTTTTCTGGTCTTTGATTTGAAAATTAATTTGCAGGATATGAAAAGTTATTGTAATGATTGAACCACTTTTTGTGGTCAGTGACTGGCTTGTTGTCATGCTGCAGTTTTATTAACTCAGCTAGAGCATCCTGTATGTATTTAACTCCAAGCTATCTAATTTTCTGTAAATGAGAGGAGGATAATGTTACAGTTATGCCTAATATGTTTATTAAGTAGCATACTCTAACTGGGCACACTTAGATAGATAAAACAATCATTGAATCTTTTAGTACAAGATTCTTATGAATTTAAGATTGTGAACAGAAACTATACCTCAATTTTCCATAGTTTGTAGAGGGGACTGGCTAGGAAATTTTTTATGTCTTGGTTTGCATTTCAAAGTTGAACCGGTCTTAACTCTGCACAATTTTTTCTTTATGGCCAATCAAAATTTCAATATGAGTAAACATAAACTTTTTCTATATATATATATATATTTTTTTTATATATTTATTGTAAAGAATATTGTAATATTTGTTCTAAATATTTGAGTATTTTGAAACAACAGCCAAAATAATTTTTGGTCTGTTCACTCAGATGTACGTTTGGCCAAAGCAACAGTGAAACAAAAGATTGTGCACAGTCAAGGTTGAAAAAAAAAATTACAAACACATACAACAAATGGCTTTCCTAACCATTTCCATAAATTTTTAATAAATGTAAAAGACAGATTTTTGTTGTAAGTAATAGTAATAGTTAAAGTGCCTATATCACCTAAATCTAAATATCAGTTAAAGCTTCTTTGCATTGAAAAAAATGGAGTTTTCATTTTCCATTGACTTTTTATGAGCTTACAAATTTCAGTATCTGAAGACCCTGTCCGAGTTTATGACGTCATGATAGGAACACCATTTATTTAGACAGAGATTGCCGTTTGTGTTCCTACAATGACCTCACAGCAGGATTTCGATTTTTGACAACAGTCCATGTTAATAATCGGGTACAAAAATATTTTTCTGGAAATTTTTCACTGCTCAACTTAAATGTCCTATATTTAAGAGTACTTTTAGCTAAAAACTGTGTGGGTGATATAGGCACTTTAAGTTATCTAAGTTAAAATGTCTGCAGTCATCTTAATGGCTTGAACATCCATTTCTTATGGTCCAGAGCTGGTTTGTTGTCATGGTGCATCTTGATCATCTCTGCACGTGCGTCTTGAGTGTATAACTCAAAACTGTCAGACTTCCTGCAAAATAAAAATGATGCAAAGTATGAAGCAGTATTTAATTCACTTTCATCAAATTTATGGTAAAGACACTGCAGCCATTTTGGTTGATCTAACAATAAAAACTAATTAAGAATATTTTGTTTCTGTTCCTCCTTCAATGTAAAATTGGTCTGTAATGATTAATATGATATGGCAAATAAAATAAAAATAGTATGGTATACTTATTTCCAGTTTTGTGAATCTAAATATAGAGTACAAAAAATATATTCATGAAATATTAGTAATACTAATTTGTACTATTTTATATTAATTCTATTGTTTTCTATTGAAACTAAAAAAAATCATCACATGACAAATTTTTTTGACAATTACTTTATTTTGTTTGTTACACCCAACATAGCTCATTTCAGTAGTTTTTATATCATTGAAAGTGTCATAACTTTCAAATTATGTTTTGCTAAAATATTATTGCCATGTGTGTTTTATTTGATTGGTGACCAGTGCATAAAATCCAATTTTCCCAGTTCACAAAAAGGAAATCCTATAGATGCCACTTTAGTCAACACTTTCATATGTATAAAGGGCTATGCCAAATGCCATAAATGTATTGATCAATTGAAAACAAATATTTAAGAAAGTCCTGAAAAGGGGCTGGAGTCTATCCCAAATTTCATCATGTTCTTATTTATAAATGAAAAGTAAGTCTCAGAAACATTATTATCAAGGAACTTTTGAGAAATAATTCATGAAAATAAAGATGGACAGTAATTGAGGCAATTTGTGTTTTTTTGCTTGTTTGAATCTGCTCAACATCTATTTCTATGAACCGGGATGGTTGTGTTACAAAGTGTTAACATTTCACCCCATCCCCTCCCCCAGGAAGGCAACACAGGAATCCTGGTACATAAAAAACAAATGTTGTGCAGCCAATGGTAGCCCAGTTTACCCTGGACACCAGGATCTAGTTATGATTTGTTTGGCATATTTACTTATCAAGCATTTGAAGGAATGAACTTACCATCTTCCTGACCTCTTAATAGTGCTGTCATCAGCACCACAACGTGCAGCCCATTGAGCAGCAGACCTTCTTATCGAATGGGTGGTATATTCTTTTCCAAAGAGATATTTACACATCTTTTGAAAAGCAAAACATGTATCATTAACTTTCAAGTGTAAACATTTTTCATATCCATTAAATAAACATTAAATATTCAAATAACAGTTTAATCACATTAAAGAATCCTGATTCGATGTTATTCTGACGTTAATCTAATCAGTTTGTAGTCTAAAATATTCAATGTGGCTGTTAAATGAAAAACAACAATACATTTGGTCATTTGAACCTGATGATGGTGCCAGACTAACCAGTCCGGGAGTATGCCAATTCGGGAAGAACAAGATATTTAATTTGTACATGCTAAGCTTCCAGTAAAAGTATATCTATACCTCTATTTTCACAAACCGCCTACAAAAATTTTACCTCTTGTTGGTACAATGCATTTACAATTGTTGTATAACCTTTCAGGGTAGACGTTTTCAGAGTAAACTAGAACATTTTTGTTTCCAACAGATACATACTCACATTTTTACTTTAGAGCAGCCCTTTTATTAATTTTGTTATTATATATTTAGAAATTATTTTTTTTGTGTCCCAACTTATAGCTGTAAAGCTATATATATATATACATGTATTTTGTAAATTGAAAAAAGTTTATCTTCTGAAGTTGTCCTTTAGTAGCATAATTGTAGAATTAAATGAGTGATTGAGTGAGGCCTTGCTACTATATAAATGTAATAATAAATCTATTGTTTTCGTTTCTTCCCGAATTGGCATACTCCCGGAATGCTTACCGAAACCCCTATATACTTACTTTGGCAAATGTTTTCCTGTATGAGGAAACACCATGACATCCCTTGGATGCGCTCAGTTTAACATTATTTCGTGCAATACGAGGAAAGATGAGTCCTTTGGTAATCCCTTGAATAAAAACAAATTTTCAATGACAAACAACATACCAAACAAATGGAAGATTAAAAGAGCAGTACATTTGGTACATTTTTAATTAATTTGAGAAAAAGGAACGACTGGCAGATACAGACTCGTACCCAGTCGTTACTCTTACTCTCCGCATGGTACGCAGACTTGATGCACCGCAACTCGTAAAAAGAGAGAGAGAAGTCGGCAATGGGCCAGCGAAACAAGTCTGTTCTTTTACTTGTTTTTAGGAGATACATAAAGAAAAGTCATGTCTTATTCAAATAAATAAATGCTAGTTACCAGTTAACATAAGCCAAGCAAGGAGAGCCCTTACAGGACAGAGTCTTTGATCTAAAGGGTTAGACCATAGAGTCAATGAAGCCCCTAAAACAATTCAATAAGAAGTAAAATTGACAAATGATTATAAATCCATAAACATATTGATCGATTAGCTTATCCATTTTTATTATACTAATGGTCTACAATTTGCCTACATCGAACAGTTAGAGAGAAATTCAGAATGTGACACAGACTAGTCTATCACAAATTAAGTACAGGTCTGTACGAATTGTTGATTCTTTATTTGACCGATTATATATGCTTATACTAAAACAGCTCTCGGCTTCGTGGACCACGAGATGATAGCCTCATAGTACATGGGCTAGCAGCTCATACTCCACTTGACAATTTTTATGATGTGCTCGCAGAATTGATCATGCACTATTATTATTTACAAAATAATATATTTTCAAAAATTATTTATTTTTAAATTCCCACACCCTGGCTGCAGTTATGACAGCGAGTGCATAACATAAATAGTGGTATAGTATGCACTATTCTACAAATCGTATACAAACTGAATGATGCTACAATGACAATTATAATTTTTTGCAAATAGTAAGTGTACCTTTTGCTTGCCTGTCTGCTTTTGAAAATGGGATCTTTACTTCAATCCGATGTGGAATGGTATCTGATTGCGCTTGAAAAGGCAATGGATATACCAATTAATCACTGATTTTACTGAAACTTTGAATAATTACACAATGATGATGATGTGTCTTTATTTAATGAGGTTTAAGATAGTCACTGGTTGCCCAGTAGTGTTCACTATGGCCCTGCTAATAATACCATAAAATTTACAAGAATAAGTATATGAGTAGTAGAATTATAAATATGTTAATTACAAGAATAAATATATGAATAGTAAAATTAATATGTTGATTAAATTTGAAACGAGATGATCAATATTTGAATGGTTGTTATATACTAATATAAAAGTGTAAATGTACATTATGAAGTCAAGGAAGCTAGATAATATTAAGGTAATGAATTCTAAATCAAATCAAATAATTTGGCTCCTCAAATTAAAGGGCCTTAAAAATTAAGTGAATTAAATTACATATACTTACCATTGAATCCCGGAGGAAATGACAAATGTTTTATTTTTAGCCTTAGGGGTTCTTCTCCTCTTAGAAATAGACCAAAAGAAAATACTGCAACTGTCCACAGCCATAGTCCTCTTAGTCCCTAAACATTTAAACATTTATTTTGTAAGTATTCCATTACTTATTTTTCTATTTTTTTAACTTATCGTTATGTATATGTCATCTGCAATTGATGTGTAATTATAATACTAAAGAAACGTGTAATTCAAAATCAAAAGTGTAAAAGCATATATACGTAATAGCATGTATTTAAACTAGCATACGTAATAGGTAGCACATTGCTGCCTCATAACACATGCAACAAGTACATTGTAATATATAATTGTGAATTGGCAGAATATGGCATTTAAAGTTGATAATTATCAAATGAAGATTAAGGGTGAGGAGATTTTTGAGATAAGCATTTTTTAAATTTAGGGTAGAGTGGAAAAAAGAGTGAGCATACTTAACCAATGACTATTCATGTGGTACTGTTTCATAAAAATATTACAAATTGATAGACATTGTACGAGTTTGAGGATTTAGTGACTAATAAAATTTATTAACTCCACAATAATCAATAGAATCATGAATATATAAAATAGATAAATCAAGAATAAATAAATAACATGGTATAAAAGAAAGTAAGAAAGCTGTATAAATTTATCAATGCACACAAATGTGTAAGAATGAACAACTGGTTATATTGAAAGTTAAATATGAAATAATTAAATCTGTGTCAGTTGTTATCCAGAATATGTTTGAATGTGCCTTACATTATCAATAGAATCATGACTATATAAAATAGATAAATCACAAAATCAACATTACATGGTAAGTTATATACTCTATTCAAATATAGTATAGTTGGCCTCAGATTATTTGTTTTCATTTTGATGAATTTTTGCTCTCTCATATGGAATTGCCCATATATATTATTTTTTTTTTTACGAAAAACACGACGATAATAAGTACGGCTACCTTAAATAAAGTGTTTATTTATTTTTTGTAAAAAAATTGCCAGCTGTAGTGGTAGTGCGATGTTTAAGATACTTTACAATGTTATTTTTACCATTATACAGGCATTTTTTGCATCAACGAAACAAGCACCGTGTTTACAAAACGAATATAAACGTGTATGAAGCTTCACAATTTATAACTTTGATGCTATTTAAATTCTTTTTTGACGTCATCTTATATTTTTTGATATGTTGAAGAATGGTAAATAATGAACAAAATACGAAATGTTATGATCAAGTTTCAAATACCCTACGAGCAGAGATTTCTTTCTAGTTTCAAACGACTGACGATAATTCATTTATTGACCATTTTCGACGAACAGTATAGACATGTTGAGTGTGTTTACCTTATCAACATATAGGAGTACGGTGTTAATTCATGGCCAGGTAATTACGCTAGTGGCAATAGAAGTTATATGTTTTATCCGTGAGACGCTTACGTCCGCCATTTTGTTTTCGAATAGAATGAGGCATTGTGGTTAATAAAATGAGGGATTCTGGTTAAAGCACTTTATACTAATCGTTTGTGCCTTTTTTTAATTGGTCTGCCAACTTCCAACCTTTTAATAATTACCTCTATAGTCATTAAACAGTAGTTCCTCATTCTTAAGAGGTCGTCAACCAAGAAAGGAGGAGCTTTCTTTGGCTCGTATGCTTGTCGACCCCTTTGAGTGTCCTTTTTTGAAGGACGCTTCGCCCTTTTTATCAATTGCTTGATTAGTTGTTTGACTTCTATAAACAGAAAAATATTGATTATTGTAAGGGAACAAAATTAATGAATGAAAATCGTGCTTTCAAAACTAACCAGGAGACATCATAGGGTTTCCGCTTGGAATGATTGACAATATTTTCCCATCGTCGTCCTTTACTACTTCCTCGGCATAAGGGGCAGAATGGCCAAACGCATTAAACCAATATCGGAATGCCGATTTATAGCCATTGATTACTGGCGGTTTGAGCCCTTCGCATGTAAGGGAACCCATCTTCTTCCCTTTTCGTTCGCATTTTTTTTCTAAAATTCAATACAGAAACAAATTAAAAATAATTCCAATAAGTTGTTGTTTGTGGGAACCATTGTTAATAAACAAAATTGTTTCCTGTCCACAAACTGAGTTGAACGCGTCAACTCAAAATATGGACTTGTATACCATGGACTTAACTATGATGGACTATACTATGCATGTTTGAATCCACATTTTGCGTTGTCGCGAATAAGATGGACAAGAAGTCCCGTCCACAAACTGAGTTGAACGAGTCCATAGATCGCGTCAAGTGGACTATTGTAACGTGTTTATGTCGGCGTATACTTTTCAATTTTTATCTTGAGATGTACAGTTAGTTGCTCACTATTGGTATTTCATTTTATTGATAGTTTTATTAGCGTGAGCTACTATATTATATTAGGGTCAGTTTTGTTGCGAGAAGCAACTGCCCGTCGGTATTATAAAAATGTCAAAATACTTCGGCATTACCGGCAAACCATTATTTTCATTAAAATAACATAATTTTAGCTAAAGCCTCATTATTGTTAATTAAGAGGTATTTATGATATAAAATATAGAAAACATATAACACTGATATAAAGAAAGAATTGTTGTTCGTGGAATATTTTCACTGAGCGTGTTGATAAAGTGCTTACATTGAGTTTCGGCGTGCCACGCCGTCCCGACCATCACCTCATTGTTTTAAAACTAAAATTAGCTACCTCTTTAAAGATCTTAAAGTGTTTCCAGAATTGAAAGTCACTTACTTAAATACCTAGTTAAACTTTCTCTTTTTGTTCTCTGAATTACATGCCACGCTTCTCGAATGAAGGTTTACAGTATCCCGTACAGTATATGGTCATAGTAGAGTGATCAAAGACAAAGATGTCAAAGAGCAAAGATGAAACTATTCTAAGATCTACAATCAATTAGGTTATACTTACGCAAAAAGGTCATGATTGTTACAGCCATGAACGGCTTTTTGTCTTCTCCGAAGAGGACTGCTTGATCCCCTTGCTCGGCGGCGAACTTCTCGAGATGAATGAGCCTTGTCTCGTAAAGACGCAAAGTTCGCTCATCCAAAGCTTTGCCTTGGTTTCTTGCGGCTAGAGATTGTCCCGCGACGAGGTTTCCCGGTAAAAATGTTGATAAGTCTTCTTCCCTCCCCCCCTTTTGCTCGAAACCAGTAACGTTTGGGCTTCGGCCTTTATAATTAGTCTTTCGTTTCGGCATAATTTTGTAGCATTTATAAAGTGTGTTCAGAATGTGATGGTAAAAATGTTTTAATTTATTCACGACACCTTTTTGTGAAATGATTTACAGCTCTCTCATTGGCTATTGCTGTAGGATTCCTACTGGCGTCATGGAGCGAGTCGTACGATTACTACCGGAAAGATATTCACTCATTATTAATAATAAGTTTATAATTTAATAATTAGTTAACAATTTTCTGTTTCAGTCTTCTATTTCCTCTGGTTCTAAATCGCCAAACCAGGTACGATATTTTATATAAATTGTGTGTAAGCTTATCACATTTTTCTGTCACTCAATTATTTTGATTTTCTTAGTGAACTTAAGCTAAAAATGTTTCACACTAAAATGTACGATTAAGTGTCTCCTATATATTTAAAGAATAGAGTAGTTGAATCAAGGGCATTATGCTGTGGTAGTTGCCCGCAGAAACTGGATGTTCAGAAAAACAAATAATCGCCAGAGAATTCAGTTCAAGGGCGACTATGAAGTTTTGAGGAACATCCAGTTTCCAAGGACAACTATCCTGCATAACTTTAGCCCAAGATTGAACTGCTCTATAGGTGCTTCTGTAGTTTCAGATTGCAACGCTGCACGCAACACATTCTGGGCTGGGCTCACGAAAAAGTCAGCACCAAAACATGACAGGCCGTCAACTCCAGGCCGTGTAATTGTATGCAAATTCATGAAGACTTTGAAATGTTTTTATCCAACTTTCAGGCTTTATTTTTCAATTCTAATGCAACATGTCTTGGACATTAGTCCTCAAAGAATATAATTTACAAGTAAGTAACATTTTTAACCGTTTTAACTACAATATTTTGTTTTATTTCTAACATGTTTAAAGAGTCAACTCGAGTGTTTTGATCTGTGAACTATTCTTCGGTCAAGAATTTGCATAGTTTTTTCCCTCTTGTAGTCAATTGTAGAGATGAGATTTACCACTAGAAATTGTGCTGTATTTAATTGTCAAAACAGTGGTAAAAATTTCCATAAATAGGGCAAAATACACGGCTCACTTCAACTTCAACCTCAACCGACGGGACTGATTATAAAAATAACAAGGCAAGCAATTGAAATTGCAAACGCTGAACCAAACTTATAACTTACACAATAAGAGGTCTTAAGGATAACTAATCACTTTCTATCTGGTATACCGACTGAATCATAATTATATTTGAAGTCTTAAAAGACCAGTTGCTGACAAATTTCACACAGCTTTATGCTGTGAAGTGAGCCATGTATTTTACACTATCGTAAACCCCATAAAAATATTGTGAAGCCTTTCACAAGTATCACTGTAGTGAGAATAAAACATTGCACAATTTCTATGTCTAAATGCCATATCTATAATAGACTACAAGAGGGAGAAATTGATAAGAATTCTTACCTAAGACTAGATAGAGATTTATCAGATCAAAATACTCAAGTTCCCTCGAGTTGATCCTTTGAAATAAAGCAAAATATTGTAGTTAGAACGGATAAAAAAGTTATGTTAGTTCAAGTTATGTTGCATTAGAATTTAAAAATAAAGCGTGAAGGTTGGATAAAAACACTTCAAAGTCTTCATGAAATCCCATTTCACGGCCTGTGGCGGCTTGTCATGTTTTGGTGCTCACTTTTTCGTGAGTCCAACCCAGAATGCATTGCACGTGGCTTTGCAATCTGAAACTACAGAAGCACATATTGTATATTCTTATCATTCAACAACAGCTGGCACTATCACGTCACATGATTGCCCCTCGACCAATGAGAACGGAAGAAAATCTGTTGTTGAATGATATATAATGAGTTATAAATCTAAAACCATTTATTGATTTACTATTTCAGTCTTCTTCCTCCTCCTTATGTGATAGGTCCTCAAACCAGGTGAGACTTACATTGACTACAGAAACAATAAACTGAATTGAACACCTTGAAAAAATTTGATCGATCGTGTTTTTGGTTTATTTGATCATTTGTAAGACCTCAAAACATCATGTCATATTTTCAAGTTCGAAAATGAATAAAATGATAAAGGAAAACCTTGGGACTTGCTTCAGGATTTTTGCTTTCTAAGATAGAAAAAGGCGCAAGAGACCCTTTCAATATCACATGATGTTTTTGGGCCGTTACAGTCAGTGAACATGAAGCGTGCCTGTCTAGACTGCATTATTCATTACTCACTATTCGATGTTTGACTTCATTCCTTGTTTTTCAAATTTCTCAAAATCCATATAATTAATTATGGTATCAAAAATAATTTAAACTATTATCAATATAGATAATAAATCTAATTTTTTGAATACTTTAACCAAATTCTGGAAGATGAAGAATGAAGTCAAGAATAGAATAATGAAATGTACAATGCAGTCTAGGGGACACACTATGTCCTTTGACTGTAAAAATGGTCATATGAGTTAACATAAATGCTGTCCAGATTTAGAAAGGAAGCTGTTAACTGTACGGTCCATACCATGACCATAATTTATATTAATTGTTCAATGGTTTATGATTTTAGGTAATATTTTGAATGATTTGTGATATTTTGATTGATTGGATTTCTGTTAATTTATATTAGGTGAACTGGCTAAGGAATTACAGCCTACCAAAAAGGGTAATGACAATTACTAAATAATGAAGCTATTTTGTTTTAATATGTGTTAATATGAAAATGTCTTATCATTCACAGAATTTCACTTGTGTTTGATGCCAAGTCAAGTTTCTACCTCAAACTATATTTACATCACAGACATATATATGTATATTAATGCAGTGAAAATTTATATTTCAGTTTTCATATTCAGTAGAAGCTGGGCTGGATAAGCAGTTCTTGATGCCCAATCAAATCAACGAGCTCGTGCGTGATGTTTGCACGAGCATCCAGAACTTTACTCGTGCTCCCAACAAATCAGAAAGGGAAAGTGTTTCCCAAATGATTGTGGAAAGGTTTCCCTTTCTGAAGGCACCTCAGCTTAGTAGAGACACCAAGCCATGGGTAAGCAATTGAATACTGCTAGCTACTAATATCAATGGTTTGCAGTAAGAATATATTACTTAACAGTGAAACTACTCGAACCAAGTTTTTCACAAATCACTTTGCCGTCATTTCTTCGTTATGTCAATCAACACATATTGGTTTTCCAAACCGTGTCCAGTTTTTTTGATAAAATGCTTAGTTTTAGAGTTATGGCCCGTTTTGTTATTTAACTTGAAGTTTTAACAATGAGTCGACTTTGAAACACATTTATTCAAGAACGAAGCATTTTATCGAAAAAACTGGACACGGTTTTGAACACATGTATGTGCTGATTGACATAATGCAGAAATGATGGCGAAGTAGTAGGAACTTTTGGACTTATACTTTTTTTAATGAAAGCGCTCGATTTTGAGGTTTTATGTGAAGCATTGGTTAAAGATATTCTTTTTCTTAAAAAAACTTACCTTATTCTCTGTTATATAAGCTTTAAAATGATATATAATTTGTCTATCTTTATTGTTAAGTGACGCACTAAACAATTTTTAACTGAGAGCACCCCGCGAACATGGACGGTAACCTTAAGGTCCCAAATGTATAGTAGTTTTCAGTTGCTTATTATGCAAATACTGGCTATATATTTGCTGATAAACGTCAGAGTTGTAATTCATTTGTATGGCGAAGATGCGCTAATATTTGTTTTTATCTCCAAGGGTTCCATTGAAGTGAAAATCATGTACCGTTTCAAAAAGCTACAAAGGCGAAAATCTGATAAAGACACAGAGGCAGTTAGGGGAAATGGTGGAAGACCGGCTAAACAAAAAAAATTATTGTGGGAGTTGGTGCCTGCAGATGATGAAAGCAACATCACAGGTGATGTGATCACCGAATTACAGCAAGAGTGGAAGAGAAGCAGAGTGGACCATAGCAAGGTCAAAGAGTTGATGGAAAAAACATATTCCAAAAGAAGAGAGATGATAATTACTGATAGGATTCCTCTTCAGGATGTTGTCAAAGCATTTCCTCCAATAAAGAATATGCTCTATGTAAGTAAAATTATGAAATTAAATACCATAAGTAATTTATACCTATATATATAACTGATAAAGATGATAGGTGGTATAGGTAATAGGTCATTCCGGCACCCAAATATGCTCTTTGTATAAGTTAGAAAAAGCTGAATCATTAAGGGTAAGACTTATTAAAGGACCATGTTCACCTTGATGCACCGTTTGTTTTGTTTTGAAATCGCTATTTTACAAAAATATCAAATAAAAATAATAATCTAATTTTATCAAAACCAATGGATGGAAAAGGATTGTAATGGATTCTAGAACTATAAAATGAGGTTGTCGAATTTTTGTATATGAGAAATTCAATCTACGACCATGGTGCATCACAGATGTGTATATATATCATAGTGATTTGAAAATACTGGTCACAGTTATTATTTCTTTATTACATATTTGATAAATTAAAACCTTTATTTTCAGATCAAGTCTGACTTTGCAAGACTCATGGGTAATGGCGAGTTGGCAAGCCAAATGAAGACCAACTTCAAAGATGTCTGGTCTAGAAATATATTCGAACATGCCAAATCACTGAAGAAGTATGAAAAACTTTTCAATGACATGAATGAAGCCATTGACAGTGGCAGCGATGAAGCAGGTAAGAACACGTCATTTTACATGTGATTGTTAGACCATAGACAATTGTATTGTTGTGATCACCAGTAAGAAGGTTTCTGTATTTCTATTTCCACCCATGCATTCAAAAACACATTCACTTGAGTAATTATCAATTACATCGCAAAGCCCAAAAGTGTAGCTGCAGATAATCTATTCACATTCTTTGGACATGTTTGTATGTAGCTGCTTTGGACATCATAGTCAATGAAGATAGAGAATTACACTTTGAGAAAGTAGCAAAATATTATATAATGTTTTTCTCTGATGTTGGTTACTCGAAAAATTGCTGTTGGCAATTTAGATGTCATCCATAGAATAAATCAAAGTTAGCCATTCTTTTGAATTCTCGAAATTACAGTCAGATCACGTGGCAAAATTGGTATTTTCGGGTTTCCTGTGGAGTTACTATCTTGCTATCTTACATTCATGACAGCAATAAGGCTACGCCTTCATATATGGAGGACAGTAGCCTCAAAAAGATATGATATACTCACTAATAACAGTAATAATACTGATAAACTGAAAAAAAGATAGCTTGATTGGCTTGTACTTTTCTGGCTTTGCTATAATATGCAGAGTTAGGAATATCATTGCTTGTTAGCTCAAGAAAACAAATAAAAAACCAGTCATTATATTTTGTGACTGACAGCTTTCAAATTACCTTCACAGCTCCCGCTACAAATTCTTCTTCTTGGCGGCCGATTCATGGCATTATAAAAATACCTATTAGATTTTAGGCAACTTAGACAATTTAAAGTTAAAGGTCTTATTTAAAGAATTTCTTTATAATCTTCTTTAAATATCGTATATATACACTGCAGGACCTGGAGTGCTGAGTGAAAAGTACAGAGACATATACATACCATGGGCAGACTTCACAATTAATAATTCAAAATGGCGTCCCACATTATGGGAAGGGTATATACGCTAAGTGAAAAATGTCTGGAAAGACCTGTTTGGTTTTCATGAGGAAAATTAGTGAAATTTTCACGGGTACCCACTAGTTATTATTATTATTATTTTTATTATTATAGCGATGTTAAAAATATATCAATGAAAAAAATAAAGATTTTATAAGTTATTTTTTATGCCCTTGTTTTCAGAATGTCAAGAAAGAACCGCACTGAAGCTTGTGTCGTGCATCCTAAAGCCGCCAAACAAGAAGGGGCAAAATAACGGCCATGACGAAGCTGTTTTAAGGATCATACCAGCAGAGGTATACATTTTGTTTTGTGATTTTGAAATAAAACCTAACAATGGTGTAAAAGTAAAATAGATACAAAAGAAAACAATGGAATTAAATTTTAATTAACCTTTATCGTGTAAGATTGAGCAGAATGTATGTAGATATTTAGCTATAGACAGTTGGCTAACATCTGACAATATTCTGCAAAATTGAGCAGGAAATGGTTTTATTATTCACCAAAAATAGTTAAAACAAAAACATCATTCTATTGAAAATTGTACAAGTAATTTTACATCAATGAATGAACACATGTGCAGCAATTTCTGTGCTTGTGGTGAAGGTGTGTTAGTCTAAACTCTATTTCATGGGTTACAGTCAAAGGACATAAAGCATGCCCGTCTAGACTGCATTATTCGTTTTATTATTTGACTCTTGACTTCATTCTTCGTTTTCCAGAATTCTGCTAAAGTATTCAAACTCTATGTGAAAACTCTTTAAATCTCACAGAATAATCATATTTGTTATCTATATTAATAATAGTATCAACCTTTTTTTTATATTATAATTATTTATATGAATTTTGAGAAGTTTGAAGAATGAAGTAAAAAATCGAATAATGAAATGAAAAATGCAGTCTAGACGGTCACGCTTCATGTCCTTTGACTGTAAATGGACGGGCACGCTTCATGTCCTTTGACTATAAATGGCTTCATTCTATTGTCCATATTTAGATTTACTTTTTTATTTTATGTTTTGATTGTAACATGTTTTCTTTTTACTGTTGTCATTTTTTATCAGCAATCATTTGACATTCAAATGAAATGTTTTTTGGTTTATTTTCAATGAGATGAGTTACTCATCTATTGTCCATAAAAATATCCTTATCCCTACAAACCCATGGCAATTAATTTACTAAATGCTTATTCTTTTTTTGATGTTCACAGGGCCAACATGCACTGGATGAGGGAATTAGGACCAGTTCACAGCCATGTATTGTCGTGTCAGACAATCTCTACCACGGCAACCTTATGTATGTCGTGGTAGATGGTATGGCATTATGTCATATAACCACCGGAAAAATAAGTGATGCCATTGTTGCCCTCATGGCTACATACTTTTTGTATAATATTTCATACCAAAAGGGGAAAAATGCGTATAAGTTCCTTGAACTGACCCTGATGGGACTAACTTATGAAAAAGTCCCAGTTTCAGTTGAAACTATTATTGGTGTACTGTCAACTTATAGCAAAAAATAATTGTATGGCAACATATAAGATGATGATGATTGTCTAGATTGTACACAGATCTAATTGGATCGTATTAATGATTTTGAAATGTTTATTTACTCAGTCTGCCATTTTTTAAATGTTAGATTGTAATAAAAATGTCATTATACATACATGTATTATGAATTCATTTATCACAACATGTTGTGGCAATTTGTTGGTCGAAATATTAAACATTAATAAGATAAAGGGCATTTATAGGATCAAAATTATAGCCCAATGCAATTATTTTAAGAGAACCAAAACATCCATATAAGGTCAGAAAACAGCCCCATTAAAAGGATCTAAATCAGCATCGAAATAAGGTCAAATTGGCTACAATATATTGGGATCCAAAACAGCCCCATTCACAGGGGGCCATTATAAATTAGCCCCAATTTACGAGCTAAAATGGCACCAAAACGAGGAGTCAAATTGGCTACAATATCTTGGGAGCTAAATCAGCCCCATTCACAGGGGCCATTATAGGGTCAAAATTTAGCCCTTATTTATGAGCTAAAATGGCATCAAAACAAGGAGCCAAATTGGCTACAATATCTTGGGAGCTAAATCAGCCCCATTCACAGGGGGCCATTATAGGGTCAAAATTTAGCCCTAATTTAAGAGCTAAATTGGCACCAAAAATGGAGCCAAAAATGGCCCTATGTTTTGGTGCCAAAATAGCCCTACTTTAGGGGGGCCGTCTTAGGGTCAAAATTTTGGCCCTATTTTTGGGGCCATAACGGCTCCAGCAAATTAACTGTGCAGAAGCGCTTATCTTCGGTACATGCGTCTTATAGAGAACTGCAACCATGTCCTTCTTTAATAGATTCAGGAATGTGAGCACTAGCATCGTGGATATTTCGCTAAACGAAGTAAAATCACCACAAATTGTAATCAGTGACGAAGACAATTACTTCATCGAAGCCATACGAAGAAACGATCTAGACGCTGTCCGGGAATTTCTTGATGGCAAATTGGTTAATATCGATTGTTTTGACAGAACGGGAAGAACGGGTTTGCAGATTGCCGTACAAGAAAAGAATGTTGCTATCTTGACTGAGTTGCTTGGCAGAGGTGCAAACATTGGGAATGCTCTACTAGATGCGATCAAAGTTGAATCCCTAGAATGTGTGGCCTTATTGGTGCAATATGAGAAAAACCGAAACCAAGATTATACTCGTAAAGTAGAGAGACATCGAAGCCGAAGAAGTCTTGCACAAATCAGTCTACATAAAAGAGTCTTAACACCTCTCGTCCTGGCAGCTCAAATGGGGAACTTTGACATCACAAAGTTTCTTATGATCCAGGGATATGTCATCGAGAGACCACATCCAAAGTTCTGTGGATGTGACAACTGTCAAGCACTTGGAAGACTCGGTTGTTATCTCAATAACTTAAACACGTATCGAGCTTTGGTGAGTCCCGTGCATATAGCTCTAACGTTCTTATTACAAAACCCGAATGACACATCGAATAAACTTGACCCAATTTACACAGCTTTTGTTCTGAAGCGAGAAATCTTGATCCATGCTGATATAGAGTTTGAGTTCAGAGAAGATTACTTAAAGCTGGCTGAAAAGTGCGAAGAATTTGCTGTTGCTTTGCTTGATCAGTGCTGTGATCTGGAGGAGATCTCACTGTTTATGACGATGTCAGCTATTGAAGATATTTTTGGGGTAGAAATTATTGGAGGCTCCACTCAACAGAAGACCCTCAGTGTGTTGAATTTCGCTATCAAGCACAGGAACAAAAAGGTTTGTGAAATTTAGAATCCCATGCCCAGAAGTAGGAAAACAACAAAATCCCAGTTTAATCCCTCTATTCGGACACTCAAAAAAACCTATTATCATTTAACCGAAAATGATTTTTAGTCACAAATTTTCATTGGTCACAGCGCTGTCCATCTATAGGGATTTCAAATGAAAATAAAACTTCTTGCCTACATGATTTATGTAGTTTCTGGTCTTTAGTAGCGCTGCTAGTAGACAAGTTCTCTTCTTTACATGAAAAGAAGATATTTTTTAAATATCGCTCAGCTCAGTAAAATGGCTTTAGATCGCTACTACAACCAACAACGACATAAAAAAATTACTTCGTGAAAGCAAGAAGTTTTATTTTCCTTTTAATAAAATAAATGTCAAAATATTTACATTCAGCCCACAATACTTGTATGGGCTTCATGTGATGTATGGTAGTCTTGGAAAAGACTGTTAGCTTTGATGTAAGTTTGTCATAGTTTGTGCAATGCAAAATCACATACAGCCAGGTCTATGTCCAGTATGTTTGTGATGTGCCTCAATGTGGTTGTTAATATCTTTGCCTTTCGTAACGTGTTTTTGTTCAGTCAGTCTTCGAGTGTCTGACGGCACTACAGTCATAACAACTGATGTAATTGTAAAAAGGTTCTTATGTATAGAGGAGCTCCATTGTCCTTAACGCTATAATTAGTCAATAACTGTCATCATAGTTCTGTTTTCAACACGAATGTTGTCTGGTCGTAAAATTAATGCTTTGAATAGTTTCAGTGGCTCTCCTAATGTATACATACACCTAATTGCAAAAATGTTTTCACGTGAAAAAAGAACATTAATAATTTAGTAAGAAAGGAATAGCAAAAAAAAGAGTTCAGCTTGAGTGATCTTGAGTGATCCCACTAAATTATAAAAAAAAAATTCACATGTGAAATAACATGCTATTTTCACAATGTGAAGATATCACTTTTTCGCGCGGGAGATCACCTGATATTTCACTGAAGTTTATATAATAAAGTGTTTTATTATATAACATATAGTGGTATACCGAGTGATATCAACTAGATAAAAAGCCTATCCTAGTCATGAAGATATCATTGATATCGCACATGTGTGATATCACTCTCAACCAATCAACTTTCAAAAAAAAAAAAAAAAAATTCTTCAATCTGTTATATAATAAACAGAACATTACATGTGCGCTTGGAGATATGAATTTTATCTTCTCGTGTTGAAAAGATATCCCACTCATTCGCTGCGCTCACTCGTGGGATATCTTATCAACACTCGAAGATAAAATTCATATCTCCGTGCGCCCATGTAATATCCTCTATATAATGAATTATTATTCTTAGATATACTACTTTTATTATAACTTGATATGCGCAGCTGTGATGTTTATAAATATATGCACCTTTGTGAAAAATAGAACCATTTAGAGTATTGACATTTTATGTCTCGATGGTCGCCTCTTGTCATGCCACACTGATTGAATCGAAAGCCAACGCAAATGAGCTGTGATACTAGCACAGGCATCCCAAGCTCTGATGATAATAATTTGATAAAATGGTTTATTGAGAAGAAAAAATGACAGAACAAAAAAGAATCGAACAAAACAGAACAGAACAATATAAAACAAAACAAAATCACTCACATACCTTTGCTAATTAGGTTGTATTTTGTTGATTATTTCCACTTTTCATAGATTTTTTAACACATTTGTTGCTTTTCTCTTTGAGAGGAGAATAGAAAATAGCACAGGCATCCCATGCTCTGATGATAATAATTTGATAAAATGGTTTCATATTGAGAAGAAAAATGACAGAACAAAAAAAACAATCGAACAAAACAGAGTAATTGATATGAAACAAAACAAAATCACTCACATATCTTTGCTAATTAGGTTGTATTTTGTTGATTATTTCCACTTTTCATATATATTTTTAACACATTTGTTGCTTTTCTCTTTGAGAGGAGAATAGAAAATAGCATATAAAAACTTACACTCTTGCAACTTGATTTATGCTCAAATTGAATTGGTATAATTATCAAAATACAAGGCAATAATGGATTAGACTAGCAATTCAGATATTAACACCTGTATATGTCGTGTATAACCATAATTCCTTTCGGTCGTCCACTCGGCAACGCTAACCTTTTTTAATTTTTGCTTTTTACTCCGACGAAGGGCTAAAGCTCGAATCTTTACAAATTTCATTATATTACCTATCGTTTATATCAAACACCGTCGCAGCCTATACTAGTTTACTCGCTAGTTTACATTTCTATTTTTATTTATAAGTGTATATGCACGTGTTATATTTTAAAGAATAATTGATCATTTAATTGTTTTTACGTTTGTAGTTTATAGCCCATCGTTACAGCCAGGTTATGCTCAATTCTGTGATATATCACGGTCTTCAAGGAATGGAAGAAAGAAATTTAGTATTGAATGGTTTCCTGGTGTTCCTCTATTGGATATTCATGCCAATATTTATGTTGATGTACCAGTGTCTTCCCACTAATTGCTGGACAAAGTGGCTGGAAGTACCAATGGTGAAGTACATCAGCCATCTTGGATCCATGTTCTGGTTTATGTGCCTTTTGGTTATTGCTTCTTTTCAAGATAAACTCTCCAGCTCGACATCTTTGCAGATATCAGCCATTGGTAAGAACTCCAGTTACATGTTGTTATTTCAACACTGTTTCTTATTCGCCTTCATCTTCATCTTAATTATCATCGTTCATCATCTCTTCTTGTTCTTCTTGTTCTTCTTGTTCTTGTTCTTGTTCTTCTTTTTCTTCTTTTTGTAAATAACATACACGGTAAATTCAGCAAACAGACCAAATTTCTTACTTGCTGGTATGTACTCCATGTTTTTCTATTTTCAGATGTGCTTGTCGGACTGTGGGTTACTGGTATTCTAGTAGAAGAACTCAAGCAAGTCAAACGTCAAGGCAAAGAAAGATATATCTCTCAATGGTGGCACCTTGTCACGCTTGTCGTCGTGCTGTTGTTCCTGTTGACGGGTATCCTGTGGCTTGCTGGCTACGCCACACTTGCCAAAAAACAAAATAGCTTCTCAGTGTCCTTTAGTCTTTACCTGGAACAAACTTATGTAACCCCTCGAACTCTGCTTCTATTGTCACACAGTTTTTACGCAACAGCTCTTGTTCTGACGTTTTTTCAAGCATCCTCTAACTTTCAGGTAGTATTTAGTAATTTGTATAAATCATAATCTGCATAAGAACGTCCGTTTGCGTTTAATTTATTTACTTATTACTGCGGTTTCGACTTTCTGAGAACCCAGACATTCCAACGGCCAGTTGTAAAATCCGTATTTCGCTGGCAGAGGCAACCAGTCAAATGCTTGTTTTTCAAGGCATAGTGGTAGTTGTGACCACCACTCTTAATTTCACTTTCCACAACAATTTGATTTTTCCTGGGTGAGGAAATATTCTCATTGACATGGAATGGAAGAGGGGCATCTTGCCCAAAGCACAATGCAATCGCGCTTGACAGTATTTACTTCCCTATGTAAACACGTTTGAATCGAGTGCAGAAATTAACACTCTTCCTGCTTGGCCAATACGTATTTCATAATAAAAATAAAATTTACCACAATTTGATATACTGTGGTACCTCTATTAAGCGGTCACCCATTAAGCGGCGCCCTCTATTAGGCGACCACAATAAAAAGCCCCAAATCTATTCCTATACCTATTCTATACCTCTATTCAGCGGTCACCATCTATTAGCAGGCGGCCACAATAAAAAGTCCCAAATCTATTCCTATACCTATTCTATACCTCTATTAAGGGGCCACTTTGGAAAGTCCCGAGGGTGACCGCTTACTAGAGGTATCACTGTGTATTCTGTTTTTCTCCACAGGTAAGCTATGTGTTTGGCCCACTCCATTTATCCATGATGCACATGGTTGGTGATTGTTTGAAGTTCTTCATCATTTTCTGCGTGGGCTACTTTTCTTTTTGTATTGCTATAAGGAAGCTGTACTCGCAGTATGTGAGAACTGTCAATGACAAGATAGCGAACCCACCTGTAAACCAAACGAGATCCACTGTAGAGACTCATGAGTTTGAAGGGTATGAATTATCGTTAAATATATATCGTCTTTATAGTTTTAGCTTTTATCGTTTTATCATTGTAATACAGTAGTACCTCTATTAAGCGGTCACCCTCAGGACTTCTCAAAGTGGCCGCTTAATAGAGGTTGGCCGCTGAATAGAGGTATAGAATAGGTATTGGAATAGATTTGGGACTTTTTATTGTGGCCACCTTATAGAGGGTGACCGCTTAATAGAGGTATAGAATAGGTATAGGAATAGATTTGGTATTTTTTATTGTGGCCGCCTAATAGAAGGTGACCGCTTAATAGAGGTACCACTGTATATTTTTTTAGTTATTTTAAGCCTGAGGACCACTACAGTGTAAACTTTCACCCTCATAAAATAAAGTCGTTATTATTATCATATTATTATTATCCACTAATTTCCAAAAAGGGTTGTTGAAGTGACCGGAAAACAAATTTGATGTGGTTACGCATACAGCATATTCGAGTTTTTTTCTGCATTTCTAAGCACAGTTTCATAAATGATAAGATGTTCTTCAGTGAATAGGGCTAGCATTGGTTTTCTGCCACAAAATAGGCACAACTACACGATATCAAAGACCCACAATACCTTTCGGACGTCACCATTCGCTGTTCACTATGAAAATCATACGTGTGTGTATGTGCTTGTTTTAGAAATTGAAATAGCACAATAATATTTAAGGATATGGACACTGTATGTTCTGGTCTAGTTTCGCAATTATTCTTTCTACGTAAAAAAAAACTTATATTAGATTATATATACATGTGATAAATATGTGCGCAAAAATCATCCAACATTTTTCGTGTTTTAAATTTATTTGATAATCTTTGACATTTTTTTAAAAAATATGAAAGCTGAATTACTTTGCTTGTCATGAAAAGGAATTGCCCTCGGTATGTAATCAAGGACAAACACTAATTGAATGAAATGAGAGCACCAAGATGAAAAAACATCCAACTGTTTTCATAACTAATATGTGGTATTGAAAAATTGTTTCCATGCGATTCTTTTATGAAGATGACTCCACCTAGACACCTGAATCTTATAAACATACCATCAAAATCATTTGATAGCTTTATCTCTCAAGATATGCATTTCCCAGTTTCATTGCAAATGTTTTTTCCAAGTTTTGATTTTGTGCAAAACAAAGTTGTAAATTGTATCCTTATTGTCTAGGGCCGAAGGAACATTCAGCCATCTTTTCTGGGCTCTCTTTGGTCTGACGGATCCTATTTTGTTTAAAACAGCTGATGGTTTTCAAATTACTGAAGCAACTGGTTATATCATGTTTGCTGCATACATCGTGTCTACCATGTTGGTCTCTTTGAACGTTCTCATTGCTATGCTATCAAATACTTTCCAGAAAGTCAGTGTAAGTCTCTAAAAATATATCTGAAACTTTTGAAAATTATGATAATCACCATCACCACCACCGTCACCATCAACATCTTGTGCACCACCACCACCACCACCATTAACATGACCGTGACTATTATCTGATTACCACCACCATCACTATCACTATCACCACCAACACCATCACCATCACCATCACCATCACGACCATGCACCATGCACCATGCACCATGCACCATGCACCATCACCATAGCATAGCTCCCTGATAACCATAATAATGACCATCACCTCCACCTCCACCACCACCACCACCACCACTACCATCACCATTAACCTGACCACTACCACCTGATCACCATCACCATCACTATCACTACCAACAACTTCACCATCAACATCACCATCGCCATCAACTTCAACATCACGACCAAGCACCATCACCATAGCTCTATGATAACCATAATAATGACCATCGCCTCCTCCACCACAACCATCATTAACATGACCACTATTATCTGATCACCATCACCGCCATTACTATCACCACCATCACCATCATCATCACCATCTTACCACCATCGCCATCATAAAACTCTTCCACTTTACCAACACTACCACTACCACCACCAACACCACCTCCACTACTATCTTCATCATACCGTGTTACTGCACAAACAATTAAAACTCTCACAAACATTTCATCGTTACAATCATTATCAGAACTATTATCTTCATTAACAATGTTAACTTTACTTTTGTCCAAATGCAAATCATGGCCAATACTTTCAGAACTTTCCAAGATACATTGGGAAGTCTGCTGCAATGTCTGTTCCCTGAGATTGTTTGATCTCCTATGTAAACACAAAACAATTGTATCGTTTGAAATACTTATGTATTTCTTTTAGCAACATCGAGACGTCACATTTAAAGTTGCTCGAACTCAAATCTTGATGCAGTATGTGAACAGAGGAAGTGTTGTGTCAGCTCCTTTCAACCTAATTCCCTTTAAAGCCACGGCAATATATATCTATAGTTTGGTAAGAGAAACACATCAAACAGACTGACCGACAGACCGACAAAGACCGACAGACCAACAGACAGACAAAGACTGACAGGATCGATTAACTGACGGACTTATTATTAGGACTGATCGAATTCGTTTTGGCGATATGCACTTTGTTAAAACAATTATACATTCAATCTTTGTCAAAAGTAGTTGGCACGATTTTAGTTTTTTTTATCTTATAACTACTTGCCAGAATTAGACTTTGCTTATGTCAAATATATGTTGTTTGTCTTTGCAGTGTACCACAAGTGCAATGCCGAATTTGAACGACAGTGTTATCAAATTTAATGAAGACAGGGTGAGTGTTCCAGTTAAAAAGTATATAAGTCACCAAAATCGTTGCTGTCTCGGGGCGCCATTTTGACACTGTTCGTTTTGACAAACAATCCATTGCGCGCTTCGAAGTGAGATCACCTGGTCAATGCTCCGTTTTATTTATTTATTACCGAGATTAATAGATAGTCCTTGGGAACCCGTTACTGGAGATCCTCTCTGTGGGTTTTCCCTGCCTTACGTAGTGTGGCGAATTTTGTAAATAAATTACACTTTCAACAGAGTTGTGGATTGTCTAACAGGTGGAATTACACCTATAATCTAGACATCCATATAAAACATAATATACAGAAATACGTTACAAAGTAAATTACTGAATTATGGCCTATATTTTTCGGGTATTTAAACAAGTGTGGGGCCAATAGGGAGTGGACTCGTGACCTCTCGCTCCGAAAGCCGCTCACTTTATCCGGCTTGTTCAATGATTGATACTGATTAATAGAGTACAAACACTAAAAGTGTGCAATACTTTGTACTATTTACCACTAAATAGTGTTGATTAAACAATAGAGAACAAAAGAATTTGCATAATTTAGCAGTATTTAGTGGTATTTATGTTGCACACTTTTAGTGTTTGTACTCTACTATCTGAATGAAGACTAAACTTACGCCGGCTTTTGTCGCTTCCTTAAAATTTTTAATTAGTATATACTTTGGAGACACTGTTAGTGTAAATATCTATATAAAAGTCAAATAAAAGGGTCCGGCATCGTTGTAAGATTATTTATATCCTTTCTTCATTTTTTAGAGAAACCGAGTAATGAGACTTCTTATACAGAGATACTTCCTGGAAAGGGATGAGGATGAAATCGCATCAGGAGAGTTATTTGGTGCCGTACAACAAAATCACAGACAAACTAGCACTTTATAAACATATACAAATTAAAGTATTTCATTTCCACTGCGTAATTTAGAACACAACTAGGAATAATTGAAATGTTTATTATTATTATTTTACAACATATACAAATGACAATGCTGTGAAAGCACACAAATTTATCGATAAATTAAGAAGCTAGAGTACAAATATTATAGTCTACCCGTGAAACAAGTAGTACTTATTAGTACTAAATAGTGCTAATTAAACAATAGAAAACAATAGAATTAGCATAAAATAGTAGCACTTTTTATGTTTCACGCTTTTAATGTTTAGCTATGTTTGTACTCTATTTTAGTTATATATATATATATACAGTAAACTACAGTTTCCTCTCTATTTTTGTAAGTTGTCCACTAAACAATAATAAGAATAATAATTTTAATATTCAAAATACATGTGGATATGATCTAATGCATATATGATCAACCATTATGATTATGCTTCTAACTCCAGTAATATACCCAATCCCGGCAGAGTTTTAGCCGTTACAGCGATACCAGATATTTACGAAGAGTCAGTATAGCATTACTGAAGAAATAGAAAACGCGCGCGCGTGCTGTGTGCAGTTATAAAGCACGCGGGGTTGTCAGAACACGAGAAAAGTGTTAAGAGAAGCACGACGCCAAGCGGAGTGCTTCTCAACACTTCTCGAGTGTTCTGACAATCCCCAAGTGCTTTATAACTGCATACACGGCACAGAAAGCAAGTTTTCTAATTCTTTTATAAAATACAAATTGACGTAAAATTGACGTAAAATACAAAAAACGCGCGTGCTGTGTGCTCTCATAAAGCACGCGCCTCAACCAATCAAAATACATGATTTCAAATAGTTATTTTATAAAATAACTTATAAATTACAATTATTGAGTGCACATCTCATCGAAGTTGAAAGCATTTTTTGGTCAGTCGAATGAACACGTGAACACGGCCAAAGACTTGTAGTTGAGCGAGCGTTTTTTTAAGAATGCTACTGATAACTTAGCACAGTTTCATAGATTATAACTGAGCCCTTCTTGACTAAATTGGGCTGGCGCTGTGCAAATAAATATTTTCTGTAAAATAAATGACTTTTAAATCAAAACTGAAAACTTACTTGCTCAAATTAGCTTTTAAATTATAATTATGTATTTTTATGTTATTTTCAGCGCTTAAAACAGACTTGAATTATTAAGTTATTATTATTAAGTAATAGCATGCATTTTCGGGTGATTAGTGATTAAATGTTTAAGGACTGGCTACGTTTGAACGCTTATGAACGTTCGATTCGAGCCCACGATGTGCGCGCGCACAAAAACCCCTGAAAAAAATATAAAATTTTATTAACTCTTTCCCTACGTATACTGCCCCTTTAAAAATCAGTCCCTCAGGACTGGTGACTTCAAAAATTCTAGCTTTCTCGTTTTGAAAGTTATGGCTCTAATATATAGTTAACTGTGTTGTCTGGTAAGTTCCACAACATCTGACACTTAATTGATTGACTGAGATCCGTATTTATAAACTACAGAGTCCTTTGTGTTAAGGTGAACGTTAAAATGTGCGTTTTTGCGCCATAGAACAACCACGATAAACGTCATTTTTCACCTCTGATTTGTATACCAATAATATCATTTTAAAAGCAAAATTCGGCATTCTCAGAACACATTAGCCCCAGCTCTTTTGATTTCTTTACTTTTTATGATCTAACATCTTCCACGAGCAGCACAACAGCCGTTTCTTTTAGCCTACTAACGCAAAAACACGTTTCTCCATTTACTCTACGAAAAGCATTATGGGTAATTATGCACATTTTCGACAGCACATCGCCCAGACCACAATTCTTTATAGATTTTTTATAAGTGCCCAGTCACCCGCTCCCACCGGACAAAAACTGCGCCGATTGCCATCTTTATAAGGCGAAAATCACCAAAATTGCCTTGGTTGGTTCTGGTATCTACTACAAGACGACCAGGAAAGCGATTTTACTCCAACGACGCCATTGTCAATAGACATAGCTGCTGGCGCTATTTTCTTTGTAAAATCGTCTTCCACCTTCGAATTCGTCCAAAAGAGCGTCTCCACCACCTAGACAAACTTAATGATGCATGACTAGGGGCTCTTGTAGTAGCAAATAACTGAAAAAAGCACTAGCAAAATTCAGGGTCGAAGTGTTGACTCGGAATCTGACGAGCTAAAATCCGCAAGGCGTTCCTAGAAACCTTGAGCCATCGGTAATTTGAAACAGCAACAGTTTCTCTGACAACGCCTTATTTGGAATTGAAATCGATTTTTTTTACTTTTCGCACCAAAAAACAGTCAAAAATCCAATAATAGTCTCCGTAGGCAAAGAGTTAAGGAACCATACACGTTTTGAGCTTCAACAGGGCAAAACCCTCGAATTTTGCACGGGACTCTATACTTTCTTTATGCTTAGTTGAAAGAGCCTAATAAAATCTACGTTATATCAAAAATTTTCAAAAAGTTAATTTTTCCAACGTACAATGACAATGCATATCGGAATTCACAAATTGAGTAAAAAATATAGACAATAGTGATCTCGGACAACCAAAACAATGCGAGCCTTGAGTAAGCGGTCGAAATGTTTACCTATTTTGAAAATAATTTTCGATATCTTCCAATGTATCAGTGGTTATAAAACTGCAGTGCTCGACGAGTAACATGTTAAAAAGCCAATGCTGAAATCTTTTGTAAAAATGTGTGCAATATTAGACATAAGAAGAAAAAGCGCAGTTATATCTTACCAAACGGAAAATCATATACACCTAATTCAAAAAAGGTTGACGGGGCGAACGGCGATTGGCGATTGGTGATTGGCGATTGCACGACCGGGAGGAGCTACTGGTAATACGAATTCCTTCTTATTCTTTTCTAAATTACCCAAACAATGCCTCAAACGTTCAGCGAAACCTTCGAAACAACCATCTAAGGTCATCGTGAACGGTGGAGGTATTGTTTGGGTAATTTAGAATGGAATAAGAAGAAATTGGTATAACCCACAGTCCCTTTCTGTCGTGCAATCGCCAATCACAAATCGCCAATCGCCGTTCTCCACGTCAACCTTTTTTGAATTAGGCGTATATCCTAATAGCCTGATGTGATTTCGTTCATGTTCGCCAGACGGATAACTAAGACTATGTCTTGAACAAATGAGACCAAAAAGAACTTTTTCTGAGCGTTTGTAGTGATGTTTTTGATCAAGTGAAATGGATGCTTGAATCATTTCATTTATTTGCTGTGTAAATGTTTAAAAGCGTTTTATTCAAAAATGCCTCCATATAAATCTTTTATTTTAAGCAACAACGAAGACCTTGATCTGGAGTTTGTGAAACAATCAATGCGGTTTTATAGAAACCTCTATTTCGCCTAATTGTCGTATTTGTCAAAACCACTTTTCTATCATTAAAAATTATTGCTAGTTGCAATTGCAATATTTCAAACATCAGAACAAACTTCAATCTATGCCTGGACTCGCTATGGAAATTAATTTGAAATTTCCTTTCTACGCGCGACGCATTTTGCGATCAAACAGCGACGGTGACCCTTCAAAAATACACAGTCTACACAATAAACGCTTTTTAAATGTGGTTAAATGCAATTTAGGCAAAGTTAAAATCAAGCTAAGGGATAAACGACAATAACTCGGTCTCACCACAACCGCAATCCTATGCTAGCAACACGCCTTCACAACCATACGCTACGTGTTCAATCATCGCAAACGTCACTTCGCAATTTGCGGTACGCGATTATGATCTACGCCATCGACTCCCAACACGATCACACGCTATCCACGTGATCTCGCAATAAGGTTGGCCTTCAGCTATGTGAAAGCCATTCGCTATTAACGCTAGGTATCGCAAGCAACACTGGTCCAGACGCTCACTAGCAATTTCACTGACCACCCACCCTCTCCTGTAAGATATGGATAGGTAAGTATGCAGGTAAGTACTGCACTGACTGTTTGCAGTCAGTGTGAAAGGTGCCCGGTGGGATGTGACAGGGTTACTATGGTTACCGCTAGCATCGTGCCAGACTCCCTCATTCCCACCGACCGCGCACCTAACGCCAAGCTCATCATTAGCGATGAGTTTAACTCTTTCAACATTGTTGAAACGTGTTGAATCGATGTTGAATTGATGTTGAAAGAGTTTAAAAGCGTTTAAACATTCATATTCAACAAAAACGAAGGATGTTGATGCAAATGTTGAAACCGTTTGCCCGGGCCTTTACACAAATTTTGTGGAGTGTGTTGGTCAACATGGCAATTAGAAGATTCAGTGCAATCAGGATGGAACCGACACAGTAACAAGCAAACATCAAGAGCCCTTCATTTGCAATTGGGACACCACCCTGACAAATTTCTGGATCCACCCCTGACAAATCCACTGTTCTTTTTGTTACTTACCCCAATTTTATGGAACGTGCTGGTCAACATTGCAATGAGAAGATTCAGTGCAATCAAGACTGAAGTCACACAATAAAGTGCAAACATCAATTCACCAGTGATCTGTATAACGTTGAAGCGATCAAATCGAATGTTTGTTTCAAATATGTTGTACTCCGTTAAACCAAAAAGAGCCCAGAAAAGATGACGGAAACTCCCATCAAGTCTGGAATAAAACACACCACAATATTTTAGAGAAGAACAGAATAAAAAAAACTCATATGCATTACTATGAATATAATCAAATGAATATATTTGGAATCAAAATTCAAGAGATTTGTACGTATGTGCTCAGTGAACTGCTTCCTTGCTAGCCTCGTTGTGGTGTTTTTCACCTCGTGGTGAAATTCTCATAACTTCTCGAGAATTTAATATTTTTCTCTCAGGCCTTTTACCTTCTGTTTCTATATAGTGGTCAATTAAAATATGAATTAAAAAAATATGATAATAAAGTGCATGGCGGCCATATTTGCATTCGCCCTCGAGACGTGCTTTTTGACGTGATTTGTTGCCATGGCTTCCTATTTGCCACAGCTGTCGACCGATCAGCGCGTGAGAAAACCGACAGTTGCAGTAATATTGGGTGCATGGTTGACAGGATATATTTACGTACAAGTTAGTATTTTGTGTTGAGTCAAGTGTTTACATGCCCTGTAGGTATATGCATAAAAATAGCTGCCGGGTTTGATGACGTCAATGAAAACCGAGAATATTCAGTACATGTTATTATCTGAAAAAAAAAACCCAGCAACATTCACCATTTATCCCTTTTGACCTTCCAAAAAATGGGACAATTACTGACCAAATCAACTTAAACAGAATTGGTAAAAAATGTCGTTTTCTATTAATCAGTTATGTTTGGCTTCAAAAAATGCGAATACATTTAAATATTGTGAGTGTTCATGCTTCAAAGATTCGTATTCCTGTTATAGTGTTGTTAACCGATCTGCAGGTGATTCCAGAAGCTCTCGGCTTTCTCGTGAATACCTAAGATCCTGAAATCCTGTTTTTCCATATCCATAAAGAACTGGTGAAATGACATATTGATCTTTCACAGAAGCGCTTGTCTTCGGTGCATGTTTGGGATTAGAGAACTGCAAGCATGTCCTTCTTTAATAGATTAAGGAATGTGAGCACTACCATTGTGGATACTCCGCTAAACGAAGTGAAATCACCACAAATTGTAATCAGTGACGAAGACAATTACTTCATCGAAGCCATACGAAGAAATGATCTAGATGCTGTCACGGAATTTCTTGATGGCAAATTGGTTAATATCGATTGTTTTGACAGAACGGGAAGAACGGGTTTGCAGATTGCCGTACAAGAAAAGAATGTTGCTATCTTGACTGAGTTGCTTGGCAGAGGTGCAAACATTGGGAATGCTCTACTAGATGCGATCAAAGTCGAATCCCTAGAATGTGTGGCCTTATTGGTGCAATATGAGAAAAACCGAAACCAAGATTATACTCATACAGTAGAGAGACATCGAAGCCGAACTAGTCTTGCACAAATCAGTCTACATAAAAGAGTCTTAACACCTCTCGTCCTGGCAGCTCAAATGGGGAACTTTGACATCACAAAGTTTCTTATGATCCAGGGATATGTCATCGAGAGACCACATCCAAAGTTCTGTGGATGTGACAACTGCCAAGCACTTGGAAGACTCGGTTGTTATCTTAATAACTTAAACACGTATCGAGCTTTGGTGAGTCCCGTGCATATAGCCCTAACGTTCTTATTACAAAACCCGAATGACACATCGAATAAACTCGACCCAATTTACACAGCTTTTGTTCTGAAGCGAGAAATCTTGATCCATGCTGATATAGAGTTTGAGTTCAGAGAAGATTACTTAAAGCTGGCTGAAAAGTGCGAAGAATTTGCTGTTGCTTTGCTTGATCAGTGCTGTGATCTGGAAGAGATCTCACTGTTTATGACGATGTCAGCTATTGAAGATATTTTTGGGGTAGAAATTATTGGAGGCTCCACTCAACAGAAGACCCTCAGTGTGTTGAATTTCGCCATCAAGCACAGGAACAAAAAGGTTTGTGAAATTTAGAATCCCATGCCCAGAAGTGGGAAAACTACGGAGCTCTCTATAACATCACAAATCGATGTTAACTATATAATAAAATGTAAACTATATATATCATCAAAAACTCGTCCAAAAACTCGACCAAAAACTCGTCCAAAAACTCGTCCAAAAACTCGACCAAAAACTCGTCCAAAAACTCGTCCAAAAACTCGTCCAAAAACTCGTCCAAAAACTCGACCAAAAACTCGACCAAAACCTCGACCAAATACTCGACCAAAATCTCGACAGAAAAAACATTTTTTGTATGTCCCCTAGAGGACTCCGTAGAAAACAGCTTTGGGGGCAATTTATTCCGTTTTAAAAGAAATACAGTGTAATTCGGAAATAATTTTTTGTCAAACATTTTCCTGACATCTTTTTGCTCAGTCTGTTTACGAGTATCTGATGTCACTACACTCATAACAACTGATGTAATTGTAAAGGTCCTTATGTATAGAGGGGCTCCATTGTCCTTAACGCTATAATTAGTCAATAAATGTCATCACAGGTTTGTTTTCAACACGAATGTTGTCTGGTCGTAAAATTAATGCTTTGAATAGTTTCAGTGGCTCTCCTAATGTCATACACCTAATTGCAAAAATGTTTTCACATGAAAAAAGAACATTAATAATTTAGTAAGAAAGGAATAGCAAAAGAAAGAGTTCAGCTTGAGTGATCCCACTAAATTACAAAAGTCAGGGCATCGTTCTTGCAATTAGGTGTATATGATAAAGTAAACTATATAGTGTTACAATGAACTATTGTGCTTAGATATATATGCTACTTTCATTATAATTTGATCTGCGCAGCTGTGATGTTTATATATATATGCACCTTTGTGAAAAATAGAACCATTTAGCGTATTGACATTTTATGCCTCGATGGTCGCCTCTTGTCATGCAACACTGATTGAATCGAAAACAACGCAAAGGAGTTGTGATAGTAGCACAGGGATCCCAAGCTCAAAAAGAACCTAAAAAAACGAAACATTATCAAACAAAAACAAAATCACTCACATACCTTTACTAATTAGGTTGTATTCTGTTGATTATTTCCACTTTTCATATCTTTTTAACACATTTGCTGCTTTTCTCTTTGAGAGGAGACTAGAAAATAGCATATAAAAACTTCTTGCAACTTGATATATGGTATGTAAGTGTATCACCACAATTCCTTTCGGTCGTCCACTCGGCAACGCTAACCTTTTTTAATTTTTGCTTTTTACTCCGACAAAGGGCTAAAGCTCGAATCGTTACAAATTTCATTCTATTGCCTATCGTTTATATCAAACACCGTCGCAGCCTATACTAGTTTACTCGCTAGTTTACATTTCTATTTTTATTTATAAGTGTATATGCACGTGTTATATTTTAAAGAATAATTGATCATTTATTTTTTTTTCCCGTTTGTAGTTTATAGCCCATCGTTACAGCCAGGTTATGCTCAATTCTGTGATATATCACGGTCTTCAAGGAATGGAAGAAAGAAATTTAGCATTGAATGGTTTACTGGTGTTCCTCTATTGGATATTCATGCCAATATTTATGTTGATGTACCAGTGTCTTCCCACTAATTGCTGGACAAAGTGGCTGGAAGTACCAATGGTGAAGTACATCAGCCATCTTGGATCCATGTTCTGGTTTATGTGCCTTTTGGTTATTGCTTCTTTTCAAGATAAACTCTCCAACTCGACATCTTTGCAGATATCAGCCATTGGTAAGAACTCTAGTTACATGTTGTTATTTCAACACTTTATTTCTAATTCATCTTCATCTTAGTCATTATCATCATCATCAACATCATCATCATCATCATCATCATCATCATCATCATCATCATCATCATCATCATCATCGATCATCGTTTCTTGTTCTTGTTCTTCTTGTTTTTCTTCTTGTTCTTCTTGTTTTTCTTGTTCTTCCTGTTCTTCTTCTTCTTCTTCTTCTTCTTCTTCTTCTTCTTCTTCTTCTTCTTCTTCTTCTTCTTCTTGCTTGTTCTTCTTGTTCTTGTTCTTCTTGTTCTGCTTCTTGTCCTTCATCTTCTTCTTTTTGTTGTTCTTGTTCTTGTTCTTATTTATCTTCTTCTTCTTCTTCTTCTTCTTTTTCTTCTTGTTGTTGTTGTTGTTCTCCTTTTTCTTCTTCTTCTTCTTCTTCTTCTTCTTCTTCTTCTTCTTCTTCTACTAGTAGTCTTTTTTGAAGAAATAGTATATGTAGGCAGAGAAAATACAGAAGATGCAGCAAGCAGACCAAGTTTCTCACTTGCTGGTATATACCCCAATTTTTTTTCTATTTTCAGATGTGCTTGTCGGACTGTGGGTTATTGGTATTCTAGTAGAAGAACTCAAGCAAGTCAAACGTCAAGGCAAAGAAAGATATATCTCTCAATGGTGGCACCTTGTCACGCTTGTTGTAGTTTTGTTTTTCCTGTTGACGGGTATCCTGTGGCTTGCAGGCTACGCCACACTTGCCGAAAAACAAAATAGCTTCTCAGTGTCCTTTAGTCTTTACCTGGAACAAACTAATGTAACCCCTCGAACTCTGCTTCTGTTGTCACACAGTTTTTACGCAACAGCTCTTGTTCTGACGTTTTTCCAAGCATCCTATAACTTTCAGGTAGTTATTTAGTAGTTTGTATAAATCATAATCTGCATAAGAACTGCCCTTTGCGTTTATTTACTTATTAATTCTCTAACAATGTAAGCGCATCCAACTCCACCACGTGAGCTGCACCTCTCGTAATTCAGCACAAGTACTGCATAACGCCTTGCACAATAAATAAGACAGGCGGTGTGGAGAGAAGTGGTTAAGAGATCCATCCAAAGCATAGAGCAAAAACGTCTGAAGGTGTATCAACATGCCCATGTACGAGCGTAGACACACTCTTGCAACAACAACTGGACACGTATGCAGTGTTTGTATGGCTATGTCGTTCACTTGCAGGCCTTGCAGCCCACCTGCGAGCTTGCAGGACATAGATTCAAAACGTTTTTGCATAACAGTCATCATCGATATCGATGGACTGCCGAAGAAGAAGACTAGTACTGCAAGGAAAGATGATTTGCTACCATGCCACCTCATTCATTCATTCATTCATTCATTCATTCATTCATTCATTCATTCATTCATTCATTCATTCATTCATTCATTCATTCATTCATTCATTCATTCATTCATAGGGGCTGTAGTGAATTCTGAATTTTAATTTTCTGCTTTTTTTGAATTGTATTATTATATTATATTTTATTATATTATATACTTGCCATTGTAAGAGCATTGAGATTTTATGTAATGCGCTAGAAATAATTAAATTTATTATTTATTCATGTAGTCAGACGCAACCAGTCACATACTTGTTTTTCAAGGCATAGTGGTAGTTGTGGCCACCACTCTTATTTAAACTTTCCATAGAGTGGAAGAGGAGCATCTTTCTCAATGCACAATGCGATCGCTCTGGGTTAGGGCTTTAAGAAATGAAATACGTCTTCTGTGTTTTCACGCGCTAATGAAAACAGAGATGCGTTTGGGAGAATTCGAGAGCAGATCAGTCCAAACACGAGACGAAGTCGAGTGTTTGGACCTACTCGAGAATTCTCCCAAACGTATTAAGGTTTTCATAAGCCAATGAAAAAAACAGAAGACGTGTTTCATTTCTTTTATAAAATAACAATCGCGCGAAAAGACAAAAAAAAATGCCCTTTTATTCATTTGACGATGTCATTTCTCCCTACGTTGCAATTCATCGAAAATGACCAATAAGTGCATGCGAAAGATCAAAACAACAACAAAACTGACCGTTGAATGAGCGCGCGCTCTTGAAAATGGCGTGGATGTGTTTCATGCTCTCATGAAACACGGTTGTTTGACCAATCAACGCGCGCGTACTATCCCAATTATATTATAAAATGCAATCCTCTTCCTGCCTCGGCCAGAAAAGCATTTACCACAATTTGATATATATTCTGTTTTTCTCCACAGGTAAGCTATGTGTTTGGCCCACTCCATTTATCCATGATGAACATGGTTGGTGATTGTTTGAAGTTCTTCATCATTTTTTGCGTGGACTACTTGGCTTTTTGTATTGGTATAAGGAAACTGTACTCGCAGTATGTCAAAACTGTCAATGACAAGATAGCGAACCCACCTGTAAACCAAACGAGATCCACTGTAGAGACTCATGAGTTTGAAGGGTATGAATTATCGTTAAATATATATCGTCTTTATAGTTTTAGCTTTTATCGTTTTATCATTGTAATACAGTAGTACCTCTATTAAGTTACCCTTGGGACTTTCCAAAGTGGCCGCCTAATAGAGGCCTAGGGTGACCGCTTAATGGGTGACCGCTTAATTAATAGAGGTACAACTGTAGGCATAAATACCTGATATCAAAGACCCACAGTACCTTGCGGTCGTCACCATTCGCTGTTCACTCCGAAAATTATTTTTGAAATATACGTGTGTGTATGTGCTCGTTTTAGAAATTGACATTACACAAGAATATTTAAGGATATGGACATTGTATTTTCTTGTCAAGTTTAACAATCATTCTTACTACGTAGAAAAAAAACAAAGACTTAGATTATATATACAGCATAAATATGTGCGCAAAAAAACATCCAACATTTTTCGTGTTTTATATAAATTTATTTGATAATCTTTGACATGTTTTTTTTTTCATATGAAAGCTGAATTACTTTGCTTGTCATGAATAGGAATTCCCTCAGTGTATAATCAAGGACAAACACTAACAAACCCTTAACTGTCTTTCCAGTTTATTTACCTACCTACCCGACTATTTGCTTAACATTTTATTTATATTCTATATTGGACGTCCTGTGACTCTAACCGGGAACAGCTGGCGTGCAATTCTAGTGCATTACCAAATAAGCTAATAATGAATTCGTATTGATGTTTTGCTCATATGTTGATCACTAATTATTTGTGAAAAAATTCAAAATGTTTTGTATAGTGATTTGTTTGAGAAGCCAGATCAATCTATTACATCAAATCATTTGATAGCTTTATCTCTCAATAAATGCATTTCCCAGTTCCATTGCAAATGTTTTTTCCAAGTTTTGAACATGTGCAAAACAAAGTTGTAAATTGTATCCTTATTGTCTAGGGCCGAAGGAACATTCAGCCATCTTTTCTGGGCTCTCTTTGGTCTGACGGATCCTATTTTGTTTAAAACAGCTGATGGTTTTCAAATAACTGAAGTAACTGGTTATATCATGTTTGCTGCATACATCGTGTCTGCCATGCTGGTCGCTTTGAACGTTCTCATTGCTATGCTATCAAATACTTTCCAGAAAGTCAGTGTAAGCCTCTAAAAATATATCTGAAACTTTTGAAAATTATGATAATCACCACCACCACCGTCACCATCAACATCTCGTGCACCACCACCATAATCACCACCACCACTACCACCACCACCATCTCGTGCACCACCACCATCATCACCACCACCATCACTATCACTACACCACCACCACCACCACCACCACCATTACTATTATCTGATCACTACCACCATCACCGCCATTACTATCACCACAAACACCATAACCATCACCATTAACATGACCACTATTATCTGATCATCATTACAATCAACTTCACCACTATATGCACCAACACCATCATCATCATCATCTTACCACCATTGCCATCATAAAACTCTTCACCTTTACCGACACTACCACCATCACCACCACCTCCACTACCATCTTCATCATACCGTGTTACTGCACAAACAATTAAAACTCTCACAAACATTTCATCGTTACAATCAGAACTATTATCTTCATCAACATGGTTAACTTTACTTTTGTCCAAATGCAAATCATGGCCAATACTTTCAGAACTTTCCAAGATACATTGGACAGTCTGCTGCAATGTCTGTTCCCTGAGATTGTTTGATCTCCTACACAAAACAATTGTATCGTTTGAAATACTTATGTATTTCTTTTAGCAACATCAAGACGTCACATTTAAAGTTGCTCGAACTCAAATCTTGATGCAGTATGTGAACAGAGGAAGTGTTGTGTCAGCTCCTTTCAACCTAATTCCCTTTAAAGCCACGGCAAGATATATCTATAGCTTGGTAAGAGAAACACATCAAACAGACTGATCGACAGACCGACAAAGACCGACAGACCAATAGACAGACAAAGACGGACAGGATCGATTAACTGAAGGACTTATGATTAATGACTGATCGAATTCGTTTTGGCGATATGCACTTTGTTAAAACAATTATACATTCAATCTTTGTCAAAAGTAGTTGGCACGATTTTAGTTTTTTTTTTATCTTATAACTACTTGCCAGAATTAGAATTAGCTTATGTCAAATATATGTTTTTTGACTTTGCAGTGTACCACATGTGCAATGCCGAATTTTAACGATAGTGCTATCAAACATAATGAAGACAGGGTGAGTGTTCCAGTTAAAAAGTATCATAAGTAACCAAAATCGTTGCTGTCTCGGGGCGCCATTTTGGAACTGTTCGTTTTGACAAACAATCCATTGCGCACTTCGAAGCGAGATCACCTGGTCATGCTCCGTTTTATTTATTTATTACCGGGAATAATAAATAGTCCTTGGGAACCCGTTACTGCAGATCCTCTCTGTGGGGTTTCCCTGCCTTACGTAGTGTGGCGAATTTTGTAAATAAATTACACTTTCAACAGAGTTGTGGACTGTCTAACAGGTGGAATTACACCTATAATCTAGACATCCATATAAAACATAATATAAAGAAAAACGTTACAAAGTAAATTACTGAATTATGGCCTACATTTTTTCGGGTATTTAAACAAGTGTGGGGCCAATAGGGAGTGGACTCGTGATCTCTCGCTCCGAAAGCCGCTCACTTTGTCCGGCTTGTTCAATGATTGATACTGGAGGGAGGCGTAAGGGGGTATTGGAAACCGCAAAACCGCACAAACAAATCGACAAAAACCGACCAAAATTTGTTAAAAACAGCAACCGCAAGATTTGCGACACCGCAAAACTGCAGTTATGAATGAAAAAAAAAAAAACGTAAAACCGCAACAAAAATAACGCGAAACTGCATCACCGCAAACCCTTACACCCCCCCTCATACTGATTGATATTATCTGAATGAAGACTAAACTTACGCCGGCTTTTGTCGCTTCCTTAAACGTTTTAATTAGTATATAATTTGGAGACACTGTTAGTGTAAATATCTATATAAAAGTCGAATAAAAGGGTCCGGCATCGTTGTGAGATTATTTATATCCTTTTTTCATTTTTTAGAGAAACCGAGTAATGAGACTTCTTATACAGAGATACTTCCTGGAGAGGGATGAGGATGAAATCGCATCAGGAGAGTTATTTGGTGCCGTACAACAAAATCACAGACAAACTAGCACTTTATAAACATATACAAAAGTATTTCATTTCCACTGCGTAATTTAGAACACAACTAGGAATAATTGAAATTTTTTTATTATTATTTTACAACATATACAAATGGCAACTCCTCCTTATCTGTAACTCTACACATAGTATATTTTTTTTTAAATGTAATCGTATTTTACTATTTGTAATATCATTATTGTAAATGTAATTATACGTGTGAATAAACATAAGTCAAATCAAGTCACTCGATGCTCTGAATAGTATTCATCCAGCTATGTTTTAAGATGTATCCATTTCTTGTTTAACTGACTGGATCTTTCGATGGGTGAGATATCTGTGAAGAATGGTTCTCATCACTTGATTTCTCTGTAAATAAACAAGCCCGAGTGAATTCCCTGGTTGGAAGGGCAAGAGAGCAATATATTATCTTTACTTTGGGTATATATGTGTCGCTGGATATAGTGTTTAACTTTTGGTCTTAAATAGGGAGTACATTTCAAGATACTTTATAGGGGCTGTTTATATGAAAGCGAGTTGTCCATCTAGCCGGGATAACTCTTTTGTTTTGTAATCCCCGGGGGACTCAAAACAATAGAGTTATCCCGGCTAGCAGGGACAACTCGCCTTCATATAAACATCCCCTTAAATATTCACTTACCATGTGGTGTTGAGTTGGGGGGCGTTTTTCATGGTTTCCAAAAAATGACACACACTGTTTGCACTGTAAAGTTTTAAAAAGTGTAAATAAAACCATAAGTTATAGACATTTCATTTTTCTTACAATATTTCCTGTACTATACTTTTAATTTTGCGTGTCCTTTATTTTTTAGGACACAAAATACTAGTCTCATATATCTTCCAAATTTCACATGTGATGTCCCTCGCAGTTTCTACATGCTGTTCCTGCTAGGGTGAGACCATTTAGAATTTTTGCTTTAGTTAATTAGTTCAAATCAACACAGAAAGGCACAAAAAATAACAAGAAAGCCCATTCCCGAGCTCTAGATTGCGCATCCAAAGCCTCGAATGTTGATAAATTTCTCAAAGAATAGTCACAAAACGTGTGGTATTTCTATTGTTTCATATACGCACTCCTTGCCACCGGACTATGCTTAGGACAAATGAATAAATCACATGATATCAAGAATAAGGCAGCTCTGCAATACAAAACTCGAAACAGTGGTTTTTAAAACAGATTATTAATTAAACATTTATTGATTACCCCGTTAGATATCAAGTTGTAGAAATACTTGAATGGAATCAGGTTCATCGGGGCTGGAGCTACACTCCCTTGGTTGACGTACTGCATCAGAATTTGGGTTCGAGCCACTTTGAATCTTGTGTCACGATCACCCTAATAGCAATAAATAACGAGACATAATCAATATAGTGGTACCTCTATTAAGTGGTCACCCATTAAGCGGTCACCCTCTATTAGGTGGCCACAATAAAAAGTCCCAAATCTATTCCTAAAACTATTCTTTACCTCTATTCAGCGGGTGACCGCTTAATAGAGGTACCACTGTAATAATAAACTGATAGTTTCTCCAGAGTTTATGCGTATATAGTAGATACTGATTGACCTGCCAGTTTTAAAGCACATTCAGTATTTTTCTTGTTACTTACACCAATTTTGTGGAATGTGTTGGTCAACATTGCAGTTAGAAGATTCAGTGCAGTCAGGATTGAGCCGACACAGTAACAAGCAAACACCAACATCAAGAGCCCTTCATTTGCAATTGGGACACCACCCTGACAAATCTCTGGATCCGCCCCTGACAAATTCACTGTTCTTTTCGTTACTTACCCCAATTTTATGGAACGTGCTGGTCAACATTGCAATGAGAAGATTCAGTGCAATCAAGACTGAAGTCACACAATAAAGTGCAAACATCAATTCACCAGTGATCTGTATAACGTTGAAGCGATCAAATCGAATGTTTGTTTCAAATACGTTGTACTCTGTTAAACCAAAAAGAGCCCAGAAAAGATGACGGAAACTCCCATCAAGGCTGGAATAAAACACACCACAATATTTTAGAGAAGATCAGAATAAAACAAAAACTCATATGCATCCCGAGCAAACGTATTGCTTCTCATCATTTACAAGTTTATTCGCAATGTCTTCCTAATACACTTATACAAATAAAACATCCAAAATCTTTCGGAAAAAAATGAAATAACCTTAGCAAACGCATTGGCTCACACAATTTACAAGTGCATTCCGGCGCAATAATCTTTATATATAAATTTCTAGCCTGGCATTAACAAAGACCAGAAACTAGACCAAAATGCTAGAAATTATAATTATGCATGTCCCTTATGGGGATCTGTACGTTAACCAGGATTGCTGCAGTAGAAACTTGTACCAGACACATTCTAGGTAATTCATTAGCAATAATTACAAGAAAAGACTCCAAGGTAAACAATAGAATGAAACTAAATGAGAATACGAAGGTTTCCAGTAAAAGGAGGAGTAGGAGTCCATCCATTGAAATGGATTCCCAGCAATGTTCAATTTTCAACGAGCATATTCAATTGGTATTGGCCAATACCAAAACGAGTAGAGAACTGGATACTAGTTTCCCTAATTAATGTAACTAAGAAATTTTATCAAAGAGGAGATCAAGATATGAAAGATTCCTGAGATTTGGTGCATTTAGTTGGATGTTGAGTGAGTTACAACTATTCAAAACTGCCCAAAATTACAAAGGAATGTATGGATTGGAAGGACAGGCGTCCTTCCAAATCATACATTTCCTTCTATTTTTAGGCATTTTTATGAGGCTGTATCTTGGTCAGATTCATTTCTTGATTACATTAATTAGGTAAGCTATTACCCAGTCCTTTGCTCGTTTTGGAAAAGGCCAATTGGTATTACAAGTTATCTATACTTACGCTTCAAAAGGATGATTCTCAGTAGTTATATTTGAGGCCAGTGCTTCAGCTCTTGCGGTAACCACGTACCAAGAATACAACTCCCTTAATCCAACGGCAAATGCTAGATAGGCCATCCCGAAGATGAAAATAAACTTGATGACATCACTTGCCATATTCATCATGGAGAGATGGAGTGGTCCCAAAAAGTAACTGACCTTTGGGACAAAATCAGTATTTAGTTATTTTCAGTGAAATTACATTACAACAAAAATCCGTGTGTGTATGTTATTACTTTCTTATTAAAGAATAAGAGATTTTCAGAAACCTCTAACTAATAACAGGGATAAGGATAGCTTTAACTATTAATAGTGTGAGACTTGAACGCTGATTTTTTACTGATTCTTATAGTAAATTTATATATTTTTATGGCTCTAAAATGGATCAGCGTAAGAAAAGCCTCAAAGTAAAAAGAATGTCGGGGGGGAAATATGTATTTTGGTACATGGAAACAGTTTAAGTCAACCTGCGTATCATAGGTGTGATATACTCACAAGCAAGAAAAATAAATTATACAACTATGATCTTACTTGGAAGTTATGTGAAATCTGGAAGAACGTCAGCAAAACTCCCAAAGCGTAGAAACTGTTTGAAGAAAGCCTGAGAGTTTGTCGAACAACATCATCTTGGAAGTTGTTGATGTCTGTGTTATTTATTCTGACACTTCCTTTGGACTTGGCAAGAATGGCAAAGTCAGAGATCCAGAGGACTCCAGTAATAAAGAAGCACATGACAACACAGGCTGCAAGGACACGCCACCATTGAGACAAGTAGCGCTGTCTTCCTTGGCGTACAAATTGTTTGACCTCCTCAAGTAACATGCCAGCAATCCAGATACCTATGATGACCTCTGCAGGAAAACATAATTTTGATAGGAATAAAAAGTATCATACTATATTTTGATTATTAAGTTCTAGAACAGCTACAGAGGAGTAGCACAATGTCATAATGTGCGATGGAAGCGTGATGACCTGTCTCTTACCTCAGTTACAATATATCATTACTACTCCTCTTTTAGAACGAAGATAACTACACATTCTCAACACAACATTTAAAGCACTATATTACGAACACTGGCCTAAATATGTACAATTAGAGAAGTACACTAATGTCAGAACATTGCGATCATCTAGTGAAACAAAGCTAACAATTCCTTTGATCAAAGGAACCTTTCAAGACAGCGCCGCTGAAGCCTTTAACAAACTACCAAAGACTATAAGAAACTGTATCAACTTTAGAACATTTACCAAAGAAGTGAAAAACTATCTTTTCAATTTATCTAGTGAAAGACTTTTAAAATAGATTACACATAGGAACTAGCTATAGGTCGGATTGGGGGAAAACACATTTTATTAACTAGGTTGGGTTGGGAATGTAAAACGGGGTGGGATTTCAGGGTGGGATTACCAAATTTCTTTATATAATTATAGTATATAAGTATTGTTTTGTATATATTCCATTCTAATATTTTTTTATCTTATTGATATTGTACATATTTTAGATAGTAGATTTATTCTTTTTAGTTAGACTTGGTTGTATAAGAGCCACCTAGTGGAACATCCAATAAACCATTATTATTATTATTATTATTATTATCATTATATGAGATTAAAAAACTCATTAATAATTCATGAGCTATTAGTCCAATCGGGGCATTCCAATTTGGTCACATGCATGACCTTTATACCCCATAAAACACTGCCATAGGTACATTATATAAAAACACATGTGTCTTTATGATAAAGGTACGTGTGTCTTTATGATAAAGGTACGTGTGTTCTTTAAAGGCCCTCTTGCATCCAAGGTGCATTGCAGCCGTTTGTTTATGTTTTGAAAATATTTATTGTTAAAAGTCGCTCTCTAATTGGTTAGAAAACCGATCCCGCAATGCGGGCTACTCACGGGTTTTTCCCGTTGTTTGATTCAGGCTGTCAAGTTCGAAGATTTCGAAGTGTTTGTCGTTTCGTGTACTATAAAAAAATGATATTATGCATGGAATCCGATACGTTAATGTCCATGGATATTACTGCAGAAGGTCAGGATGACGACGTGAATGCATACGGTTCAAAAAATGATTACATAAACATCAATACATTCAAGAATATACTGTTTCATTTTGATGGCTTTCTCGAGTGTTGTTTAAAAAACCATTTCACTATGACTCACGTATTTCGGATTATAACAGCAGTTGAGTCTCCATTCCTTGTATCAACGTTGACACGATGCAGTAGGACTTCCACAAATACACTATCGGCGTTTCTTTCGAAGCCAAGTGCGATTTTTTATCTCCCTGAATAGGTCGAACATAGAGCTTCTGATCCTTTATAGACATTTAGGTCGCCCGGGAAGACGACGGACCTTCCACGACGTCGGGTCGACATTTACATCAAATATAAGTATAAAAAAGGCCGCAACGACTGAAATATTATCCCAGAAAGCTTGATTAGATATTAACTTATATATATATTTTTTTTAAATATGAAAATTAACTTTTATAACGAACGATGGAAAAAGATAAAATTGGATATTACTTTTCTTCACAAATATTGCTATTTTCCGTATGTGAGAAAATCATCGAAGCGCGCAATGCATCTTGGATGTACCTGGGGCTTTAATATGTACCTATGACACTTGTAAAGGTCTCAGTTTTAATCTTTCATCATTGACCTTTACTAGAGGCATCATCCGAGACAATGCTATCAAGCTCCCACTATATTAGCGGAGCTCCCGCGCGGAGCACCATACTTCAGAAAAAATGGTAATGCATCGAGTCGATTTTCGATGGTTTTCACACAGGAATCCCAAGCGTACGTCCGACGTCCGACGTCCGACGTCCGACGTCCGACGTCCGCGCCCATCGCGATGCTGATTGGTTGTTATATTTCGGCGGGAATGAAAGTGACGCGCGCGCCAAATAGCGCTAGATCAACAAAGCAAAGTTGTTCTTTTAATTTATCGACAAAAAAGTCAAACAAACAACAACAAAATAGCAGAGCTTACATTAATACAAAATAACAACGGACAAAGATGAACTTCGAAGAACAAAAAAGTCAAACAAACAACAACTAAATAGCAGAGCTTACATTAATACAAAATAACAACGGAGAAAGATGAACTTCGAAGAACAAAGAGAGTTTTGACCGAAGAAGAACATAAACTCGAAGGACACAAAAACGAAGAAATTATACTAAAGAAAAGCAGAAAAGACTGATTCCAAAAGATCAAGAAAACCTGTTTGTGGATACCTTCGTGGAAGAATATTAAAAGACTACAGCAATTCAAAAAAAAAAATTGATAAAGAAGCGACCTTGTTTGTTATGAAAACTGTCTTCAAATCTTCCCTCGGCACAGTTTATTGAAGGATTTTCAAGCTTGGCAGTTGAACTATGAAGAATGTTTAAACCATCAAAATTCAAGTACATACATTTATTCGTCAAAATATGATCAATGTCATTGAAGAGAAGAAAACCTCAGGAAAATAATCACCGATAAAGTTTCAAGATTATTATTTGTTTCAAGTTTTTGAAAGAAAAAAAAACTGTCTTAATTTGATATACCGAGCGTGAAAAAAAAAAAAAAAACACCTCAAAACTTGCAATAATTAAGCCTAAAAAAGGAAAAATCCGTTCTCTGTTTTATTATAGAAAGAAAAGAGAAAAGGTTTATCTCCATTTTATTTACTTTTTGAGATAAAAACCGTACATGAAACGATGTTTGTGCATGTGTAAATTGTACTTTGGTCGATTGAAAGGTGTTTATTTATGTACTTTTTAAACCTCATAAACAGAAAACATCAAAGATAAATTGAAATACAAACACAATTTAAATTGGTTGAATAACTTCTGTTTATTTAACAATATTGACTATTTTATGCTTACTAAACGAGCTTTTTTTAGTAGTTTTTACTTCAAAGTCGAAAATGATGTTTTACACAAAGTTTTTCATAATAAAAAACCTTGTTTTAAAATCCTTGTCTTTTCAAATCGATCTTGTGTTGGTAGAACTTATTCTTGAGGCTTTTAATTCCACTTGAAAATAATTTTTTGTTTTGTTTTGAAGATTTGCCATGACTACTTTTTAGTAAGTTTAAATCCAATACGATAAAAATGTTGTTTTTTACAAAGAAATGCTTTAAAATTTCCTTTTTTCCTTTTAATACATAGTTACCATTCTATTAAGGTCTAGTTCAAATAATGTTTTTGTCAATTTGAAGCTCAAAATCTTGATTTTTCTCAGCGTTTTGTCTTGCTTTTGAAGCAAAAAGGTGCCTTGGCATTGCTGAAACGCGCCAAAAATAGAACTTGTCACCTTGATTTGAAAAGACTGAAAAAACGCATAAAATTAAAACGACAACAACTCCATGGCCATTACAGCATAGTTACATTTACTACAATTTTCTACTTACAGAAAAGTAATATCCATTGATAGTTTATCTATAAACTTGTTTTTAAAATCCTTTTTTGATGAAAAAACTTTGTGTCGATGATAGGCATAGATTGTTGTTTTTTTTACTTCTATAAAAGTTTGTATATAGATATCAGTCAACAAGCTTTACATATATTTACAACATTAATATATTGAACCGTAAACATCAACAGAGTAGATTGTTGTTTTGTTTACTGCTATAATAATTTGTATATAGATATCAGTCAACAAGCTTTACATATTTACAACGTTTATATTGACATATTTATAGTATTTATATTGTACCGTAAACATCAACAGAGTAGATTGTTGTTTTGTTTACTGCTAATATACAAATTAGGTAATACCTAATAGCGGAGCTCCCAGTTTAATTTTTTCTTACAACATCAATATGTGCATGTAAATACCACTTATTAGATATTTTCTTGGGTATAATATACGTGCTGATATTTTACGAGTTGCGTACGTTTAATCAGCAAGCAATGAGTAAAATGCCAGCCCGTAATACCCAAGAAAATATCTAATAAGGGATTTATTATACAACTTACTGTTTATTGTAATTTATATAGCATTTTTCATCGAAAAATATAACCTTTCGGAGATTCAGCGCGCGGAGAGAGAATCAAAACAAAGCCCTGGAAAAGCCAGTATAATGTAAGATATTTCTCGCTCTCTTTTTGATTGACATAATGTCAAAAACCTCATTGGCTATCGATGTAGATGACGCCATCATGTAACGCAACGCACGAAAGGAAAGTTTGTCATTTACACGAGGGACGGAGATTTCTCATTGAAAAAAGTCCGATAAAAGCATGTTAATGGACAATTCATGAGTGGAAATTGATTTAATGTAAGTAAAAAAAATGTAATAAATTCCACTGCTTTTTCTTAGGTTCAGACAAAAAAGTGTTCAGAAATGTTTTTGATGGAAAATACGATTCCAAAACGATAGTGTGAATAGCCTTATTATTATCCCTTTTATTTTTAAGTCATTAAGCTTATTTTGCTTTTGATAACGCCTTGAAAAAGTGTTTTGGCTGAACAGTCGTTTTACGGCCGCTTTTTACCTTCTTTTATTTTCCAAAGTTAGTTAGGATTCCGGATAGAAAATGTTAAACCTTTTCATCGTATTAGATTTATTAAAAAGTAGTCATGGCAAATCATAAAACAAAACAAAAAGTTATTTTGAAATGGAATTAAACGCCTCAAGAATTATAAGTTCTACCAACACAAGATCGATTTGAAAAAACAAGGATTTTAAAACAAGGTATTTTATTATGAAAAACTTTGTGTAAAACATCATTTTGTTCTGTAAAAAAAACTTTAACGACTTTGAAGTAAAAACTACTAAAAAAGCTCGTTTAGTGAGCATAAAATAGTTAATATTGCTAAACTAAACAGAAGTTATTCAACCAATTTAAATTGTGTTTGTATTTCAATTTATCTTTGATGTTTTCTGTTTATGAGGTTTAAAAAGTACATAAATAAACACCTTTCAATCGACCAAAGTACAATTTACACATGCACAAACATCGTTTCATCTACGGTTTTTATCTCAAAAAGTAAATAAAATGGAGATAAACCTTTTCTCTTTTCTTTGTATAATAGAACAGAGAACGGATTTTTCCTTTTTGAGGCTTAATTACTGCAAGTTTTGAGGTGTTTTTTTTTTTTTTTTTTTTTTTCACGCTCGGTATATCAAATTAAGACTTAAGCAGTTTTTTTTCTCTCAAAAACTTGAAACAAATAATAATCTTGAACTTACTTTATCGGTGATTACTTTCCTGAGGTTTTCTTCTCTTCAATGACATTGATCATATTTTGACGAATAAATGTATGTACTTGAATTTTGATGGTTTAAACATTGTTCATAGTTCAACTGCCAAGCTTGAAAATCCTTCAATAAACTGTGTCGAGGGAAGATTTGAAGACAGTTTTCATAACAAACAAGGTCGCTTCTTTATCAATTTTTTTTTTAATTGCTGTAGTCTTTTAATATTCTTCCACGAAGGTATCTACAAATAGGTTTTCTTGATCTTTTGGAATCAGTCTTTTCTGCTTTTCTTTAGTACAATTTCTTCGTTTTTGTGTCCTTCGAGTTTATGTTCTTCTTCGGTCAAAACTATCTTTGTTCTTCGAAGTTCATCTTTCTCAGTTGTTATTTTGTATTAATGTAAGCTCTGCTATTTTGTTGTTGTTTGTTTGACTTTTTTGTCGATAAATTAAAAGATCAACTTTGCTTTGTTTGGTTGTATATAACCAATTTAAATTTGCAATACAAATAGGTTTTCTTGATCTTTTGGAATCAGTCTTTTCTGCTTTTCTTTAGTATAATTTCTTCGTTTTTGTGTCCTTCGAGTTTATGTTCTTCTTCGGTCAAAACTATCTTTGTTCTTCGAAGTTCATCTTTCTCTGTTGTTATTTTGTATTAATGTAAGCTCTGCTATTTTGTTGTTGTTTGTTTGACTTTTTTGTCGATAAATTAAAAGAACAACTTTGCTTTGTTGATCTAGCGCTATTTGGCGCGCGCGTCACTTTCGTTCCCGCCGAAATATAACAACCAATCAGCATCGCGATGGGCGCGGACATCAGACGTACGCTTGGGATTCCTGTGTGAAAACCATCGAAAATCAACTCGATGGGTTACCATTTTTTCTTAAGTATGGTGCTCCGCTCGCGCGGGCCTTCGGCCCGCGCGGGAGCTCCGCTATAAATGTTTGTATATAGATATCAATCAACAAGCTTTACATATTTACAACATTTATATTGCATGAACCGTATTTCATAATCTTTAGCAAAAATCTTGATAAATATAGTTGACTTATAGTCGAATATATATGTATATATCCCAGATTAATATTTCTCGTTTTTTTTCTTGAGTAACCTTGAACAGTAAGAAATAGTATTTCTTTCACATACTATCAAATACGCCTACGTCATCACGTACAGTTTTTATGACCCGTGCACAAAAACTATATACTTGCACATATTGATGTTGTAAGAAAAAATTAAACTGGGAGCTCCGCTATTAGGTATTACCTAATTTGTATATTATACACGACCTTTCTCAAATGTGGGACGCCAAATGTGGTGCTTAATGGTGCGTGGTGTGATATGAGCATGCGCAGTGTACCTTGCAAATAAAGTTTGTCTCCAAATTGGACTTTTCTTCAAGAAACTTTTATAATTTAGTTTTGAATAAGTGTTGGAGTTTTTTAAGTTATATAAAAAACTCGCAGCACGTGTTTTATCGAGGATCAAAAACCCTCGCTACGCGCTCGGGTTTTTATCCTTGATAAAACACTGCTGCTCGTTTTTTATATACTACATAACTGAATGGAATTTATATGCCATATTACCATGGTAATATGATTTTCAAATGCACATGCCCTTGGCAATCTATTTTTTTTTTGTACCACTTTTCAGACTGTTTACAATCATTATGGTATTGTAAATTCCTTTTTGGGGGGCTATGAGCAAGTCACTGAGGGTAGCCACGGGCAGTGTTTTTTTACGCATCCTCATTGTTTTTTTACTTCTTTACAGCGCATGAAAATATAGCCAAATATATATATTATGAATAAAGTATTTGTATTGTCCTAATTATAAATTAAAATACCACCAGTTAATTATCATCAATATGGGCATAGACCTACAAATATCTTACCAATAATAGAGATATCGTTGAGTTTACTTTTTGGAAGTTTGTCCTGAAATGCAGCTACGATGATCAACACAACGAACCATATCCAGGAACCAACATGACTCAGGTATTTTATTATTGGTATTCCTAAAACTTTGGTCAAGTAATTTCCAGGAACACACTGATAGATAAGCATCGTTAATGGCATGATTATCCAGTACAAGAAAACCAGTAAGACGCTCAGGAAACGATTGCTTTCTTCGAAACCTCTCACGCCATTGTAGAACACAGAATTCAGCATAACCTGACTGAAACGGTGTGCAATGAACTGCAAATATCAGAAATATACAAAAATCAAATCTCAATTAAATAGTCAAAATGATGATGATGTTTTAGGATCTTCTAGTTCTATATGATCTTCAGGAGTGAACTTTCGCTCAAAAACATTTTATTATAAAATATTTGATTTAAATTACACACTCTGATTGGCTGAGAAGCGTTTTCTATATAACTAAACAGTGCACGGAGCGTTGATTTGTTTGATTTTAACTACTGAATACGGCTACGCGCCGTACTTCTCCTAACGCTTCTTTTTTCTTCTTAAAATTCCTGCGTGCTCTATAGCTCGATACGACTTTTTTTGGAAAAGTCTATTTCTAGCCTGCGTTACATCCGGTTTATTCCCCGTAATAACCGTCTGCAAAATAACGAACATATTCGTGTTCTGAGACCCCCAGCGAATAGCAGGAAAATATATAATAGATGCTGATTGGCTGTTGACCTATCAAATTCTAACGAGTCCTCCCATTGGTTCGATTACTCGCCTCAGTCTTAATAACCAATGAGAAGAATCGTTAGAATTTGAAAGATCAACAGCCAATCAATTATATATTTTCCTGCTCTTTCAAAGGACCATTTTATAGAACTCTTTAATAGTACTCTTCAAGGAGGCATCGACTGGTTCGCATCCCAATATCAATATTCCTCCAATGCATTTGATTGGATATAACGAACGTATGCAGCTTCCAAATATAGAATAATCACGTATTTCCATTTTACCACGTGACCAGAATGTTATGTTGCTTGAGGAAGTTTGTTTCACAACTCCTTCTTTTCAAAAAATTTCAGGGGGTTTTTTAATCAATTTTAATAATTTATTTTATTATATAATATGAAATTTATAAGCGTCGAATTAGTATACATTCTGAATATAAAATATAAAATTAAACTACTAATCGCAAAACGGTCATATACATTGTTTCTTTTATGTGATAACCTTTTAATATTTAAAAAAATATCCAATATTATAATTGTAAAAAGAGTATTAAATTCAGTATAGAAAAGTGTTAAATGTTTGAAATTCATTAGAAGGGGCGTATTTGCTAAAATGCTGAAGCTACAATATCATGTGACTGTATCTCAAGATGTTTCAAGTGTTGTTCCCTTCATTAACAAAGATAATTGCACGATACTGTGAAAGAAATATTAGAACTTAACTTCTTCAGATGTTTTGATTAATTAGTTTAATGACTTCAAAGACTTGCTGACTTTGTGAACAATTTCAGCTATATTTTTACAATGTTATATCTTCTTTCATAATAATAATAAATAGTAGTAATTTTATCTGTTATTTTGTATTTTATCAGTGTTGGTTCTTCGATCGATTAATTAGCTGTATGTGTTTGATATATTATAATGACAAGCTCTTCTAGTGGTAGGTGGAACAGAATATTTTGAAAAAAAAAAATGGAATAAATGAATTAAGTAAAGTTAAGTTACCGACATCCTTTGCAGCCTTGATACAAATTGCAGTGGTCTATTTTAATACTAAATTGTTTTGTTGCTACTTTGTATAGCTCTATAGCGTAGTCAGTCTACCAAAACCAAAATCACAACATTGCATAGGTAATGATGAATGAACAATCACGACTGTTTATCAGTAGAAAAAATAACAAGAAATTTTGAAAATGCTGCTATAACTAAATCAATTCAAGTTTAAAAATCTGCAATATAAATTAGCCGAACAAATGATGAAAAAATCTACGCAGAAGATTTTACCTATGAAACAACAATCACTCATCTGCATTATTCATTGTTGACATTTGCTATATCATTAATAATACCTGTTTGTTCTTATACTTCAATCCAAAGTTTAAGATGCTGAGCTGCTCAAGTTTTTCGCTTGCTGTTCCTTCGTTCGTTTTGACACCTATCAATAAAATAAGATACTTTATTACCAAGGTTGTATATGGTTCCTTGATTCCTACATAGGTTAGTCTATAGCTGACTTCGATCCAATAAAATAAGATACTTTATTACCAAGGTTGTATATGGTTCCTTGATTCCTACATAGGTTAGTCTAGCTGACATCGATCCAATAAAATAAGATACTTTATTACCAAGGTTGTATATGGTTCCTTGATTCCTACATAGGTTAGTCTAGCTGACATCGATCCAATAAAATAAGATACTTTATTACCAAGGTTGTAGTTTTATATTTTGGTACCTACGTAGATTAAACTGACTAAAAAATAGGGTTCCTTAACATTAACTTTGCAGGCAGGGTTAGAATTAACTCCTATATAAATATTGCCGCTATGCAGTTGGCCTGCGTGCAAAGGTATTTACCCTGCCTGCCTGTCACCTTCATCAATAGCATTGTACTTAATCTTTTTTATTAATAGTGTTTAAGCCTCAAAATCTTAAATATTTGCAAATTAAATATTGAACAACTTAAAGCAATACCTGAAACTTCTTTCACGTCTGGTAAGCTCATGATGATGGAAATTTCGTCAAGATTACGACACTGATCTAGAAGAGCCACTGCAAAGTCTTCACATTTTTCGGCAAGGAGTAGGTAATCTTCACGAAACTCGTACTCGACCTTGGCATGGCTCAAAATCTCCCTCTTTAGCATAAGAGCTCTGTACAGAGGATCGTTTTCGTTAGATGGAGAGTGAAGAAAAACCAAACAGATGTACTCTGGGCTAGCCAACGCTCCATATGTGTTGAGATGGAAGAGGTAAGATCCTAGTCGGCCAAGTTCTTGACACTCTTCACACTCGCAGTACTTTCGATGTGGGTCCTCGATTGTATAGTCTTCTTTCAGAAGAAACTCTATGATCTCGTAGTTATTATTCTGTGCTGCAAGAACAAGAGGAGGCAGTACTTCATCGTAATCATCAGATGATGGATGACTTTGCTTTAGTTGGGAAGTAGTGCGTATGAGGAGTCTCTTCTGTTTGTGGTACTGCGCAAGAACAGCTACACATTCGATGGAGTTGTTGTTGATGGCGTCAAGAAGTGCACCACCAATGGCTGCTCCTTTGCTCAAAAGAAAACTTAAGATCCCAACATGTTCTTCTTTCACAGCGAGTTGTAAAGCTGACTGACCATAGGCATCACAGGAGTTGATATCCACCAAGTCTCCATCGATGCATTCTTTGACAGTCTCAATGTCACCTTTCTGTACTGCCTCGAAGAAGTGACCGGTGTTGTCATTGGTGGACTCGGTGTGATTTACATCGTGCATTTCGGTAAAGCTTTGGTTTTCTGAAGCCATGATTTGATACCGGACAAATAACACTGGCGAAGACGGTTGCTCTATAAGGTTGTTCTGTTATGCTTTTATAAAAACATAACAATTCTTTCTGTTAATTGAAGTGGAGCAAGGCTCGTGACCTCTGCACTCTTTTCATCCCTGTTTTATAAAGGCTTCTGCATCGCACCTTCTTTGAAAAAATTGTTTGATTGAATAAATGGTTTAAGACTTTGGAAGGTGAAAAAGTATAATATCCTGACGGCATGAAAAACCTCAATGACATGTGCAATGATTGACAAATATGAATATATTAACTATTACCTAGACTATTTATGGTACCCTCTTGTGATATTGAGCTTCTGCAACGTCTTCAAAATATACCTTGTTTATAATTAAACATTTACATATAAAAAAACACAATATCGATAATAAAATATGATAAAATTGCTACTATGTAACAGTTTCTATTTATTGTTTATTGACAATTATTAATTCATTTACATATACATTTATCGATCATGAAATATACTAAAACTGCTACTAGAGTACAAAAACTAAAGGTGTGCAATACTTTGTACTATTTACCACTAAATAGTGTTGATTAAACAATAGAGAACAATAGAATTAGCATAATTTAGCATAATTTAGTGGTAATTATGTTGCACACTTTTAGTGTTTGTACTCTATGTAACAGATTCTATTTATTGACAATTATTAATTATTAAGGGCATATGCCGGGGCAGGTAAAAATCTAATGAGGGATTAATTGTTACCTTTTGTATTTGATGTTTCTGGATGAGTGATACTGACTAAATAGACATATTAGTTAGAAGATAGTTTGACTTAGCTAAGTTTCAAGTGTTCTTGCTATATATATGATTCTTGGGTCATCACTGGATATTTTGGCTTTTTGATTTATAATTCTATATGTAAGAGTTAATATTAATCATCGCGAACGTCGGCGCCAATGGGCCTTACGTATACCCCCATTTCAATTCATGAATCTGAAAACGTTTGATCTGAGACCAATAGGAATTATGGGAATTCGTTAAATTCTAAATACAGTGGTACCTCTATTAAGCGGTCACTCATTAAGCGGTCACCCTCTATTAGGCGGCCACAATAAAAAGTCCCAAACCTTTTCCTATACCTATTCTATACCTCTATTCAGCGGCCAACCTATGTTAAGCGGCCACTTTGGAAAGTCCCGAGAGTGACCGCTTAATAGACATACCACATTGTGTTAATCACACTTGAATGTTTCTGATTTATAGATAGAAGTATTTAAGAAGTATATTAAAGTTGTCCTTCAGTAGCATTGTATATAATTATAAGAGTTGATTTTTATGCGCATTTGAAAATCTCACGATTGAATTTGCGCAATATAAATTAATAAATTATTTAAGGCCATACACTACTGTTTGTAGGGTTATCTTAAGCTTTCATCGGGCACCCACATCATCAGAAGAATATTTAAGAAGTAAGCAATAATTTTCAAGCATGGTTATAATATAAAATAGTGCATTTGCAATGTAATGAACTTCAACATCTCAGATCTCAGATCAACCATGTTCATGTGATGAACGTTAATTAAATAATAATAATAATATATCGCTTATATAGCGCTTATTCAAGTCTGTTCTAAGCGATTAAAATAAAAATACAAAAATACAAAAATGGATATGATTACAATGAGAAAGTTAATTTAAATAAATGAGTTTGGAGTTTGGACTTGAACGAAGATACACTTGAAATGACAGTTATTGAAGGAGGTAGAGTGTATACACCCTGAGGGCCTTTCACCCAAGGTATGTATCTATCTTAATTATTGCCAACGCTCGAGGTAATTAACTATTTTATTTATCTATTGAGAAGTTCATAATAACTATACGGTACTTCAACCTTTCAATTTTATTGAATTTTGTTCCTAATTGTAACGTTTATTCAGTCCAGCATGATGATGGCTCCGTGAGCCACAAGCTCAACAAAATTCAATAAAATTGAAAGGTTGAAGTAACGTATAGTTATATTATGAATCAAAAACCAGCCTACAAACAACTCTTTGATTTTATTGAGAAGTTGTTCTATCATAATTCCTTTTATTTGATATTGACAAAACAGTTAACAATTCAAAATCGGTATAATCTTATATCATTACAATCAAGAAAAGTTCAAAGAAACATTTCATTCTGATCATGCACAACATACTTAAAAAAGTACAAACATCGCAACCAGTACTAGTGATATACATATTGTATTTATACAAACGTTTCTGAAGCTCAATAGCTCAATATCCCAAGATGATTGCCGAAATAGTTCGAATGTGTCATGAAGTCATGAATCAGAGTTTTATTCATGTTGATGTATATTTCACGGGTCATTGAAGTTTAGGAAACCTCTCACAGTCTTCAATTTCCTATTTAGGTTATCATACAGTGCAAGAGTCATAGTGCAAGAGTCATAGTGCATAAGAGTGCAAGAGTATAGCAAGGGTTATACTTCATTTAACATAAGAAGAGAGATACAAAAAGATACAATCAAAGAGACAAAGAGATACATTCAAAGAGGTACAAGCATAAACATTGCAACAGTAAGTGTATCAACTCCTAAACCTCTAGTTGTTCGGTGCCATACCATGGATGCTGAAAGCCCAAGCTTCACTGAGATGCGCTCTATAAATCAACCTACAGCGTATATAAATAACAACACCAGTCAATTCTTCGAGGCAGTGCAGAAAGGTGACATTGAGACTGTCAAAGAATACATCGATGGAGACTTGGTGGGCATGAACTCCTGTGATGCCTATGGTCAGTCAGCTTTACAACTCGCTGTGAAAGAAGAACATGTCGAGCTCCTACGTTTTCTTTTGAGCAAAGGAGCAACCATTGGTGGTGCACTTCTTGACGCCATCAACAACAACTCCATCAAATGTGTAGCTGTTCTCGCGCAGTACCACAAACAGAAGAGACTCCTCATACGCACTACTTCCCAACTAAAGCAAAGTCATCCATCATCTGATGATTACGATGAAGTACTGCCTCCTCTTGTTCTTGCAGCACAGAATAATAACTACGAGATCATAGAGTTTCTCCTGAAAGAAGACTATACAATCGAGGACCCACATCGAAAATACTGCGAGTGTGAAGAGTGTAAAAAACTTGGCCGACTAGGATCTTACCTCTTCCATCTCAACACATATGGAGCGTTGGCTAGCCCAGAGTACATCTGTTTGGTTTTTCTTCTTCAAGATCATAACTCTCCATCTAACAAAAATGAATCAGATCCTCTGTACAGAGCTCTTATGCTAAAGAGAGAGATTTTGAGCCATGCCAAGGTCGAATACGAGTTTCGTGAAGATTACCTACTCCTTGCCGAAAAATGTGAAGACTTTGCAGTGGCTCTTCTGGATCAGTGTCGTAATCTTGACGAAATTTCCTTCATCATGAGTTTACCAAACGTGAAAGAAGTTTCAGGTATTGCTTTAAGTTGTTTAATATTTAATTTATTTGCGAGCTGACAGGCAGGTCCTTTGTATATAAAACACCGATGAATAAAAAATATAAATTACCATGTTGATATTAATTGTTATGGGCTTGCAGGTAAAAAGAAGGACCTTCGCGCAGGCCAACTTCATATAGCAGCTTAATTTTTGAAAAATTTAATTCTACCTTTCTTGCAAATTTGATGTTTCTGAACCTAACTTCTAACTAACTTCTGACTAACTTCTGACTAACTTATGTAGGAAACAAGGAACCATATACAACCTTGGTAATAAAGTATCTTATTTTATTGATAGGTGTCAAAACAAACGAAGGAACAGCAAGCGAAAAGCTTGAGCAACTCAGCATCTTAAACTTTGGATTGAAGTATAAGAACAAACAGGTACTATTAATGATATAGCTACTATAAAATTAAAAATTTCTACGTAATTCTGTTCATCATTTGATCGGCATTAATAAGAATGCCCAATAGAAGGAGTTGGTTTGCCACAGGAAGAGGAAAGAAGAAAAAGAATATTAGAATAGTTTTCAAAATTGTATTAATTTATTTCAAATGTTTCCAAATTCTGTTTTGTGTTCTACTGATCAACGGTCGTAATTATTTTTTAATCATTGCCAATGCAATGTTATGATTTTGGTCTTGCTTGGTTGACAACCATGATACAAAAATAACTAAAATAGCAATAGAATAACACAAACAATTTAGCAGTGCAGTAGACCTTGATAGCAGCTTGTATTATAATCTACATTATGAATTTAATTTAGCTCCATTGAAATATAGGGCAACATTTAAGCAATATAGCTGGAATTGTTCACAAAGTCAGCAAGATTTTCACAAATTAATCAACTAATCAAAACATCGGAAGAGAGTCCAATATCTAGTGTCACAGTATCGAGTTATAAATACCTTTGGAATGAATTGAATGAATAACACTTGAAAATATCTTAAGATACAGTCACATGATATTGTAGCTTCAGCGTTATGGAATTTTCGCCCTTTCTACTGAATTTTACATTTTCTCTTCTTTTAACTTTTTTTAAAACTGAAATTTGACACTTATTTACACTTTTACCTATGATGTTAGAATATGGATTCAATGACACACTGACAAACAAAACAAATTACAATATTGTTTACTTACTTACTTACTTACTTACTTACTTACTTACTTACTTACTCACATACTTACTTACTCACTTACTCACTCACTTACTCACTTACTCACTTACTCACTTACTCACTTACTTACTCACTTACTCACTTACTCACTTACTCACTTACTCACTTACTCACTTACTCACTTACTCACTTACTCACTTACTCACTTACTCACTTACTCACTTACTCACTTACTCACTTACTTACTTACATTTGATTTCAGTTCATTGCACACCGTTTCAGTCAGGTTATGCTGAATTCTGTGTTCTACAATGGCGTGAGAGGTTTCGAAGAAAGCAATCGTTTCCTGAGCGTCTTACTGGTCTTCTTGTACTGGATAATCATGCCATTAACGATGCTTATCTATCAGTGTGTTCCTGGAAATTACTTGACCAAAGTTTTGGGAATACCAATAATAAAATACCTGAGTCATGTTGGATCCTGGATATGGTTCGTTGTGTTGATCATCGTAGCTGCATTCCAGGACAAACTTCCAAAAAGTAAACTCAACGATATCTCTATTATTGGTAAGATATTTGCATGTCTATGCCCATATTGATGATAATTAACTGGTGGTATTTTAATTTATAATTAGGACAATACAAATACTTTATTCATAATATATATATTTGGCTATATTTTCATGCGCTGTAAAAAAAGACAATGAGGATGGGTAAAAAACACTGCCCGTGGCTACCCTCAGTGACTTGCGCATAGCACTAAAAAAAGGAATTTACAATACCATAATGATTGTAAGCAGTCTGAAAAGTGGTACAGAAGGATCAATATATAGAAATTGTCAAGCGCATGTGCAATTGAACATCATATTACCATAGTAATATGCCTTCAAAAACTCATTACTGATCAATGAGAAATTGACACAAGAAATCCTAACCGTGACGAGTGTTTTAACTGAAGATAAAGATTCACCCTAATTTACATAAACTTTAACCTGGATTTTCTCTAAAAACTTTCATAAATCCTTGAAAAAAAAAACACAAAATATAGGTTGGAGTTTTTGAAGCCGTTTAATAAACTCGCATATCGTGTTTTATCAGGTCTAAAACCACTTGGCTTCGCCTCGTTAAATCATGATAAAACACTCCTGCTCGTATATTAAACTATATAGTATAAATTCCATTTCATTCTCATATAATGGTATATAGCTAATTCAATTAACCTTGTCGCTGAAACAAGCCTAAAGCCTAATCTTGAGCCGAGCGAAAGTGGTCATGGGATTTCAAAATTTCATGAGTTTTCAAGATTCCTAAACCGTAATTTGAGTTTTTGTTTCCACTGAGGAACACTTGCAAATACACATTGAATGTTTTACACGCTTTGCACGCCTCATTCGCCTCGATAAAAGATATCCCACGATCCCTTTCGGTCTGACGATTAGGCTTTAGGCATTATAAATCAGCGACAAAGTTAATTCAATTAGCTATATTGTAACTGAGGTAAGAGATACATCAAAACGCTTCCATCGCACATTATGACATTGTGCTACTCTTCTGTAGCTGTTCTAAAACTTAAGTATAATCAAAATAACAAACGGTTCATTCCTATCATAATTATGTTTTCCTGCAGAGGTCATCATAGGTATTTGGATTGCTGGCATGTTACTTGAGGAGGTCAAACAATTTGTACGTCAAGGAAGACAGCGTTACTTGTCTCAATGGTGGCGTGTCCTTGCAGCCTGTGTTGTCATGTGCTTCCTTATTACTGGAGTCCTCTGGATCTCTGACTTTGCCATTCTCGCCAAGTCCAAAGGAAGTATCAGAATAAATAATACAGACATCGACAACTTCCAAGATGATGTTGTTCGACAAACTCTCAGGCTGTCTTCAAACAGTTTCTATGCTTTGGGAGTTTTGCTGACGTTCTTCCAGATTTCACATAACTTCCAAGTAAGATCATATTATAATTTCATTTCCTTGCTTGTTAATAATAAAAATGTGAAATATGAAATTTATATAGCGCCATTTCCAGGGAGTCCAATAACGCTATGTTAAGTACAGCAGGCACCTTTCCAGGTTTCTCAGAATTCTCCCAGTTAGTTGTTAACCAAAACATTATTTTCAGGAAAACTTCAACCTTCATCCGTCGAAAGCGTCACCGAATGTTGCACGATGGCGGCAAATTTGAGCCAAAAACAAAGGGTTGGCTGTATTTATTCACAAATATTTATACATAACATTTATCTGTAGGTTATTAGACGTTTTTCTCAAGAAATGTTTGGCAATCCATTCGATTTATCTATCAAAAAATGACTTTTTAATTCGAATTGTTAGTATTGCGCGTAAGCGATTTTTGACAAGAAAAAGGCTGCACTTTGAGATCATCTCACTCCTAAACAAGTATGGTGACTCCCATTTTTTATTTGCTCATTAAACTTGTATTATGATCTATGACTACAAATCCCCCCCCCCCCCCCCCCCCCCCTCCCTCCAAAAATGAAGCTATCAGGCAGTTTTTTGGTGGTACAAAATGTATTATCAATTCACAGAAAAATTAAAAAACTCAATAATGATTTTGTCCCAAAGGTCAGTTACTTGCTGGGGCCACTCCATCTCTCTATGATGAATATGGCAGGTGACGTCATCAAGTTTATTTTCATCTTTGGCATGGGTTATCTTGCATTTGCCGTTGGATTAAGGGAGTTGTATTCTTGGTACGTGGTTACCGCAAGAGCTGAAGCACTGGCCTCAAATACAACTACTGAGAATCATCCTTTTGAATCGTAAGTCACTACTTGTAAATTAGAACAACACAAATCCGCGCGCACATTGCGTTATAGACGCACGAGAGAAATATAAAGAAGGATTAACAAGCGTAAGAGTGACACGAGATGAAGCCAAAAATGAAACATTTTCTCGGAAATGTATGTATATAAAGGTTGTATTGAGAATAAATTTCGAAGCAAAGAGTATATATGTGTATTATAAATACATTGCGAATAAACTTGTAAAAGTTATGTGAAACTTGTAAATGATGAAAAGCAATAAGTTTGCAAGACAAAAAAAAGAGAAAAATTCATTGTTTGACTCGGGAATTCCACGTTGAATTTCACTCGAAAAAACGATATCACACTCATCGTGCGATATCGTTTTTCTCGTGAAATTCAACGTGGAATTCCCTGGTCATCCAATGAATTTTTCTATATTATTCCGATCTTAATTCTCTAAACTATTGTGGTGTTTTATTCCAGCCTTGATGGTAGTTTCCGTCACCTTTTCTGGGCTCTTTTTGGTTTAACAGAGTACAACATATTTGAAACAAACATTCGATTTGATCGTTTCAACGTTATACAGATCACTGGTGAATTAATGTTTGCACTTTATTGTGTGACTTCAGTCTTGATTGCACTGAATCTTCTCATTGCAATGTTGACCAGCACGTTCCATAAAATTGGGGTAAGTAACAAAAAGAACAGTGAATTTGTCAGGGGCGGATCTAAAAAATGTCAGGATGGTGTCCCAATTGCAAATATATGAAGGGCTCATGTGGTGTTAGGAAGTGGCCGGTACCTAAATGTCTACCTAAAATAGAGGTAATTGCGGCGCTTTGGGGTTGTCTGGTGACACCTCCTAGATCCGACCCTGTTAGCTATAAAACTAGCCTGGTAAAAATCGTTTTCTCTACTTATATACGTATTTAATCCGACCAAAAGGTTAATCATAATGTGTAGTTACGAACATGGAATGAGCCTGGGATATTCTAAATGGTTTTGGATAGAAATGTGCGGCCAGATTTCTAAAAAACTGGCCCTATTTAAGTCACTTGAGTTAACCGGAATTAAAAATGCGATCGATCCTTTCTTTAGCGGTGTTAACAGTTGAGTAATGTCGGTAACATGCTAAGTTGTTGTTTCGTTATTTTTTTTTATTAGGGGGATCGTGATACAAGATTCAAAGTTGCTCGAACCCAAATTCTGATGCAGTACGTCAACCAAGGGAGTGTAGCTCCAGCCCCGATGAACCTGATTCCATTCAAGTATTTCTACAACTTGATATCTAACGGGGTAATAAATGAATGTTTAATTACTCTTCTCATTTAAATACATGTACTACTGTTTTGAGTTTAGCTGTCAGTCAGAGCTGCCTTAGCCTCGATAGCACGTGATATATTCATTTATTTTTAGCATAGCCCATGGTAAGGTAAGGAATGCATGTCAAAAAAAAACAGTAAAAATACCAAAACTTTTGTGTCTATTCTTTGAGTAATTTATCTACAGGTTTATCCGTGTCTCACGTTTATCAGTCAATGACTGTCTCGATTTACCGACGTAAAATATTGTTGGCTTTACTTTACTTTACGATCGAGGCTTTGGATGCGGAATGTACAGCTTGAGACTGGGTTCTCTTGTGTTTTGTATTTCAATAAACGGTATATGCACGTACGTGTATGAATTAGTGGCCGTTATGTTTGCAAAGGACTGCGAAGGACATCACATGTGAACCGTGGAGCAAGCTACTATTTTATTGATAATTGTTTTTTAATGTCTTTACAGTGTACACAGTGTGTGCCAAGTGGAGAGGTTACCATTTCACAAAGCAACTGGGTAGGTTGTAAATATATTTAGACATTTAAATCATTCAAACGAAATTCAAACCTCTAATACGTGCTATTATTACTATTGCTCGTGAAGTTCTTTTTTTTAATTTTTTTTTTTTTTACTGATAATTAACACTGAAAGAACACACACATTATATATTTACAATTCAAGAATGTTACAATAAATGTGACACACGAGATAACTATAGTACAGGGTCTGAATGGGGGAGTCCCAATATCAGTTAACAGTTACATTTTAGCAATTTTCTCAGTTCTCAGTTAAATTTTTCGGTTCTCAGTTAAGCCAGGCATTGATTATTAATTCTTAGTTTAATAATTAACAAAAACATATGCGGTTTATAATACAGTACTTTTTACCTCAAATCTGTTTTTCGCTATCTGCAGACATATTACAAATACTACAATGACAACATATTACATTTTATTACTTGACATGCTACATTTTTGAAGTGAAATGCACTAAAAGACAAATGTATTAATTAAAAACAAAGAAATATCAGCTAACAGTTAGCTTGTCGATACCAGTTATCAGCTAAAAAGACACGGAATTCTCAGTTAACAGTTAATTTTCAAGCCGGCCGTCTCTAAGTTAACAGTTAACCCCATTCAGACCCTGATAGTACGTTGATATTATTTACATTTCTAATAGAAAAAAACTAAATTATAAAAAAAAAAACATTCACGACGACTTACAACTACGATATACATATTTTACGAATTTCTATTTTAACTTTTTTATTTATCTATGAAGTATAAGAATTTTGCGAGAACAAACACTAATATATGCACAATCACACACGCACTTTACCAGATTCTTTATTTCAAGCTATTTCAAAGTTTTGAAAGTTATCAAATTGGACTCGACTAAAAGGCTCGCCCAACTTTGAAAACTTTCTAAATATCACTCATAACTATTAATTACGAATTATACTCAAGATCGTGCGATTTTCTGTACTAATCTGCCACCAAATTCATTGAAGGATCTAGACGAGATGCAGTTATCTCGCAGGCTAATGTATTAAAAAAAGATAAAATGAATTGCGATGTATTGGTTTTTGTTTATTTTCATTAGACAAATCAAATGATGATCGGCAGTCTCCAACCATTCTTCAACCTTTCTCAGCACCACGTGCAAATAGTAAGTTCTAAATATGTTATTCGCCTCAGCAGCACGACCTTAGAAAGTTTTTTTTTCTACAATCATGCAAAATCGGGCCCAAAATATTGTTGTGTTTATCGTTTCATTTCAGGACTGAATGTTCACTTAGAATTCAGTCATGAAATAAAACCTACATATAACCAAATTTTGGACCATAATTTGTAGTTTACTATAGCGCATTTTCTTCAAAATTTACGATATTTGACACATGTACTTGTCTGCACGACAACATTTTCATTTTCAGTTATTCTTAAATTATCGCAATTTTCCAATTATATTTTTATACTGAGAAAACAGACGTTGTTTCGCTCCTCGTTCCCCCGCGAAACTAAGTTTCGCGGGGGGACGAGGAGCGAAACAATGTCTGTTTTCTCAGGCTAATTTTTATAGAGTTATATTGTATAGTTATATCACATCTTTATTAATTGTATGTTATATATTAGTTTTACAAATTTATGCTTTATATCTTGTATTATTAATTTGTATTTAAGTATTATTTAGGGGTCACGTATTTACTCGAATAAGCGCCGCACACGAATAAGCGCCGCACTTTACTTTGCGCTATAATGTTACGCTAGAACATTTTGAAAATCATTTTTTATCAAAAGCTATATTGTTCAGTTTAAATTTAAAGTAAATACATTTCACCTTTCACCACTCCCCAATATTCGTAGCTCGATTCTGATCAAAAAGGGCACAGGGAGATTAAATTAATAGGCCGTTATTTATGACATGTTCTAAATTTTTCAGGGGCATATTACCCAATTCTGCGATATCCAAGAAGAAAATATGACTACTTTATATAATTTGTTTGCCACAGATGACAATTGATTACCCGTACAGAAAATAAATAGGGATGCGTACCCCTTGCGCGCATTCTTACTCCAGCCACTTTAGGGAGTTCACTATTTAATAGCTATGGCTTGTTTATTTACAGAGAAATCAAGTGATGAGAACCATTCTTCACAGATATCTCGCCCATCGAAAGATCCAGTCAGTTAAGCAAGAAATGGATGCATCCTAAAATATAGCTGGATGAATACTATTAAGAGCATTTCTATTAAGAGTTGTGTCAACTGATGGGATTATTAAGTTAAGCACTACTGTTAGCCTATCATAACTTATATAGAAATCTTACGAACCAGGGGCCAGTTGTACGAAGCCTGGATAAAGTTATCCACTGGATACGAGTTATCCATTGTATAGAATTTGTATAGGTTTTATCCAGGAGGGAGGGGATGACTCCAGGGAAAAGCCGTGTTGAGGGATCACTCAATTGTGACGTCATGACCTTTTACGTCTCGATTCAAAATGGCAACGACTGTTGAGCTCACATGCTCCTAAATACAGGAATCGCTCATTCATATCTATACTAATAGTTGACAAGACTACTAGTGGAACCTCGAATACTTTACTATTACACTACAAACAAACCCTAATCCTAACCCTGACCCTAACCCTAACCCTAATCCTAACTGACCAAAACCCTAACCCTAACCACAAGAAACAGCAAGAAACATGAATGAGCGAATCCTGTATCTAGGAAAACTGGTTGAGCTCGGCTGTTACAACAAAAACATTCGATTTTCTTCGCATTGCTAAACATTTTTTTACTAGTTAGAGTTTTTTGATATTTGATAATATCCAATACTTCACTATAGTAAATTATTTGATCAGATTTGATGGAAATACTGCTTTTCTAGCCAGTTTCGTGATGAACTGTGATGTCGGTGAAGTGCTGTTGATATGCATTTTATTTACAAGTACACGAACGTAAAAGCACAATGGATCAGTATTTTTAATCAAGAATAGGAGGTTTATGCAAGCACATGATAATCTTCGGATCTGTAAAGTTTCTGTCCGTTTGGCTTTGTGGTTGGTCTTATCAATCGATTTGAAGGCTGATCTCACGATCTACAAGGAATCCACTACTCGAGTCGAACAACTGTGGAGGTTAGTAAATGTATTCCCATTGAAGTTTAGTGCTTAATTGTATTGCTTTTGAACCTTAGCATGAATGTTTTTGCTGATTCAATGAGCTAATTGCATTAAATTATTAAAGATCGTATGTATGTGTATTTTAAAATAGCTATGTAAAAATGCTCTGAGACTATATATAATGCACCAGTCAAAATGCCCAACATATCGATCCCTATATGTGTGTGTGTGTTTTGAACTGATAAATTGTTTGTCTTCATAATCAATTATTTTTGTTAGCAGAATTTGATACAGTGCAGTGTGAAGCTTTCTGCTGTCCATTTTTCACATCAAAGCTTACTGAATTATAATAATACAATTTTATAATAACATAAATAATAATGTATAACATGAAATTCATTATTTCAAAATACGATTGAAAATAAGGATATAAGATTACATCTTTAGCTTAATGTCAGTGTTAGAAATTACTTATAAAATATTTCTTAAAAATGTAAATTAAGTTAAATGATGATATAGTTGAAAATGTTGTGTTTTTTTTTTTCAGGTTGAATGGCAGGAAAAAATAACACACTATTTCAGTGAATATAATAATTATTTCTTAGTTTACATTGAACTGTTCCATGCTTGTCATCTTTGCCTGAGTTGCCGGCAGTCTGCGTAATTAGGGAGAGAAGGAAAAGGAAAAGATCACAGTCTTTCCTTTTCTCTTCCCTGCAACCCTGCAGACCGCCAGCATTGCAGGCTATTGTCATCTTGTATTATGCTAATTACTGGATATAAACTTGCAGAAACAGTCAATGTTATCATTATGAATATACCCGTAACTCATATGAGCTGTATGTTAACTCAAAGACCCCAATCATACTAGAGCAAAAACACTATGTTACTGTATGTGTAACAGTTTTTATTTTGTGACCAATAGTCACTGTCCAAGACAAGGACAGTGGTAATGAGGTATGGTTTTCGTTTATATTATTATAATTCTTACCGACAATCAGCCAATAAGTATGTTTGGTCAGGTCAGTCAAGCATAATAAAGAACACAAAACAAAAATATGGTCACAGCCATTTGTCAGCCTCTTTGAAGTGGCTGGATTTCATAACTTCTGCCCTTTATTGACTCTGGTTTAATGATACTGAATAAATATAGTGACGAAATACAAATTATTGCTTAGTAACTATTTTGTTTTTATAGAGCAAAAAAAAAGTTACTAAGTAACAGTTTCTATTTAGTGACTATCATTCAACCAGAAATATCAAATAAATTTGATAGTGACTAATAGTAACTACATAATAATTATTAGGAAGTTGCAATTTTATTTCATGAATATAGTGTTGTTGCTCTATCAAACTTGTTTGGGCCCTGCCCCGGCCCTTAACTGCTGTTTGTTTTACAATGCAACATGATAGTACCAGTTTCCCATTCATAACTAAAATGGTATAACACATAATTATTTTATTGACAGACAATATATTTATGTTTTAACATCAAAATTAAGTAAATTTGCAGTTCTCTTCAATCAATGAAGCACAATTTATCAAGACTACTAATTATCATAAGTAGTGTTCTCAAGATATTCAACTTGCACAACAATTGATATTTGGGGGATTGTTTTCTTGTTCCTAGATGCATGAAAATATACTATGAAAATCCATGGAGTGGTTAAAATGTACATATTTGAAAATTTGGCATAACAATTGTTTGTACCACATGACCAATTCAAAGTAAAATGATTGGCCAAATTTCAAACAAGCATTTAACCACTAGAGATTTTTATAGTAGAGAGAGCAATTTAATATCATTTAAATATGTATTTTGAATACCAAAGTATCAACCTAAGTTACCAAAGTACCTTAAATGAATGAATCTAAATGTCAAAATTGAAAATAAATAGCTATTATAAACCAAAAGGTATTTTTATTATGAACTCACAATAAATATTAAAAATACAAAGTCACCTTTAGCTCAGATTTATTATTATTTCGAAAGCTGCCTTTGTATTTTTTAAACAGTAAAAGCCCTCAAAGCATTATAGCTATCTGTCATGCATCAACACAAGCCAGAATACAAACAGCTTCGAAGGAATTCTTGGTGTTATATACATGTCAAGCACAATTTCAAAAAGCAATAGTAGTATTTCTATTGGTTTTGTATATGACCTAAATAATACAGTACAGAAACATATTATAAGTTTAGCATAATTTCAACATGAAATTTAAAAAAATAAATTAGTATAGAGCAAAGAACTAAAACCATGAAGTAAAAACAAATAAAAAATACAATGTAACTACCTTAACTTACAGTCTCTATTTAGTCAATGTCATCACAGGTAGCCCAAGCTATGCATTTGTACGTTTTTTAGCAATATGACAAAATATTTAAAATGCAATAAAAATAAACATGTCTACTTGGTTTTTTTTCCTTTGCATTCCTGTGAAGTTTCAGGCCATTTTCTTCAATTTTGAGTGATTTATGGCTGTTATTCCCCACTGAAAAACAGCCATAAACCACTATTTGTATTGCATTTTAGATATTTCGTCATATTGCTAAAAAACGTAGAAGCTAGTGCATAGCTTGGGCTACCTGTGATGTCATTCAACCAAAACATCAGATACAAATTAATAAAACAATAAGTCTTTACACTGACTTTGACAGTGACCATAGTCAGTATTAAATAGTGAATGTTATACACAGTCTACAGTAGCAAATTATTTGAATATTTCATGGATCAAGTAGTTTATTAATGGATTAATTTATAATGCTTTATTGATTTCACTTTTAAAAATATATCAACAATTTCAATGTATACAAAACAATATTACTGCAGGTTTATGCAATAAGTGTAAGTTACTTGATGCAAATAGTGAGAGACAAACAAAAAAAAATCATAACCTATGAAAATCATGTACAGGATAAGTTCTTTACCGTTCAAAAGAGTGAGAAACTACACAAAAATCGATTGATAAGAAGAACCACAGCTCCAATTAAAACCAAAATCGAACTGACTAGAATAAAACTTACAATGAATATAACCTCCTATTTTCAAAATGCTCCATAAAGTTTTACCTACGAAATCACTATGATTTCAAACGAAGGTTGGCCATTATTGATTACGAACTGCAGCCTTCCCGAGAAGTTGTAACGAAAAAATACAGTCAACTATAAAGGTATTTCGAAATCAGTTGCGCTCAACTAGTAAATATATAAGCAAAGAACACTCACTGTGTATTAGCTACTTTACAATGTACTGTTTTACCTCATTTTAACCTCGTTTTCTGAATTTCAAAATGGCTCCCTCGAACTAAACTGACAAGATTCACTGCCGTATCCATGTGACGTCACAATTGTGTGGTCCATAAACGGAGAAGCTAATTTGAATACAATGGAGTCATCCCCTCCCTCCTGGTTTTATCTGTTGGATAGGAATTTAGCCGGTGGATAGCGCTATTCAGGCTTCGTACAATCGGCCTCAGAAGGTTTTACACGGAACAGATCACTTGAAAGTTAATGAGAATTCTAAAACACCTTTATATTAACGAAACGCAGATTTCAACCCATCCCCACTGGAGGCGTGCGTATACCTTTTTTTGTCAGGCTTGACGTGAAGTATCTATATTATCTTGCTTGAGTAATAATATTATAATTGCAATTATAATAATTCATTCATTCATTCATTCATTCATTCATTCATTCTGGAATCTGAAGGCTTTGTAGAATACCACCTTGGTGTGGATAGTCAGTTCTCCCAGACGTGCTTCGTCAGTTTGGCGAATGTTCCTGCAGCACGACTTATCCGTCACATTATAATAATAATAATAATAAAGCTTTATTAATTCTTGAATGGCAAATAAAATTTGAAAAACTCAAGATTACAAGAAATAAGATTTAAATATATACTACAATAAGAAGGCTAATTATTTACATTTATAAAAGTGACTATTAAAAAGTGAAAAATTATGTACATTATTTGGAAACTAAAATCACTTGTCATGGAGAAGTGTTATCACCTAACAAATTCTACTGCGACTGTCCAGCCCTCTCTCTCCTCAATTCTTACTTAGCTTGGTCAGTCTAGTGATCATGATCAAATGTTTGGAATTTCTACAAAGAAACAAAGAACACGAAGAATCAGTTCATCATAGCGAGAACGAATTAAGTAACAATGTCACAAATACTTACCTTTATTCGAAGGAATGTTGAAAATATCTTAATCTTCTACCCGGCCCAGACACGAATTGGGAGAGGCTCAGATTCACACTCACTACCCGACATTTAATACTGTTTGCGCACATAACTCTGCTTATATGTTGATTTGTTCGGAGGATGGAGCACCCGAAAACCTGAAGTAAAACCGGGAGAAACACAAATGGAAACTAGCGAGTGAACTAGAATAGACTGCGTCGGTGTTTGATATAAACGATAGGTAATATAATGAAATTTGTAACACCATAAAAAATGTTGACTTAACTTTACTGACGTTTCGAGCTTTAGCCCTTTGTCGGAGTAAATCACACTCAACTGACCAGCCCTGCATGCTCCACGCCTTAGCTGCGAATGGAACCTGGACCACAGCGTGCGAAACAAGTGGCAAATCACTACACCAACCGAACCACCCATAAAGCAGACAGCTCTCCATTCGTTACTTCCTAGCCAATATAGCGCAGCGCATGAATGACGTCACAAAAATGAGACAAAGGCCTTACTCGGACAAACAAACTTTTATTTAACTTTCAGCAAACTATTTTCAATGCCGATCGAAGCAAATCTTTCTTTAATCACGTTGTTATTCTAATTTCAGCAGGAAATGATAAGATCGGTTTATATATTGCACAACACGGAAAAACTGAACACAATGTTTGTCCGAGTCTTGGAGCTATTTTTTGCATTCCTGCGCTGTGCTATTATTAAGGAGAAGTGTAGAGGCACAAAGAAACTGACACACACATGTTAGGACGCAAACTGAGATCCACTTTCAGTACCTAAAATCTTGGCAAAAACTAAACTGGACAACTATGTCAGACACGTATTTTTATCGTTTGGTATTGTTTTCTCATCTAGAACATAATCTTCTCCTCCCAAAATAACAATGTGAGCGACCCTGTCATTTCAGTCCTTCAATTAATGATTAAGGGGGTAGGGAGAAGATTTTTGCAAATTATGTACTGTGTCTTACTAGTTTTTGCCAAGATTGTTGCTTAATCATGTGTTTTACAGAAGAATGCGGAAAAGTATGACCAATTTTAATTTATGGTAAAGATTCATCTACACGGGTGAATAATATAATCATAGATATAAATTTTGGAATCACCGTCTAAAAATTGAAAACTGACTTTTGAGCTTCAGTTTCGGCTCGGTCTTGAGTCTTTTTAATGCATGCAAATTGTTTGATTCGCAGGCTTTACGTAAATAAACTTATTGGATTTATCAAGTGAGGTATTTGAAAGGTCGTTTTGGGGCAAAAAGGCCGTACAAAGAAGTTTGTGAATACATAAATAATATTTTAACACACATCATATGAAATACAGCCAGAATGCTTGAAACCCGTTGTATATTTGGTGGTATTCAGCTGCCTTTTCCCGTGAGACATTGCGGGTTCTCTCTTTAACTCGTGGATTGCAAATCCTCGATCGAGGAATTTGTATGTCAGATGTGGGATAAAATAATGTCCGTGACATACATGAATACCCCACTTGTCATGCACTTTATCTTCTTTGGATACACACTCGCCTAAAGGCTTGTGTATATACTAGAAACTACAAGTGACTCGTGGGGTATGCCACTTGAAATTAAACCACTGTATAACTATGATGTCACGTGCAAATGAAGAGTTGTATTGGAAAATTAAAGCCCAAAAACAATTTCGTGGCTATATGTAATTCTTATAAGGAGTTTTTAACTATTTATCGGTTATTGCCTTTAATTTCTAGGACATTAACTAGAAGTGTACCTTGAACAGTTCCTGTATCACTATAAAGCTCCAATTATTGCCAAAAGTGTTGGCACGAATGTGATAAAGTCATTTAAAATTCTACTATCCCCCGCCCCCTCCCCCCTTCACAATGTTGAGAAGGGAGTCATTGTTTGGTGCTTATGTGGTTGACCTACTAATGCGCTATCATTTCACACCAACATTGATGTGGGGGGAAGGGGGAGGGGGATTTCTTATATATTTAAAACAAATAAAAATAAAATACTAAAATCGTGCCAACTACTTTTGACAATGATTGTAGTTTGGCCCTTTTTACTACTAGTAGAGAACGGACAAATCGTCTCGACGGACTAATTGTCCGTAAAATTTGTTCGTCTATATATGGGTAGATTAAACAATTAAAATTAGACGACTTTCGTTTTCTTCCCGTTTCCATATCAGATGACTTGTACGCCATAAGATGATATGTCCAAAAAGACCATTTGTCTGCCTTATAGTGTGGTAACGGCTATTTTATAAAGCAAATTGTTAAAATCCGTAAGTGTTTAATAGCATTTTCAGCTTTTTTTGAAAAGCTCAGATATTAGAGTTGATGATGCATAGCTTTTTCGAGTGCAAGTGAATGATGATTTAAATGTGTTTTGTTTTACAGAAATGCACAAAAAGAAAAATATATTTTTGTTGCAACAAACCTAAAACACCACCTTTTGAAAACAGCGTAATCTCATAGAATCTTTTGTTAAATGAAGATTTGTCATCTAGATAAGATACTGAGTCATCAAGACGAAACAAGATCAGTGCAATTAAATAAACACCTAACTTGTATTGATTTCGTCTATACATCTTGACGTCTAGTGTCAAATTAAACATTAATCACCTTGGTGGTAAACGGGAAGTCTACAAGGTGTTCATAGCAACTCCTATTAAAGATACTCGAACACCCACAACTTTGGCAAAAACTAGTGAGACACTTTACGATTTTCTCTATTTTAACTACTGATACGTTTTCGCTTTTATCCTCCCCTCCCCCTCCATTTGGTGGTATAAATGGGAAGTCTACAAGGTGTTCATAGCAACACCTATTATACAGTGAGGATACTCGAACCGTGAACACTTTGAGTTTTTTCAGTTTTATTTTTAACCCGCCACATCCCATGAGTGAATCGATTAGAGATAAGAATTATTAGAGTGAAGGCATTTAACCCGTGAAATAGAAATGGCTTGCTAAAGAGTAATAGTCAACTAATAGACTCAAAAGAAAACAATGGAATTAAAGACTGCTAATGTCTATTTCACGGGTTAAATGACTTCACTCTACCAAACACTTGGTGTATTTAAACTCACTGCTTCATGTTAAGAGGTTTTTAAGCAGTGAGACACTTATACGGTTTTCTCTATTTAACTATACGTTTTCGCTACTAATCCTCCCCTCCCCCTCCATGCAATGTTGGTTTTCAGTTAACATGACTCCTTGATGACTGCCAACATTATCTAGTGTGGGGAGGGGCGGGGAGTGTTTTTAACAACACATTGAAGCCCAAAAAGCACGCGCATTACGGTAAAAACTGGTGCCACTTTTTTGAGAAGATGTCTCACTTAGTTTTTGCCGAGATTGCAGAAATACTTCTTCATCATTGGAGGTATCTATTTCCCATAAATTTAAATGGTAGTTTTTTAGCATGCTTTTAAGATATATTTATGGATGATGCGCAAATCGATGGTTCCTAAATCCCCACATCTAAATTTAATTTCATTGGTATTTGAGTATTTGAGTTTTTATCTCAGAATAAGTGATTTTGGGAGTGTTGGCTAGTTAGTGAGTAATGATCACTTTAATAGTCAAATCAGGAAACACGGATTTAGACTCACGCCTACAACAGCGCTGCATTTTCTTGGATGATACTTTTCATCTAGTTTTATTTCTTGGTTGCGATAATTGAAGGATTTAATTCATTGTATAAAACAAACTGACTTGAAGATGCTACAATTGTAAGTAGAATGCTTTGGGCAAATGGAAATAATTCAATTTAACTATTAGACACAAAACGAAGGCCTGCCCTTCAAATGAATTATATTGAATCGTGCAATTGAACAGTATGTCAAAATAGCTCATCTTTAATAATAATGGTATGCCTCATTTATATAGCGCTATTACAAAGCTCATAGTGCTTTACAAATCTTGATTATCATTCCAGCTGATCTCTGTTTAAAAAAAACATTTTTGCCTGACTCTTTAAGCACTACCTTATGGGCTTTTTGAATTACTTCTGAGCAAAGTTTAAGTTTGCCTCGGGCGATATAACGGAACAAAGGGAACTGTTTAACGCTTGGCCAATAAATCTTCACAGCATAAAGAATATTGACAACATGACAAAAAGGGTCCAAAAGAAAGGAAAAATCTTATTTTCTGTTTCAGAAAACTGAAAGATATATGTAATAAATCATATCAAATATTTTAAAATGATTATAAAATACAATCAAATGAAATGAATTAATAAACTTATTCGATTACATGTTTTGAATTTATACATTCAATAGAGTTAAACAGTTTAGAGAAGATTCATGCTCACTGAAAGACACATTTGAATAGCTTCCACTTACTTTGTACAAAAAAAAATAAATAAATAAAAAATGAACTTTGAATTAAGTTCTTTATCACTTCCTAAAAAAAAGACACAGATGAAAACCAAAGATTACCATTTAAAACCAGCCATCTTATTCTTGTACACTGAACTTCCTCAAAACGAGCTAAATGAGCCGTACATAGAGTTTGTAGCCCATGCGGCGAGAGCCTGTGGAATCTACTTGAGAAGCAGTTAATGAAACAATAAAAGTTCAATGTGTTTATGAAAAACTTGCTAATGAGCTATATAAACTTGTTTAACACAAGGCAAGCTGTGGACGGCTGGGTATTGCTAACTTTAGAGTCTTTTACGTACCACCTGGTTATAACACATCCTGGGTAGAATAACAGAGGTTCTATTTTTAAGAATTTCCTTTCTTGATTTTAACAAGTTCTTACTGGAAGGGCATGTTCATGAGCATCAGATATTATTAAAACTAATACTTTATAACTGACGTTTCTTTGAAAAGAAAATGATGTTTTTAAGCAAATCGACGCTTAATTAGTTCGCTAAATAATTAGGCTATATTTTAAAAACTATTAGCAAATAAATTAGGTCATACTAGAATTGTAGACTAATTACAACTCAATGTTAAAATTGGTTAAATTTTTTGACGCGGATATTTGCTCAATGGCCACAAGAAGACGGACAAAATGTCTGGACATAAAAATCACGTCTGGTGTGAAAACGGGACGATGTGGGACGAAGACAATTTGAGACAGAACAGTCGTCTGATTTTGATGAATTTTGACATTAGACGAACGATAGGTTCTTCAAGACGATTTGCCCTTCCTGTAGTGCCAAAAGGCAACCTCGTTCCCAGGAATAATGATTGTGAGAATCTTTAATATCCATGTTTAGTTTTATGACCATAATGCAACAGGAACCTCAAAGTTATTGATAGGAATAATGTTTGTGAGCCTATGTGAGTGTTACAAAGTATTACCAGGTGGAGCAGAAAACCACCCAAAAATGAAGGGATAAGGACATAATGTCCTGGGAATGAAGTTGGTGAAAAACAGGAAATATTCTCAGTGCTTGATATCTCATCATTTCATCATCACTTGATAATAATTTATTGAGTAATGTATTGCTTTAATATTAGGCGCAAATTAACATAGACAAATGATCAATTGCGTCTTATAACCGCGGTACTATTAGCCTGCGTAAACAGACCCTTATTAGCGCTCGAAACGTCTCCTACGGTACTATATACGCTGAATTAATTGCAAAAATACATGGCAAAGTATGTTTTTTCGATGATTAAATTATATCATTTATCGACAATTAATGGTGGCATATATATAGTCTTACATTGTTTCCATTTTCTTCGTTTTATGGCACATTAAACCTTTGCTTTTTGCGCCCTAAAAAAGCATGTGAACAAACTAGTATTTATGTTATCAGTATACAGTGTTTCCTCTATTAAGCGGTCGACCTCGATTAAGCGGTCGACCTCGATTAAGCGGTCGACCTCGGGACTTTCATAAGTGGCCGCTTTTAAAATAGAGGTTGACCGCTGAATAGAGGTATTGAATAGGTATATGAATAGATTTGGGACTTTTTATTGTGGCCGCCTAAAAGAGGGTGACCGCTTAATGGGTGACCGCTTAATAGAGGTACCAATGTATATACAAATTTTATTATATTACCTATCGTTTGTATCAAACATCGACGCAGCCTATACTAGTTTACTCGCTAGTTTCCATTTATAAAACCTATCGTTTGTATCAAACACCGACGCAGCCTATACTAGTTTACTCACTAGTTTCCATGTATGAATTAGTGTCCTCGGTGCGGTTTTCCTCGTATGGCCTTCTTAAATTAAATGCTTACAAATCTTTCCTACCATTTTATGTCGTAGCGCAATTTATCAAAAATGTTCTAATTTCAAAAAAAATGATGCGCGCATTTTTTAAATATCAAATTATGCATTTAGCTGTTCTTATGCGTATTAACTCGAATAAGCGCCGTCCTCGAATAAGCGCCGCATTTTAAAGCTATAATGTTACTCTAGAACAGCATTGGAAATAAATTTTTATCAAAAGCTATATTCTTTAGTTCAAAGTAATTATATTTCACCGCTCGCCCATTAAATTATCTCCCCAATATTCGTAGTTCTCATCAAGAAGGGGACTGTGAGATCGAGAAAAATTCAAAAAGCGCCGCGGCGCTTATTCGAGTACATACGGTATGCATGTAGCTGTCCTTATGCAGTGAACATATAGGTGACCAGATGGTTTGTTTAACCTCAATGTTAATAACAACATTACTGACGATGTATTCATAACAGCGTTAACATAATGACCAGTTAATTGTCAAACCAAGTTCCTCGCTGCTAGAGAACACAAAGATAGTGATTCAAATGAAATTAATATTGTCTATTTTTAGACATTTGCGGGGGAGGGGAGGGGTTTTGCAAGTTTTTATTTATAGAAATCTTGGGGGTATATTGTCGACCCCGCTGTTAGCAGACGTAATGTTTCAAGCAGTCTACATAAATTGTTCCCGCTACAACGTATTATACATTTATATAACGTTAAAATAACGATTTTAAAGTTCAAATGAAGCATAATTGCAAGATTCTTTCTATGGTTTTCAGAAGAACTTCAACAGTAAAAAGCTATGGCTGAATTATTTCTTTAAAACAAAAACCAGTGTGTAACGCAATACTTAATTTAATTTGCCTCCAAATTCGTTTTGGCTATGACTTCAGTGGCCAGTGCGTTCTTCCCGACATCCAGGGAAAAACGTAAGGTTTCACCAAAGTTAAATATCTCTGGTTTAACGATGTGGAAACGTAAATGAAAATATATAGTTCGCTACCTCTTGCGGTTTTTTGTTAAACGCGTTTTTGCCTTACGTAGACAGAAAATTGATTTGTTCTTTTCAGGGAAAAGCGTAAAGTAAGAGGTAACAATGCGGAAACGTAAACGAAAACGCAATAAACTCCATTTTTAGTCAGAGAAAAAATAAAAATAACAGGTTTTTGGTTTACGTGGACCGAATTTGTTTTGTTACAGGGAGAAACTTCAGGGTTAACGACTGTGGAAACGTAAACGAAAACGCAATACATAGATTCCGCTACCTCTCGCGTTTTTGGTTTAACTTATGAACAAATAACGGGTTTTTGATTTACGTGAACCAAAATTGATTATTTTTTTTTTTTTTACAGGAAGAAACTTCAGGGTTAACGACTGTGGAAACGTAAACGAAAACGCAATACATTCCGCTACCTCTCTCGTTTTTGGTTAAACTTATGAAAAAATAACGGGGTTTTTGCCTTGCGTGAAAAGAAAATTCTTTTTTTTACAGGGAAAAACTTCAGGGTTAACGACTGTGGAAACATATAATGACACAAATCTTCAGGATATTCTTACGTTTTATGGTCGACTTGTAGAACGTAGACGTACACATATTTGTCTTTTTTTTATTTTAATTTAATTTTAATCAATTTGCCACAATGGCAGGGATAGAGACACAGGGCAGGGCCCCAATTGCTTGGCAATATCCCCTAAGAAATAAGATATAACGGAAAGGTATAATGAAATACAGATAAGCTGTATGAATGACAGCTTACGCCAATTACTGAACGAAATTACAAAAATATATACAAGGGAAAACAGCCAAAGGTAAAGACAGTTTATGGTGGCTGGTACATTTGCAGTTCTTTATAATACATATTGTGTAGGTGTTCTTTGAACTGTTTCAAGTGGAGATTCTTGAAATGTGATGGCAAATTGTTCCAAAGCTTTAAGACTCTTGGGAAAAAGGAACACGTATAGTAGTTTTGTTTGTGTGAGCTAATCATACGATAATTATTTGGGTCATAATTTCGGGTCTTGTATTTTGAATAGATAGGAGTGATATATTTACTTAAGTCTATGTCCATAGTTCCCGTATGGAACTTGAGGAATTGAGTTAGGTCTGTGATGTCCCGTCTGTATTCCAAAGGAAGCATGTTGAGAGTTCGTAGTCGGTCAGCATAGGACACATCTTTGGGGTAATTTAGTATGAATTTTGTAGCACGTCTTTGTACGTTTTCGAGCAGTCTTTTGTGTTTTGCAGTGTGTGGGGACCACAGGCTTGAGCAGTACTCCAGTTGCGGACGTACCAGGGAACAGTAAAGTAGTTTTCTAGTCGATTGATCAGAAAGCTCTCGTCTTGAAGCATATGTGCACAACTGGTTTTAGTTGGTCGCCGAGATGAACGTATGCTTTTCATAACGAGATTTGTTAATTGGTAATTGCATAAATTAAACAATTACTTTTTCGAGACTCAGATTTCACTTAAATGAAGCGAAAGTAATTTGAAAAAAAAATAAAAAAAATACACAACGACGTAGGCGTATAGACCTTTGATATAATGGCCGCCAACCAATTATTGTAATACTGTATATAAAATTGCCGATGTCAGGAAAAAAGCTATCATATAGGATAGACATTCTCTATAACAATAACTTGTGAAAGTTTGAGAAAAAGAGTTTATGTTTCCAAGAAGCTATATAAATTTGAAAATTTAAAGGAAACACCAAAACGAGGCCACAAAGCCATCAGCAGAAAATTACATACAAATCCTTACATTTTCAATTTAGCATAATTTTATTAGCATTTTGCACAGAGAAGCGTTAATTTCCATGAATGTCTAATTATGATAGTTCTTTCATATAAACAATGTTATCCTTTTACTCCGACGAAGGGCTGAAGCTCGAAACCGTCAGTAAAGCGGTTAAAGTCAACATTTTTTACGGTGTCATAAATTTCATTATATTCTGACCTATCATCTAATAAAAGATAGGTAATTATAATATAATGAAATTTGTAACACCGTAAAAAAAATCCCTTAAAAAAAACAGGAGGCTTTCTTGATTTAGCCGGGCCTATCTATTTAGAATTGAATGTATTTAAAATGTGTAAGCGTCAGATTAACAAATGCCAAAGCAAGATATTAATTAACCTCTCACGGGTGCTCATGTCTTATGCAATTAAGCTGAAATTCCTGCCTATAAGACTGCGTTTGATCTCTGAGTTTGATCAATGCCTGCATCGTTTTCCGCGGGGCCAGAATTTAGTTAAATATCAAACGATTGCTTGTTTCGAAACAGCTCTCGAAAAAAGCATCAAGAGCTCAAAAGAACATCTGTGAATATTTTTAAGGAACTAGACACAAAACAAGACTAAACATTTTGAACAGACTGAGCTAGTTAACACATCCATTCAAATTTAAACATTGTAAAAACAGCTTGTGTTTTTATTTGGTGTGCTAAACCGATCGAAGATAATGCATTTGTTTCATTAACTTGTTTCATTAACGGCTGTTACATATAACATCGCAAAAGATCTTTGCGGCGCCAGAGGATCGTTTGCCGGGTGAATCAGCCTTTACCTCTGCGCGACTTAGTGTAATTGTGTAATGTAATGTGGTTCTTATACACCTGTTTTGAACATCGTTTTCGCAGCCAAATCTACGGTCCACACTCTGAAGATTGCAAAGATGCCGGTAATATTTACAGAATTTGTTACACAATGAGCTCTACTTTTTGTTTTCCCGGAGTCTCCGTTTTAGTTTATATTGTGTATGACCAGTCCACCCGATTCGCAAATGTGAGTCATTATGCTTAATTAATCAAGCCGTTAATGTAATTAGTGGATTCGGTTTCCTACTCTTCCATTGCACTATCGTTTACACATATTCGTAAATTAAATAAATTCAGCGTTTGGAACTTTGATTCTGAAAATGGTACAAAATGGTATTTGAAGTCTACAGTTAGTATCCGGACAGGTTGGAGTAAAACCCCTCTATACAGGATAGTGTTGAGACCAATCAAAACGTTCGGTTTAGCTTTAGGTTCATTTTCAGCTATATGTTCGGTTTAGAGAGGAGTTCGGTTTTTTGAGGGGCCTGTTTAGAGGGGTTTCTCTATATACAGCAAGTAAATGTTCGAAGGTCGGTAGTTTTATATTAGTAGCTTTATTTCAGTTATTTGTATTTACATATATGGAACGTCTTAAATAATTACCTCGCCAAGCAGAATATAGACATATTTTCTCTCCATAAACAGAGACTTAAGGTACTCCGAAAATGGGCTGTATCTTTCTAGCTCCCAGAATGCACTGCATCTTATAAAAAAACCAGAATGCAATGCACCAAAGAGCTAAATACACTGTATCACTCTCCCTGAATGCAATGCACCAAAGAGCTAAATACACTGTATCACTCTCCCAGAATGCAATGCACCAAAGAGCTAAATACACTGTATCACTCTCCCTGAATGCAATGCACCAAAGAGCTAAATACACTGTATCGCTCTCCTAGAATGCAATGCATTTTGATAATTCTAAAAATGCACTGCATCTTATATGTTCCCAGAATTCACCGCATATAATCTCATAATGCACTGAATCAACCTCCCAGAATACACTACTATTTCTGAGAATTCAATGCATATAATGAACTCCCAGACTGCACTGCAGTTTATCCCACAATGCACTGTATCATTTCCCAGAATGTACTGCATCTCAGGGTTTTTTTCAAGGTCTACAACACGGTTTCCTAAATTACAAAAAATGAACCAATGTAATGGCCAGAAGGAAACGAAATGAAAGCCAAAGAGATACACATTTTCACATTTAATTTGCGAGTTATAGTTAATTTAGTTTGCTAGCTCAGTATCTGTACAACATAATTAGAGCAGAATAAACAAGTGTGGACATTTTTTGGAAGAAGATTACAGTCATAGACTAATTATAAATATTAAGACTTCTATATTTTTTCTCTTTAAGAATATAACAACACTTGGTACGCGTTTCTACTGCTTAAAAATATTCTATCTAGTGTTTAGCGGGGATTCCTGTTTAATTTTCAGCTTTGGCACCAAAAATTGTGCTCGGTTTCAGAAAGAAGGCCGGTTTTTATTTAGGCATGTTGTTGCTATGACGATGAACGTAAAAGGTAACAAAGGTCGGTAAAACCATTTCTTCTTTATAATATATTTAGTATTTATATATATATATATATATATATCAGACTTTACGTGTAATTTTGTTGCTTATAAATTGTCTGGCATCTTTGTATTAGCTAAGCTGCATTAGCTTTAGCTCCGTGAGGCCCTTGTGATCACGTGACATTATGAAAACCCCAGTCTTCCCGCGTGAATTGGAACTGGAATGAAAGAGTGAAGATTGGGTAAGAATTACATCTTAATGATAAAGTAAACAACAATAACATCACAATTCAAAGCGGACCTGAACAATTTTTTATGTACATAAGTTCTGTAAAAATATTGTAAAACTTGGTACTAAATGAACATGTTATGTATTATTAGGTATTTAATATATGTTATGACCAAAAATAAACAAGGTTTTTTGTAAATAAGTTCTGTAAAAATATTGCATGTCAAAATTGATACTAAAAAGACATATATGGTATAACGACAATGTATTTCAAAGCGGACCTAACCGACAAAACTAAACAAATTTTTTTGTAAATAAGTTCTGTGAAAATATTGTAAAAATTGATAATAAATAAACATAAACGTCAAAGCAGACTTACCAAAACTAAACAAGTTGAACTTTTCTCCTTGTATACTATTTAATACGTGAGCGTAGCCGATGCACGTTGGCCCGGGCTGTATAAAGGAGTGCCATACTTCTTTTGTCGCGCTCTTGAATTCTGGAACCAGACTTGAGTGACTCGCTTACTTAATCCAGTAAGCTGAGCGATCCTTTCAAGGTCTTGACCGTCAGGGTTCGAGTCGATGTTGAAATTCGCTTGCAGGATTTGGAGCTGTTCTTCTGTGAATGTCGTACGGATCCTTTTAGCTTTATGACGACCTGATTTACCAGTACTTGATGGGGAATCTTCACTGTCAATGTCGGGGGAGAACACTATAGAAAAACAGAGAGTTAGAACGATATAGTTAAAGAATGATGGAATTTATGTTATCATAGTTTCGCGTTTTATAAAGATTATTTCGGGAGTGGAAACTATGGAGAAAGAGAGAGTTAATACATGATAATATTTATAACATTGTTATTGCCATCGACTATAAAGGAAAATAAGGGGTGGCCTTGCGGTGAGAGCTCTGGCCTTTCACCACTGTGACCTGATTCCCGGCTCTGGCGACATGTGAACAGAGTTTGTTTGATGAGTTGTTCTCTCTCATGTTATGAAGAATTTTCTCCGGGTTATCCGGTTTTTCTCTCAGCAAAAATCAACAAGTGCATAGAGTTGTGTGTTGTAAATATTGAATGTAGAACTGAGTAGTGAGTGTTGGCGAATTTCACAGAAGAGCCCCGACATGGAGTAATGGTTATAAAATAATATACATTTAAATCTGTCAAAAAAAAAACACTTATAAAATCATCATTATGAAGACCTCCCATTCCGTGATTCTTTCCTGAAATCCTTTTCCTCTCCAATTAACATAACACTTCAAAAATTACACATTTTAACGAAGTTTTCCTTGTTAAAAGCTATTAAATCCCAAGAACGTTTGAAATTATTTTAAATGTTTTTCAAGTATGTTTTTTAAGTATGTTTTTTTCTTCGATTCTTTGGAGTTAAGATGATCTTGATATCGTTTACAGTGGCAAACAAGTGAAGTGTTAATGATTTTACAATTCCGTTTGCAGCATAATGACGCAAACAGTTTGAACCGAGGTGCCAGAACATGAATTATTAATAGGTTGCAGTTTTTTTGTTCCATATAAAACTTCAAGCTTCAAAGTGTCAAAAACGCGAAAAACATTTCCACATTGAATATTGCGTCAAAATGTTTCTGGGGCTTTTATTAAAGCTGAAAGACTTCGTTAATTGTAGGATGCAGAATGTGGCTATTGTAATACATCAAAGTGGGAAAAGGCCGTTGTTTACAGGAAAGACAAAAGTGTTATTTAACGTTAAAGCACTAAACCATAAAATACACCTTTTTCATATAAGTTCAAAACGTTAAGTCAGTACTAGTTGATGCTTTATAAAATAGCATAAAACGGAGCCGCAAAATCCTAAAATTTTAAGTATTTTTTGACGTTAAAACTATAATTTGCAAATACAGAAATAAAAATAGTGATAATGATTAAAAGCAGTTTCTTAAATGACAAAATTTCAATTTTCATCTTTTTTTTATCACCAACGACGGATTAAGGCCAAAACGTAAGAAATTAACATATTTTTTTTGACTGCGAAGAAGTTACCATATCTACGTCCGAAACATCACTAAGAAACACTTTTTTCGGTCGTATATCTACATCAGAGTTTGCTCTACCTTTACGTCCAAACATCATTAACAAAGATTATTTTTACCGTGAAAAAATGACCACTTTACGTCCGAACATCAGTAAGAAATACATTCTTTTTACAGTGAATAAATTACCATTTTACGTCCGAACATCAGTAAGAAATACATTCTTTTTACAGTGAATAAATTACCATTTTACGTCCAAACATCAATAAGAACGATTCTTTTTACAGTGAATAAATGACCATTTGACGTCCTAACTGACATCAGTAAGATAAACTCTTTCTACGGTGAATAAATGAGCATTTTACGTCCGAACATCTGTTAATATAAATACTATAATTGTTATCCTCGATAATAACGCATTTACTCAAAAATTTGAGATTTACTTGACAATGATAATTATGAGCAAACATTTCCCTCGAATCCAGCTACGCAAAGAGCAGAGATTCGGGGAAGGCCCATCCATCAGCTGGCAACCAGATGTTTTTGTCTTGTGAACCATCCTTATTCAAACCCTACGCTTTTATGTTTTACTCATCATTATTACACGAGTAAATATTACAGGAAGATCAGAGAGAAATCTCACTAATACTGCTTAGAGAAAAAGGTATTTTTGAAAGAAAAAGGATCCTTCAAAAACGATGAAAAAAGCTTTGTTTTGAAGTTTTGTCTTTCTTTGGAAGAAAAGAGCAAAGACATTACTAAAAATAAACGGTATTAATATTGGATTTTGGTAAAGTTAATATTAACTTTTAATATTAACTTTTTGATGGAAACTAGCGAGTAAACTAGTATAGGCTGCGCAGGTGTTTGATATAAACGATAGGCAATAGAATGAAATATATTTTACTCCGACGAAGGGCTAAAGCTCAAAACGTCAATAAAGTTAAATTAAATTTTTTTACGGTGTTTTAAATTTCATTATATTATCTATCGTTTGATTTTGGATATTACTTTCATGGATCCGTAAAGATCTCAGAGCAAGAAAATGTCTGAAAAATTCTGCACAATCGTGCTGCCTTGTGCTAAAGAAAGAAAGTGTCATTATTTTTTCACTATTTAAAAGTTGTTTTTATCAAAGAAAATACAGCCAACATCACAAAAACACATACAAAAGAACTTTCAACTTTTCTTCAAACAGACAATTTAAAGCAGAACACAATCTATAAAAGAAAAATTTTAGAAATACTTTTTTCCAAAGGAAACAAATCCAACCATTAATAAAAATAACGAAACAAGAACCATTATTTTAACATCTTCCCTATGCTTTACATATTATAAAATTATTTTCAAAGGAAAATGCTTGCTCTTTTATCTAACACTTTCCCTTTAGGAAACCATCAGTTTTCAAAGACAAAACGCCCAGTTATATTTTCAAATAGGGTTTAAATGAGGTGACAAGAGAGTGTACAACGGTTTTAAGTAGTATTGACGCACTATCACCTGAACTTTCACAGCTAGAAACACACACAAGACTGAGCAGATAGCAAAACTTAAGGTTGGGACACTTTAACAGCTTCGCATGTAAAACACGCTCTAGGATAATGTTTTCCCCAACAATTACACATACAAATAAAGAGAACTGGAGCAAAGAAAGATACGAAAAAACCGCAAAATGAACATATAACGAAAAGAACTACTGACAGCAAACAAATTACAGAACAGAACAGAACATAGAACAGAACAGAACATAGAACATAGAACAGAACAGAAAACAGAACATAGAACAGAACATAGAACAGAACAGAACAGAACAGAACAGAACAGAACAGAACAGAACAGAACAGAACAGAACAGAACAGAACAGAACAGAACAGAACAGAACAGAACAGAACAGAACAAACAAATAACAGAACAGAACATAGAACACAGAACATAGAACAGAACATAGAACATAGAACAGCGAACATAGAACAGCGAACAGAACAGAACATAGAACAGAACAGAACAGAACAGAACAGAACAGAAC